>NQVE01000054.1:2252500-2340000 GCA_003260385.1 Cuscuta australis | reverse complement strand
CCTCGGTACGGGAGTCTATGATTATCTCCAGTAATTTGATCACTTAACTTGATCTAATTACTGACCTCTGCTTTCTATTCTTTTACATTATTACTTTTATCAACTTATACAACTCGGAACGGACCACCTGAGGCTTGATTCGTCCATTTGAGGGACCCATGAAGTTGGAGCAGTTCACTGGAGGCCAAATCCGTCCATCTGAGGGACCCATGAAGATGGAGCGGTCCACTAGAGGGCAAATCCGTCCATGTGAAGGACCTATAAAGATGGAGCGGTCCACTGGAGGCCAAATCTGTCCATGTGAAGGACCTATGAAGATGGAGCGGTCCGCTGGAGGCCAAATCTGTCCATGTGAAGGACATATGAAGATGGAGCGGTCCATTGGAGGATAGACCCGTACATTTGAGGGACCCATGAAGATGGAGCGGTCCACTTGAGGCTAAATCCGTCCATTTGAGGGACCCCTTAAGCTGGAATGGACCTCTTGAGGCTAGCCCTGTCCCTTGGATGGTTCCTAGAAATTGGACCGGTCCACTTGAGGCCGGATCTGTCCATTGGAGGGACCCATGAAGCTGGAGCGGTCCTCTAGAGGCAAGAGCCGTCCATTGGATGGATCTCTGAAGTTGGATCGGTCCACTTGAGGCTAGATCCATCCATTTGAAGGACCCATGAAGCTAGAACAGTCCACTTGAGGCTAGATCTGTCCATGTGAGGGACCCATGACACCAGAATGGACTGCTTAACGCTAGAACTATCCATTGGATGGATCCTTGAAGTTGAAACGGTCCATTTGAGGCTGGATCTGTCCATTTTTGGGACCTCTGAAGCTGTAGCGGTCCACTTGAGTCTAGATCTGTCCATGTGAAGGACCTATGAAGATGGAGCGGTCCACTGGAGGTCAAATCTATCCATGTGAAGGAACCATGAGGATGGAGCGGTCCACTTGAGGCAAAATCTATCCATTTGAGGGACCCATGAAGTTGGAGCGGTCCACTAGAGGCCAAATGCGTCCATTTAAGGGACTCATGAAGTTGGAGCGGTCCACTGGAGGCCAAATCTATCCATGTAAAGGACTTATGAAGATGGAGCGGTCCACTGGAGGCCAAATCCGTCCATGGCTTGCTAAAGAGGACCGCGTAGAGGACCGGAGAGGACCACTAGAGAGGACCGCGGAGAGGACCGTCGGAGAAGATCGCCAGAGAGGACTGCCGGAGAGGACCACTGGAGAGGACTGCTGGAGAAGACCTCCAGAGAGGACCACTGGAAAGGACCGCGGAGAGCCTTGCTGAAAAGACCTCCAGAGAGGACCGCCGGAGAGCACCGTGGAGAGGACCGCTGGAGAGGGCCATGGAGAGGACCGCCGGAGGTTCGCTGCGGGCGTCCTTGGCTCGCCGGAGGAGGGAGGAGTTGCGGAGCTAGAGGAGTCGGCCGGTTCGCAGCTGCACATGGCCCGCCGCTAGAGAGAGGAGCTCGTCAGAGGAAGAAAAAGCTAGTCTGAGGCCTACCGCCGCTAGAATGCCTTGTCGGAAGAAGTGGGAGCTCGTCGGAGGGCCGCCGCTGCTGTCCGTGGCTCGCCGGAAGAGTGAGCTTGCTACCACTGTCCGTGGCTCGCCGTAGGTGGGAGCTCATCGGAGGCTCACGGCTGCCGTCCGTGGCTCGCCAGAGGAAGTTGGAGCTCGTCGGAAGCCTGCCGCCGCTGTTCGTGGCTTGCCGGATGAGGGAGCTCGCTGCCGCTGTCCGTGGCTCGCCGCAGGAGGGAACTCACTGCTCAGATCTGGTGCTGCTCTTTTCCGATTTGAGGACCAGAGAAAAGGGGATGCCCTCATCTTTTTTTATTTTGACTTTTCACCCCCACCTCTCTCCGTCTCTCTCCCTTTTTTCATTTAATTTTTTTTACCTTCTCTCTCATTTTTTCCTCCATTACGGATTCGGAGCATAAAAGCTTTTTGTGACCGGTCCCACGGGTGGCGCCAGTGATGGAAACCGCTTTTTCGGGGCGTCGACCCGTTGAAATCGGCACTGGGTCGGCACCGCACCGAATAACGAAATCCGGAAATTAAGTAAATAAATTAACGGAGAGAAAGTATTTATACGTGGAAACCCAAATCGGGAGAAAACCACGGGCCTTTTTAGGCGGTGCCATGCCAAAGGGGGAGGAACTTTTATTAATCTCGGGGGAATTTACACATACATCATGGTAGGAGCTTGGAGCCATTAATGGAGCTCCAAGCATAAAGAAGAAGAAGAAAAATATAGTAGTAGGGACTTGTTGAGTATTTGGCCTCCCCCCTCCCTCCTTCGTAGCCTGCATTTAAAGGGGAGAAGGAAATAATTGATGGAGACAAGAGGGGACATTGTCCCTGTGAAGCCCATGTGCGGCATGTGGTTTCCATGTGGTAGTGTTCCACGGGTCCCGCCAAATGTCTCCACATCACTTCAAGTATATTCTTCTGTCCATATATCTCTGGTTCTGTCTTGAATAATTTATCTGATTTATATCTTGGGCCAGATAAAATTGGGCTTTCTTGTACTATTCAAATAATATTGGATTAGGAAAAATCCCTAATCCATCAAAATATATATATATATATATATATATATATATATATATATATATATATATATATATATATATATATATATTAAAAAAAGTATACAGTATATTTGATTTATACGAAAGTTATATTAAAATAAGTAACTTTTATTATAAAATACTTTGATTTAAAAAATATACATCTCTGCTATAACTTTTATATATATATAGACACACACACACGTTGTTTCTTTGACTTAAAAAAGACAAATATATGAGTAAATAAAATAATATAGTTTCTCTATTTATAAATAAAGAATTGATGTTTGACTAGATTTATAATTTAACTTAATTTACTTGAGTTGTGTCATTAAATAGAAAATAAAATTTACTTGTTTAAAAAACTTATAAATAAAAAGTGATTTGATTTTTAGTTAAAAAAAAGTACATACATTTTTAAAGTATTTGATTGAGAATATTTATATTAAAGAATATTGCAGGAAAATAGCCGAGATGTTTTGTGAAGGCTGCTCTCACTCCTGTGGTCTTGTGTTCGAATCCAGGAACCGTGATTTTTAAAAATCTTCACAGAGTAATTAAAAACCAAGGAAGGTGTCTTTTTCATGCATGTTCTAGAATCTAGAGCACCTTCCGGCCGAAGAGAGAAAAAAACAAAACACATCAATTTTTTTTGACATGACAACAAAAACATTTTAGAAACGTCGAATATAATCAAATGATTGATACCGAGTATAGTCGCTATGAGTATTGGCATATTCTTCTACTCCACAATTCTTTTTATTCAATTCAAATTCTTCATCAATAATGATAAATGAATTATAAAATGATATATAAAATTTAAAAATGATAGCAAGAGGAAATATTGATTTTAACAAGATCAAGACCTTATTCTTTTCTGTTGGAATTTTAGAATTGGATATTGGAAAAAATTAGAAACAATTGGAAAAAACAAGGAGTTGGAAAATGTTGAAAGAATTAAATTGTTAAAAAATCACTCAATTAATTATCATACAAACAAATATGCAAGAAAATTCTAATTTTGGATAAAAAAAGAATGCATCCGTATGCGTGTTTGAGATGATATGTTATAAATTTAGACATGCAATGTTATTATATATTAATCATATAAAATGCATTTTTAAGTCGTTGGAAAAACTCGAATGAGTTGGATGGAACTCGAAGGAGTTGGAAAAAACTTGAAGGAGTTGGAAGAAACTCGAAGGAGTTGGAAGTTAACTTTTCCAACCCAAAAGAACATGACATAAGTACTTTTTATCTTGATTAATTTACTAAACTACTAAACATCTTGTGTTTAAGCAACAATATTGTGATTTTTTAAATGAGAGGTTTTACAATTTTTGTTGTTCAGTAGGTTGAGAAAATATATTTGATGTGAATAGAGATCTACTCAATCCATCCCAATTTAAATTATTTAGTTCGGTTTACGATGTTTAATTAAAGTTATTTTTAAAAAAATTTATTTGAAAATCGGGGTGGAATTACATAGAATAAAGTTTACAAGTTTTAAAAACTACATTAAAAGTTGTACGAAACAAATGGTTAAATGACTATATTACTTTATCAAATGAGTAACGAAAATAGAGAAAGAAAGTGAATAAAATTTGACCATGTGAATTGTAAACAAATAATTTAATTTGGAATGGAGGGAATACATTATAATAATAGAGTGAATAGTGTCATTAACAAGAATTACTAAACTCACAAATGTAAGATACAATTTTTATTATGTGGCTTGAGTTATCATTTGTCTAATCAATTGATTGTTGACCTTATGAATATCCTACGTGTTTAATTGATAATTATTCGATGGACGTAATTATATTTACAACTAAATTACAGTTTTCCCTTGAGTGTATATATAGGAACCATTAAGAAGAGGTTCATACGCCTCTACGATCCTCTTCTTCTCTATTTTCGTGAGACTTATATCCCCACCTTAGTCATCATAACAATACACCCTAAACTGAAACTCGACTATCATCAGAATCATGGCCTCATCTCTCACTATTTTTACAGGATTATCAAGTACGTACAATGAATTACTCGATGTGCCCACGCCTTATAGGGGACTAAATAAGCCGTTTAGAAAATTTTTGGAGTTTAATAAAATTAGTGTAGGCAAATGCGGAACCGAAGAAAAACACAAAGAATAAAAGCGAAAAATAAAGACATACTAATTTTTTACCAGTTCGGGAACTCTCTAATCCAGTACCTTAAGGCTCCTCCTTAAGAATTTCCGAATAGGATTTACTCCGAGATTTCCCAACGGCTATCTCGAACCGCTACAATGAAGATTCCACGACTATCTCCGACCGTTTTCACAAAGATTTGAAGGCTATCTTTGTACTTTTTACCCAAGTATTTCTCGGCTATCCTTTAATTTACCGTTACAACTAAGAATTTATCAGCTATTCTCGACGATAAGAAAATATGTTTGAGAATACAAACTAAGTTCTACACAACAGTGTTGGTGATTTTAGTGTCATCGATTTATTTTATGTAATTGGATTTACTTCGATCGGACAAGAATTTAAATAGACGTTGTCAAACGAGTTAGGAGGCACGGAGTGCGCGCTCGTTCAACGATATTATAAATTCACTGCGGGGGTCCAGGGGCGGCAGCCCCCGGGTAGCGGGGTCCAAGGGGAGGCCGAAGTAATCCTAGGCATTAAGATAACACGAGTAAACAATGGGATATGCATTACACAGTCTCATTATATTGAGAAAATTTTGAAGAAATTCAATTTTGAAAATAGTTTTCTGGTCAACACCCCTATGGATCCAAGCATTAAACTTTTAGCTAATCAAGGAAAGGCCGTGTCTCAACTTGAATACTCAAGGGCTATTGGTTGCTTAATGTATGACATGGTTAGCACAAGACCGGATACAGCATATGCCGTTGGAAAGCTTAGTAGATTTACTAGCAATCCTGGTACACACCATTGGCAAGCTATACGAAGAGTATTCAAGTACTTAAAGAAAACTATGAATTATAATTTGGTGTACAGTGGAGATCCACCAATTCTTGAAGGATACTCGGATGCAAGTTGGATCACTAATATGGAAGATTTCTCGTTTACTAGTGGATGGGTTTACTTACTAGGCGGAGGAGCAATCTCGTGGGGATCAAAGAAACAAACTTGCATCACTACATCGACAATGGAATCTAAATTTGTTGCTTTAGCATCGGCCGGTAAAGAGGCTGAGTGGTTAAGAAATTTGGTATATGAGATTCCATTGTGGCCTAAACCGATATCATCAATATCTATAAGATGTGACAGTGCTGCTACTTTGTCTAAGGCATATAGCCAAGTCTATAATGGTAAGTCAAGACACATGGGTGTTAGAGATATCATGATCCGTGATTTGATCAAAAATGGTGTGATATCGATTGAGTTTGTTAGAACTCAACACAATTTAGCCGATAACTTAACTAAAGGGTTAAGAAGAGATCTCGTGCAAAAATTGACTAAAGGGATGAGATTAAAGTCCATTTGATATCTCTCGTGTTAAGATACCCAATTCCCACCTAATATGACGTTAGATGTAGAATTCAATGTGGAAAGCTTAACATCAAGAGATTGGAACACAACATTAGCATCATCCAAAGGTATGTGTTCAGAACTACAAGTTAAAGAGGTTGAAGTTAATCTTCTTAATAGTTCTTTTGAAAAATTATATGTGCAGGTACAAGACATAAAAGAACTACCTATACGAGTATGAAGTTTAACCGCTTCACAAAGTTTGGACTTGACTTTTATATGCTCGTTGAAGGATAGGGACACAAGGCTAGTAAAATACGGTGTCAAGCTTGGAACAAAGAAGCACTTAGAGCTTATGTGTATATTATCTTCATGTATTCATATGAATTGCAAGGGTTCAATCCTTAGAGACACCCCGAAATTTGAATATTTGGAATGTGTAATATACTAAGATGAAAATTCAATCGTCGCGATATTTTCATTTATGCATAAGTTTGTTGAATCTATTATCTCAGAAAGTAAGTCATGGATTACACTAAAATAGGGGAGGATTGTTGGTGATTTTAGTGTCATCGATTTATTTTGTGTAATTAGATTTACTTCGATCGGACAAGAATTTAAATAGACGTTGTCAAACGAGTTAGGAGGCGCGGAGTGCGCGCTCGTTCAACGATATTATAAATTCACTGCGGGAGTCCGGGGGCGGCAGCCCCCGGGATAGCGGGGGTCCGGGGGCGGCAGCCCCGGGTAGCGGGGTCCAAGGGGCGGCAGCCCCTGACGAGGTCCAAGGGGCACAGCCCCTGGCCGGGGTCGAGCTGGAAATTTTTCGTGACCGGAGATTTTTTATTGGAAATTTTTTATTTCGGACGTTGTTTCTTTAAGAAAATCCTTAGGATTTTCGTGACCGGAGTCCAAAACGGTAAAGGACTCGTACACAATGGATAAACGTCGAAATTGAGCCTTAAACCGCAGGAGACCTTTCGTTCAAACTCGCACCTTCTTCTTCCTTGTGCAAAAGTACGCATACATCTACGCGAACGTTCATGTCCGATCACAAGGATTTTCGACTCTATAAAATAGAGTCTCGTGGTATGGGTTGGGTGACCGATTCTTGAGTGCTCGTTCTTGATTAACGTCTTATCCGATTGAAGTATTTCGTATACCCCGAAATAACTTTGATCTGAAAGCGTTTCGTACGCGATTCGTTATACTATCGAGTTCTTCTTTAAACACTGCTTCGCAGTGTTTTTCCTTTTGTAAATCCAACAAACAGTTTAACATGATGATGAAGAATAAGACTTAGGCAAAAATGTAGAACAAAGATATCCTCTCTAGAAAAGATACAAGATCATATGACATTATATATCTACGCCACAAGCTCAATAGTGTTTGTGTAAAAATTAGGAGAAAACGACTATTGAAATAACCAAAATAATAAGAATGAAGAACCAAAAAATGAACACACTTAGAATATGAAATATAGAGTTTGAGAGCTTGGGTTCTTATTTCAAATGAATGATTATGTCCCTATTTATAGTTGAGAAAGATAAGTAAATGTTGATGATTGTTCAAGGGTGATTAGGGTTGGTCAAAGGTAATTAAAATTCAAATTTGAAGCTTTAACAATAAGATAGTAGTCAATTACCGTCACACGATAGTTGCGTCGCATTTGCATACTAGAATGCCTTGCAGTTTTTGATGGAGACGATAGTGACTTATCGTTAGGCGGTTGTGAACACTACGCCAAAAACAGTGTCAGACGACTGTTCATTAACTACGGTTTATGGAAAAACAATAGTTAAAAAAAATCAGACTACTGTTTGTTGTTGTTGGCGACAGTTTCCTTCGTCGATTCAACAACAGCAACCGCCTGAGGAGGCGGTGCTCTGGCGACGGTGAGAGAACTCCGGCGAAGCGCAGCGGCAATCGGCGACTTCCTTCCGGCGACGTCCAGTCAGCCACTACCATCTATTCCGGCGAACCAGCCCAGACATCATGCGGTTCACCTCTGCTCTGGCGACTGAACCAACGGCGAGAATTGAGCCAGCGAAATCCGGCGAGGAATCTGGTGGCGAGCCTCTGCTCCGGCGAGAAAAGCAGCGGCGGCGTCTAAACGGCAGACCAGTCTAGAACAAATCAAGTTTCTGACAGTCATTGTTGATAAAATTCATGTGCAGGTGTTCATCAAAGTCCAGAAGTCAAGGGCTTACTTCTAGCACTTTCCGGTCAAGTTCAAGAGAAGATGAGGTTTGAATTTTGAATAGACCTTTGAAATCGAATTTAGCTTCGTCAATGGGTTTCTTTCTGTTAGATCTCTCATGTTTTTGTGTTTTGTGCAGAGGGAAAGACAGATTACAAAGCTAGGATTCGGCTGATCAATCAGTACAAGAACAAATATATCACCCCGAAATACCGTCTTGTTGTTCGATTTGTATGTGCTACAACTTTTTGGTTTATTTACCTACTGTAACTTTTTTCAGTTTGTGGTGTTCATCTTGAGTCTTTTCAATTTTCAATTATTAAATGCGCAGGAATGATGTAATGGAGGATAGATTTAGTGTGTTGATAATGTTGGTGAATCAATTAGCTGCAGATGGATTCTATTGTAATTATACAATGGAATTTCGCAGGTAAGTTATGATTAATTTATTCATATTTAGAGAGTATTATTATTCATTTCGCTACCATTCTGATGATGATATGGTTTATAATTGGTTTTGGTATATATGGAAAAAAGGCTACAAAGAGCACACTTGATGGGATAATCGACACAGTTTCTGCAGTTCATCCTCTTACGCCACTACTAAGCTTATTGAAGATCAATGGTAAGCTTGTATTGGTAGGTCTCCCGGAGAAACCCCTTGACTTGTTGGCGTTTCCCTTGATCATGGGTATGTAATATTAGCCACACTTCCATTCACGTGTTGTACATATCTCTGCTCCGCCTTGGCATTGATCTAAAATGAACTAAATGAAATTAATTTCATGTTTTGATTGTGGATCGCAGGCAGAAAATTGGTTGTAGGAAGTGGCATCGCTTGAATAAATTAAAGGAGACTCAAGCCAACATAACATCACGCCCGATGTTGAGATTGTGCCGATGGACTGTCAACACCGCCATGGAACGCCTAGCCAAAGCCGACGTGAAATACGGATTCGTATTGGATTTTTCCACAGAGGAATAGCATGGATTGAAAAGGCAGGCATGTAGAATATGCAAATTGTAAGGAAGATGATGTAAATATTAAATTATTAGATGTTAATAGTATTTTAAATGTATGAATTTATATATTGTTCAATATATTGTATTTTTTGAATTTATATTTATTTGGTAATCAACACAAGATAACAGCTGTCTAATAAAAAATTTAACTACCATTCAAACTAATAGTTTGAAGAGTATATGTACAACTACACAAACTCGTAGTATTAATAACATGTAGACGATCAAAACAAACAGTTGTTTGAAATACTACAAAAACAGTAGTTCATATTTTTAAAATACAACGCGAAATAATGGTTGTCTGAAGCAAATTTATTTAGTAATCTTTAGAGTAGCTGTCTCATAAACAATTCAACTACTGTCATAAAAGATAGTTTGAATATTTAAAGAAAAACTACAAAACACTATTGTGTTAATAATCAATATACAACTAAAACAAACAGTAGTTTGAATAAGAATAATGTTAGTAGTCCATATTCTAGAAATACAACAAAAGATAGCAGTTGTTTGATGGCATTTTTGTTTAGTAGTCTTCCGAGCAGCAGTCTGATATATATTTCAATTACTTTTTAAAGTAGATGTCTATATTGTTGAACGACAACACCAAGAATTATAAGTCTAAAGTTAAAAACAACAGTAGTATTCATTATACATAGACAACAAAAAATCACAGTTCTCTTTAACTCTAAAAAACAGATGTCTTACTCAAACAAGGACAACACTAAAAAGTCGTACTCTAAAACATTACAAAACAGGTGTCGTCAACCATTTTACACAACTGTTTTTAAACAATAGTCTGTAAATATATCAGACAGCTGCTCGGAAGACTACTGAAATCAGCACCGTGAGACTACTAAAAGAAACCGTTGTCAGCATCTGTTTTTGACGTAGTGGAAGTACAGCTACATGCATTTTTACAGTGAAAATTGTTCTGTCTTAGGCCTAATCCTTTTCAATTTGGTTTAAAACATTTTGGAGGTTTAAAAGAGATTTTGAGATGGTTTTAAACATATATTTTGTGAGTGCATTTGAGCTTGTAAATATAGGTGTATAAAAGTATGTCCTTACATTTATTTCTACCTATATTTTACGCTAGTTAGGTGTTTCAACTTTGTTCTAAAGTATTGATTCTTATGGATTTCTGTTGTACATGAAACCCTCAAACAAACATTAGCAAATATATTATTCGTTAACATCCAAACATAAGATTTAGCAAACCAATACTAACACAATGAATTAATTCCTGAATTATATTTTATGTTAAAGAATTGATCAATAACAAATACTTTAATTTAAAATTCTCACAAGTCTCCCAAACTCAAAGGTAAAAAATAACACATAATTTATTGTTAAGTGATGTCTTACAATGAAGAAAAATAAGTCTATCTATAGGTTAAAAATATGATATTTATTTACACTCTAATTAAGATGCACAAAATATATAATGTCAAAATAAATTTTATCAAATATTGTTGAAAATTCAATAGGGGTATATAATACCTCAACGTAGTAGCGTTATAGAGATCAGTGTGCGAATGAACATGAAGAGACTTGATAGACTAAACAAATCTTGGGATCACTTTCAGATTAAAGTTATTTCTTGATATATATATATATATATATATATATATATATATATATATATATATATATATATATATATATATATATATATATATATATATATATATATATATATATATATATATATATAAACACGCACACACACTTAATTAAATTTAAAAAAATAAATTACATAAGAAAATAAAAAAATTAAAATTATAAAAAATGAATGAATAAAATAAAAGACACTAATAATAATTTTTTAAAAATAGATAAAAAAGAGTTTTAAAAATGAAAACTATAAATAAAAAATTAAAAATAAAACATTTCCTTCCCCTCCAAAACAAACAAGGTGAAGAGAACCCTTCCCTTCCCTTCCTATTCCCTCCAATCCATTCTTTCCCCTCCACTCCCTTCCAACCAAACATAAAAGTTGCTATGCTTGGCATTTCAATTTTTGGCTGTTTGGTTCCAAAAGTGAATTCTGGATGCCATTATCTAAACAATCAATTTAGCGGTTTGATTAGTCCAATCAACCATTTATGATCCAAAAAAGAAAAAACTCGTTGAACCTCCATTTACCAAATATGGTCATGATCTTATTAGATCTGATCTGATTGAATCTTATTAGGTATGATCTTATTGAAATTTAAATAGAAATAAACATAAATAAGATTAAATCATAGAAAAAGTATTTAAATAGGACTTTCATGCTTTTATTCTCGAAATAGGAATTTGCCTTGTGCTAATATGGAGGTAATGTGTGGCACTGTACAAGTGCACATTACTATATTTTTGGTAATGTACATGACCACGTTTGGTAATGTAAATACATTTTAACTCTTATTTCAATAATAAAAACATAGATGTCATATTTTGGTATATTTTCAATGTTTTTACTCTCACTTTAGTCTTTTTCCTAAGTTTAAAAAAGAATAAGTAGTGATATGAAAATATAAATAGAACGAAAAAAAACTCTTACTCAATCGTACTAATTAAATATTTTGCCAAAAAAGTCAACATCAATTGGTAGTGGGAGAGGGAATTGGCAATAAATGTACTAATCTATTCTTCCAAATTTATTATTCAAATTTTTTTAAATCTTTTTCTTTATAAAACTTATTTTTCTATATCAGTTTATGACAAATAAGTCATTGGATGCGTCTTCAGTAATTTATGCCAATAATATTCATAAGGGTAAAAACTTAAAGTACAATCAAAACATTGAAAATATAATAAAATAGGACTTCTATATTTTTATTCTCAAAATAAGAGTTAGAATGTATTTACATTACCAAAAAGTATAGTAATGTGCTCATGTACAGTGCCACATTACAATCACATTATCACAGTGCAGAGTCTTATTTTGGAAATAAAAACATGGAACTCCTATTTTGATACATTTTTCTATGTTTTAGTTCTATTTAAGGTGATTTTTATATTCAGTAATCTATCTCTAATTTGGGTTGGATAATTTATTACTGAATATAAAACTTTATTATTTTCATAAGTAGGATTCCATTGACAGTGGCCAACCATATCACTAGTGGTCTCATTGTGTTTTTAGAGTACCTCCGATAATTTATTACGGAGTGTAAAATTTATTATTTTCATAAGTAAGATTCAATTGACAGTGGCCAACCGTATCACTAGTGGTCCCATTGTGTTTATAAAGTACCTCCGAAGTTTTATTCGTAAAATGGATTGCTCCTAGTCTCTCTAAACCCCTCCCAACCCCTTAAGTCTCCACTAAATATGTGGCTATTATGCATTGCATATTTGCATATATAATAGCCACACATTTGGAGGGAAGTTTGGAGACTGGGGTACGGGGCAAGGGGGTTAGAGAGGATCAGACCCATCAATTTTGTCAACGGACACGAAAGTGTTCTAAAAATACAATGGCACGTTAGGCAGTGTCAATGAAATCATGCCCTACTTTCATTGAACATGAAAAATAAATAATTACGAAACAATTTTGAACAAAATAAAGGATGAACCCATCTCTGAGGTGCCTCGATACTGGCCAGAACGGTACTAGAGAGAAAACAAATCAGGCTTTCATTACATATTGATGACAAAAAGTAAAACTTGCATATGTTATTTACAAAAAACTTATGTTTAGTATAGTTTCTTTTCAATGTAGTGGGTAGAAATTAAACTTGAATATTTCCGTTCGTGCATCCCTTACCTTGTCAACTACACCCGAACAATAAATTTGAACAAAGAAAACTAAAATGAAGTGATTCGGAATCCAATTGATTGCGGAGGAGAGAGTACAGTGTTTGTCGGTTTGGGAAGGAGAAATCAAGGAATGGGTCCGATAATCCGACCAGGGGAGAGAGGAAGACACATGTGATCACTTTTTCTTCTCTTTTCAATTTTTTTAAATTGCCAATTTTAAAAATAGTAGTTCCGTCCAGTGTATTTGTCCAGTTTAATTTTTTCGAATCAAACTGGACAAATTTTGAACTCCAATTACTCTCAATTTATATTGCATATTAGCATAATGAAATATAATTTTGAAAGTTCTCGATAAATCCAATAAAGTCATTTTTATGTTAAAATACATTGCAGTTTTTATTTAATTGAAGTTCAAAGTTTGTCCAGTTTGACTCGGAAAAGTCAAACTGGACAAATACACTGGGGCGGAGGGAGTATTAATGTGATAATATTCGAATTCGATTCTCGTTATAGACAACTATTTTAAATATAAAGTATCTGCAAGTATCAAGTATAGATTCCATCATTTTTCTGTCAATTAGTTAAAGTTAAATTTATTTTCTCTAATTTGATCCTCCGACATTCCAACCCGTCCTTTAATCTCAATTATATATGCGAGAAGCCGAGAACTCCATGGATAATAATAAAAGATTATGAATATACTACAATAGGACCATTAAGTCTTTTAAGACCAAAATAAAAATTTAGATTGTTAGTGTTAAACTGTCACTCTCACCATATTATAAATCTACAAGTGCCACACTATCACTGCCAAACTGTCATCTATCGCCGGTGGTAACCAAACTACCAAAATGCTGCTACCATCGATCACCGGTAGTTGATTGATCACACTGTCATATTATTCTTTCATCACTTTCTCATCACTCTGTCAATGTGTATTCTTAAATCACACTATTATTATACTCTTATTTCCCTTTTGATATATATATATATATATATATATATATATATATATATATATATATATATATATATATATATATATATATATATATATATATATATATATATATATATATTATATATATATATATATATATATATATATATATATATATATATATATATATATATATATATATATATATATATATAATGTGTGGGTGTGTTTGTGTGCGTGTTCATCTTTGTCAAAGTGTTCTTTTTCACTAATTACATAATTGTATTTTTCCACTATTTGATTTATTTCTATTATTCGTTTGATAAAATTATATAGTTATGTTATCTAGTTTTTCCTAACAATCTAGATGTAATATTTTTATTTTAAAAATGATTCTTAAATAAATTTTAGTGATAAAAAAGTTAAACAAAACTAAAAATCATAATTTACTCCCTCTGTCCTATATTAACTGTTTGTGTTTACTATTCAAAAGGTCAAATTTCATTCATTTTCTTTTCCTTTTTTTGTTACTAATTTGGAAAAAGAATATAGTGATGTAAACTCTTGTTTCGTAGAGTTTTGATTAGACCTGCAAAAAAGTGATCCGACCTGTTTTCGACCCGAAACCCGACCTGAAAACACTGGGTTTTGAACAAAGATTTTGATGACCGAACCCGAAGTTGACCGAACCCGAAATGACCCGCTAAAAATGGGTCAAACCCGACCAAACCTGAACCTGACCTAACCGACCTGCTAAATTAAGAATTTTTCAAAATTATACACTTTACTACTCGTTTTTATTGTATAAATTTATATTTTCACACAAAATTTTAATGATATTACATAATTATCTTATTTTTTCCAAAATTTAAGCATATTTAAATTCCTTATATTGGTTACTTCAGAGTTTAAAATAAAATAATTTTATAGATTTAATATTTTTTTTGATATTTTAAATTTATTTAATAGAAAATATAAGTGTTAAAGTGAATTTAAAATTTTTAAAAACCAACGTCATTACCCGTTGGGTCGACCCGGACCCGATGACACTGGGTCATGAACATACACTTCTCAACCCAAACCCGAATCGACCCGTACCCGAAATAACCTGAATTTGAAGTGACCAAACCCGAACCCGACCTGACCGACCGATTTGCCAGCTCTAGTTTTGATGTACTCCATAGTTTTTTAATATTTAAATGCATTTTTCATTTCCGCTCCAATTATCTAGTAAAGTACAGAGTAATTTGAAAGTAATTTTAAATAAATATTATAAATTGAAACAGACGAACCAAATTAAAATAGGGAGAGTAAAATTTATATTGTGAGAATTGTAATATTGGGTAATTATAATGAGAAATTTACTTAAATAATACTAAAACATAATGACTTTCTTCAAATAGCACCACATGGGTATGGGTTTGTAATTGGGACCAAAAATGAATTCTCCGTACATGCAAATGGAAAGTTTGTGGCTGTGTACTTGTGATTCACGTGTTCTAGGGGTTTGTTTTCAAATTAACCATTGAGAACCCGCAATCATCTCACATTCTCTCACATGTGATTGTGTGCATGAAGCACCCGATGCTTGGAGTTACTTTTTCACTACTTTTTAGTAGACGTGGCAAAACGGTTGGTCAGGTCGAGTTCAAATTCGTTGTTATCGAGTTTGAATTATTTCGGATTCGGGCCACTTCAGGATTCGGATCTAAGAGTGCTTGTTCATGACTCAAAGTTATTGGGTTCTGGTTGACCCGACGGATTAAGAGGCGTATTTAAAAATTAAAATTTTTGCTATTTAGAGATCAAGTGATCCACGTATTATTCAAAACAAAAACGAAATTATAAAAGTTTGATGTTCTATTTGCAACATACCAAAACAAAATTGTAATATACCCAAAAAATTAGCTCTTTGCAGCATACCAAAAAAATTTTAGTAGATGAAAAAATTGAGGATTCTTTCAACATACCCAAAAAATATATACATTATACAAAATATTGAGATTCTTGCAACATACCAAAGAAAAAATTTGCAAAAGATGAAAAGTCATATTCATGTTTATATTTTTCACATGGTACCGTCATTACTTTTTTTATAGAATGTACCACAACATGTACCATCATTACATAGTTGCAACATATAAAAAATGCAGTATACCAAAAAAATTATACAATACCAAAAAAATAAAATATACCAAAAAATTTAGATGAAAAGAATTAAAACTTGAGTTACTCGTACGAGCAACTGAAGAAAATGAAATAGAAAATTCCACTATTGTTCTTGTGTTTTCTCACCATTTTGATTGAGTCAGCACCTAATATCGACGGACGGTGGAAGAGTGGAAGAACGAGAGAGAGAGAGAGAGAGAGAGAGAGAGACTAGAATGTTATTGAATTTAACGTAGGTTATTTTACACCTTTTGAGTTTTGAGTAGTCTTATGGGTATATGATATTTTAAATCAATATATAAAATTAAATAACTAATAAAAGTAAACAATTAAGTGCATAACCCGTCGGGCCAAACCCGACCCGACCTACTCTGACCCGAAAATTTAACGGGTCTTTGGGTTCAGGTTACAAAATCGATGTTCAAAACCCGCTAATTTCAGGTCGGGTTTCGGATTAATAACGGGTTGGGTCAAAATTTGCCAGGTCTACTTTTTAGTATGAAGTGTAGAGGTGTTTTGGGTGTATGAAGTGTAGACTGTAGAGGAGTTCTCTCTACTGATCTGTATGGTTTTGATCTGATTCAAATAAGTTTTAATTTGAATGTAGTTATATTTAAAGTTATTTTTGATCTGATATGAACTGATTTTTATAAGAAAAAGAAATAAGAATAAAGTCATATTCTCTTCAACTTATTCTTATTGCTTATAATGTTTTTTTATTGAAATCGGATCACACCAGATCAAATCAGATCAACCTAGATTAGATTGGAAAGAACTTTAAATATAACTACATTCAGATCAAATCAGAACTTATTTCAATTCAGATCATCAGAACCATTCAGGTCAGGTGAAGAAAACATGGGTCCGGATATGAATTTCTCATTATAGTTTATAAGATTTGACTAAAGTTATTTTCATTCTTTTAATTTGATAATTTGAGTGAAACTAAAAAACATTATATATTTAATAACTATAAAAAAGATTTTACAACCATGAGGTGATAAGACTATATTATATTGCTCCGTATGGAATAAATAGTAAAACTAAGGAAATGAAATAATTAAAACATAACATTCTGAATAATACAAATATCAAATCATCATACTTTAAAACTAAGGGAGTAGTACTTTTATAAAACTCGTAGTCGTAATACATTGTTTTGAGCTGCATGACTTCAAATCTCACTCATACATTACACCACAAGATATTCTACAAGCTACCCAAAGCTTAACATCTAAACTCTTACATAGTTACATGATGCTGAAATCTCAAGGAGATTTATAACCTGCCTAAATGATGGAACAAACCACGCAGAGCAATTCAACCGATATGAAAGATCAACTCAGAGACATAGATGTCCTAGTGAATGCTAAATCACACATGAAAACCCACACAACAGAGTAAAAAAGAACACGACACACCGTAAATTTGTTTGCGCAGTTTGGAGCGAAATATCCTACGTCTGCGAGGCCCACGTCCGTGTAACAGCCCTCCACTAGATCTTTGTAAGGTTTACACATTTCAAATACAAAAGTGATGAATATTACAGCGGGAAAAATAAAATGAAATTAATCCGAACTTATAAAACGTTCGGATTTTACAATGTAAAATAAAACAAAGGAAAAATGAAATCTTCGGAGGCAGAACGCGAACGGATGGAGCAGGAAGACGAACGGCTACGCCGGTAGGAACGTCGCCGGAACAGTTTTCGGAAGAAGGGTAAGGAAAGCGGAGTCGCCGGAGCTTTCCTTAAGGTAGTATTGCCCGCCTCCCGCACTGGCAAACGTGGGCAATCTCCTCCCAGGATAAAACCGCTTCGTGCAAGGCCTAGGGCGGTAGAACCGTGCACCGACGTAGCCGTTCAGTAGGTAGGTTTTATGCCTTTGAACCTGCTCCTTGTAAGGTATACCTTCTCTACTAGCTGTTCAGTAGAACGTGATGTCTTTGAACTGTACTGCCGTTTATGTAAACGACGATATAAAATACACAAGTTTCAACTAACCATTATTCCGTTCTCATGGGTGTGCCCATTATGGTCGTGGAACACGCATCTGGTTCTGCGAGAGTGTCAGACAGGATCAGCCCGAAATCCTTCTGTTGAAGCGACCGCACTTCACTCTTACATAGGTGATTCTACTAAGAGTATCCCGATTACTCCACTTGGACCTCGTTGTCCATAGTTCAAGAATTATTAAAGCGCCATGCTAACCTCATCGTTTTCGGGAGTCACTATATCTCAGTAGGAATGGAGGGGTGTCAAGTTGGTGATTCGACTAGCCCCCACAGTGACCATGCTTCGTTCCACAAGTAGGTTGTCCCATTGAACCCAGGTACCACCTAGGTTGGGTTTTCCTTCATGGAACATTCCCAGCACAGGGTAGGGCTCTCAGACCCATTCCTACTACTAACTTCTCATGTTGCTCATTGGTTAACCCTTTGGTTAATGGATCCGCTAAATTATCCTTTGACTTGACATAGTCAATCAAGATAATACCCGTATTGAGAAGTTGCCTAATGGTTTTGTGTCTACGGAGAATGTGCCTAGACTTACCATTATACAGTTTGTTCCGAGCTCGTCCTATTGCTGACTGACAGTCACAATAAATGCAAATAGGAGGAACTGGTTTTTCCCAGTTTGGAATATCCTCAAGTAAATTCCGAAGCCATTCGGCATGTTCTGCACACTTGTCTAGTGCTATGAACTCAGACTCCATGGTGGATCTGGCAATTAACGTTTGTTTTGAGGATTTCCAGGAAACAGCTGCATCGGCTAGCATAAAGATAAATCCACTTCTGGATTTTGAATCCTTATTATCTGCAATCCAATTGGCATCAGTGTATCCTTCCAGCACGGGTGGATACCTGCCGTAGCACAGGCTATAATCTCGAGTATACCGAAGGTATCTCATTACTCGGATTATGGCCTTCCAGTGCTCAGCACTCGGATTGCTAGTATACCTACTTAGTTTGCTAATGGCGCAAGCTAAGTCTGACCGTGTGCAGCTCATCAGATACATCAGACTTCCGATAACTCTAGCGTATTCCGTCTGAGAATCGCTACTTCCTCGGTGTTTACCAAGGTGAACATTTACGTCTATCGGTGTCTTAGCTATCTTTGTATCATCCTTATTGAATTTATCAAGGATTTTGTCAATGTAGTGGGATTGGCTCAAACTCAGACCATCAGGTCTTCTTATTATTTTGATTCCAAGAATCACATCAGCCAGACCCAAATCTTTTATATCGAATCGTGCGTTCAACATGTCCTTGGTGGACTTAACCATCCTATCGTTGCTTCCAACGATGAGTATGTCGTCTACATACAGACACAAAATAACATATCCTTCATATGTGTCCTTAAATTAAATGCACTTATCCGACTCATTTATCTTAAAACCGTTGTTCATCATTACCTCGTCAAACTTATCGTGCCATTGTTTTGGCGCTTGTTTAAGACCGTATAATGATTTCACAAGTTTGCAGACCTTCTTTTCTTGGCCCGGAACCTTAAACCCCTCAGGTTGTTCCATATAGATTTCTTCATCTAGTTCGCCATTTAGAAAAGCAGTCTTTACATCCATTTGGTAAACATCCAGGTTTCGTAAGGATGCAAATGCGATGATCATTCTGATAGAATCTATCCTAGTCACAGGCGCGTAAGTATCAAAGTAGTCATAGCCCTCGCGTTGGCTATACCCCTTGATCACAAGTCTAGCCTTGTACTTGTCAATGGAGCCGTCAGGCTTCATTTTCCTCCGAAAGACCCATTTAGAACCTAATGGTTTACACCCCGGAGGGAGATCAACCAATTCCCACGTGTGATTCTGAAGAATAGAATCAACTTCACTTTTTATGGCTTCTCGCCACTAAGGTCCCTCAGTTGAGGTTACGGCCTCGTGATAGGTTCGTGGTTCCTTTTCTACCAAACAGGTTAGAATATCGGGTTCATTTTCCATTAGAAATGACAAAGTTCCTTTGTCAAATTCTATCAGATATGTTATGAAGTCAGAACCGAACGTCTTTTTAGTTCGTATTCTTTTACTTCATCTCAGTTCAGTCTCATGTTCGACTTTATCATCGTCATCGGAATTCAACTGACTTGGATCATCATTATCCATCATCTCAGTATGAGAACGTTTGGACGAACTGGCTTCGTCACTTGACTTGCACGGAAAAATGTGCTCGAAAAACGTTGCATTCCGTGACTCAATGATTGTGTTCTTGTGAATTTCAGGATTATCTGATTTGTACACCAAGAACCGGTACGACATACTATTGTACCCGATGAAGATTCCATCAACTGTTTTTGGACCGATCTTCATCTTCTTTGGTGGTGGTGCAAGTACTTTCGCGAGACGCTCCCACACTTTGAGATACTTATAGGAAGGTTTCCTATTATGCCAAAGTTCATACGGAGTTTTGTCAAGTTTCTTACGAGGTATTTTATTTAGTAAATAATTACTTGATAAAACAGCCTCCCCCCACATGTTCTGGGGTAATCCAGAACTAAGCAGCATTGCATTCATCATGTCTTTTAAAGTGCGATTTTTGCGCTCCGCTACTCCGTTAGAATGTGGTGTATACAGTGGGGTTACTTGATGCACAATTCCATGTTGTGCATAAAACTCATTAAGTGGAGCATCATACTCACCACCTCTATCGCTTCTCAATGCTTTTATCTTGCGATTGAGTTGATTTTCCACTTCATTCTTATATCGAATAAAAGTGTCTAACGCTTCATGTTTACTTTTTAGTAAATAGATATAGCAATATTTCGTGCTATCATCGACGAAGGTAATAAAGTACTTATTACCCCCTCTTGAAGGCGTTGTTCGAAAATCATACAAGTCGGTGTGAACCAACTCTAGAGGTTGAGTATTTCGTTCGATCGTTTGAAACGAACTTCGAGTTGACTTAGCCTCAACGCAAGTTTCACACTTGTGGGTTAAGTCAATACTAAACTTAGGTATGTGTTCCATGTTGATTAATTTCCTGAGAGATGCACAATTAACATGTCCTAGTCTACCATGCCATAAACTAGAAGACTCACACACATAAGCAACAGGATTTTTATTGATCTTTTCATGAACAGTCATTACATTAAGCTTGACAAGCCCATCAGAAATGTAACCCTTCCCAATAAAAATCCCTTTCTTGGATAAGATTAGCTTATCTGATTCAAACACCATCCGAAAGCCGTGTTTGATCAACAATGACCCCAACACTAAATTCTTGCGAATGTCTGGCACATAGAGCACGTCATTAAGCGTTAGCTCCTTGCCGGAAGTCATTTTTAGCTTAATCTTTCCAACTCCTTGAACCTCGGATTGGGCCGAGTTGCCCATCCAGACTTTGTCACCGGAGGTCTCTTGAAATTCGTGAAACATGCTCCGGTTGCAGCAAATATGACGTGTGGCCCCTGTGTCCACAAACCATTCCCTCGGGTTTGACCCGACGAGATTCACCTCAGTGACGACTGCGCAGAGGTCCAGGTTGTCGAGCTCTGCACACATAGCTTCGGTGGTTTTCTTCTTGTTTTTCTGTGGCTTCTTTTTCCTATAGTCGGAGGAACGATGCCCGGTAATGCCACAATTGTAGCACTTCCCTGCAAATTTTGAAACACCACCCTTAGGACCCATTTTCTTCTTGTCCTTCCCGCCATATGAAGAGCCCGACGGATGTTCTACCACATTCACCTTTGCCCCTCCACCTCTTCTGGCAAGCCCCTCCTCTCTGATTCTCAACCGCGTGAGCAGTTGCTCCAGGTTTAGCTCCGTTCTTTTGAGCTTGAGGTCGGCTTGGAAGTCTTCCCACGACCGGAGAAGTTTGTGGATGATGGCCGCCACTTGGAAGGCCTCGCTGACGCCTACTTTCTCTTCTTTGCATTTATTGAAGATAACCGTAAGCTCTTCAGCTTGGGCGACAACAGATTTGCTGTCGACCATCTTGTAGTCCAGCATCTTCCCGACGATGAACTTCTTCGTGCCGGCATCTTCAGCTTGATACTTCTTGTTCAAGCTATTCCAAAGCTCTTTTGCAAGCTTGGCACCGACATAGACGGGGTACAACGTATCTCCCAGCCCTTCAAGAATAATATTGATGGCGAGATAGTTGTTGTGGTACCATGCTTGGTTCACCATCGCCACAAGGGGGTCGTTGGCTTCATTGGACTGGGAGGGATCTTGCTGCAGGTACTCAGCAAATCCCAGGACGGTCAAAAAGAACATCATCTTTTGTTGCCACATTTTGAAGTTCGTGCCATTGAACTTCGGTGGCCTTTGGACCGAGCTAGCGGGCACTGAGATAGCCCCAACTGCATTGGGCGTATGGAGGAAAGGCCCGTTGCTCGCCCAATGAGGTCTAACAAAAGGATTGACCGGTGCGGGGAAACCCGCGTTCGGTTCAAAGTTGACCGTCGAGGCCGAAGCCATAGTCGGTCCGAGAAACGGGTTCGAATTGCCGACGGGGTTATCCCCCGTGGTTTCGTGCCTAGGAATGGGTCGAGGGGCCGACCCGAAGATCGAGCTCGGCATCGAGGAGGTCATGGTGGCGGCCCCCACACTTGACCTGAAGGGCAGCGGTGAGGAAGGCACAACCATGGCGACCGAGGTGGTTTCGACCGGAACTTCAGAACTCATTCCGCTGTCGGAGGAACCCGCGATGCCGAATCTGAATTCCATACTACTACCTTAAGATTGATGAATATTACAGCGGGAAAAATAAAATGAAATTAATCCGAACTTATAAAACGTTCGGATTTTACAATGTAAAATAAAACAAAGGAAAAATGAAATCTTCGGAGGTGAAACGCGAACGGATGGAGCAGGAAGACGAATGGCTACGCCGGTAGGAACATCGCCGGAACAGTTTTCGGAAGAAGGGTAAGGAAAGCGGAGCCGCCGGAGCTTTCCTTAAGGTAGTATTGCCCGCCTCCCGCACTGGCAAACGTGGGCAATCTCCTCCCATGATAAAACCGCTTCGTGCAAGGCCTAGGGCGGTAGAACCGTGCACCGACGAACGAGAAAGATGGAAGTCACTGCGGGAGAAGACGATCAGAAAATGGGAGATGGTCGGAAGGTTGTATAACGCAAAGAGAGAGGGATTTTCCGGTGTCCTTCATCTCTCGACCAGCCTCTCCTTAAATAGGAGGAGGCTTGGCTAACTGGACAGCCCGGACGGAGATACCGAGGAGTCTCGGCGACTCTTCGGTCGGCCATGCATGCATACTCCAACTCCGTACACTTCGTTAATAACGAAGTGTACACGCGCGTTTCGTTTTGGTCTCGTAAAAAGTTAGCCCCGACACGCCGCAGACGCGCCGCGCCCCGCCCCAACGCGCGCGTGTCGTGCCGAGCCGGCCGGACGGCGGCGGCGTCGGGCGCGCGAGGAGTCCTCTTCTCGTTCCTTTCATAGGCTCAATTCAATGCCTAAGCTTAAATATGAGAATACGAAAGGTTTAGAAACCGGTGTGGGACAAAGGCATTTACTCTACCTTAGTATTCAACTTTGAGAATTAATTTCTCATTCATCCGAGCACCGTTTATGACGTGTCATATGTCAAGACGTTCGTCTTACTTACGAGATTAATCGTCCATAATTATTTTGGAAAATAATTTTGTGGACCCTACCGAATTTATGTCCGAAAATGTCCAATTTACTTTAAAATTTCCAACAAAAAGAACCTTCTAATGTTTTGACAGAGGAACTTACGAATGACCTTAAACACCAACCTCAGTTTGTGTCTATCACCTTGGCATGTTACACCCTTTCTAGGTGTAACACACTAATCCGTCAAAGTCTGCAGCCCCTTTCGGACTAAAGTATAAACTTGGTAATCATTAAATTTAGAACATTTCAAACATTTTCAAACTTTATTTCATAATGAATTATTCGGAATAGTAAGAGAGTATTTAAAGTTGTGGTAGCTTTTAAACAATCATAATTACAAAACATAATTAATGTATGTCTTTAGTAATAATAATTCAAAACCAACAAATACATCCCGTCAATCTCGTCCCATCTGCCGTCAGAAACATGTCACATCATTCTTCCTGTTTTCTTGTGTGTAGCAAATAAAACATACTACACGCTCAGCGGTGAAGCTGAGTAAGGATATCTGGTAACACCCTGACCCCCACCCTGGCCGTAAGTGTCTGCTTATAGGATTGTAGACTTACCCCACAAACCAGCACAAGTCTTTTCCGTGCACTTTGTCCACACTCGTGCGCGCCTAAGGAACTTCCCAGGGGTCACCTTCCTACAACCATATGCGAGTGTTAAAGTGCCTTGCATATGCTCGCAATCAATCCCATGGTAGTGACAAGTTCTCCAGTCGATCTCGTCATCGTGTGTTTCTTGGGTATCTGTTTGGGACATCAAATTCTTTAAACATCATTTTCCCTTTGCCTCATATAACCATCCCTTCTTCATCACAAACGGTCGAGCTGATCAATTGTTCCACACCTGACGGTTGACCGTCTCCAAATCAGTCATCTGAATTCCAACCCTCACCCTTGGCGGTCAGTAACCTTGAAGCTTCCACCTCCAAAAGTCTCGTGTCAATAAACCATATTACAGAACCTTTCTAGACGATCCAGAACATGGACACCCATAGCACAAACACTGTCGACAATTTTTCTCCCCTATCTCCACCCTGAGAGAAACACATATGATCTTGTTCCTTTTACCATTTATATTCAAACTCTTTACGCGCATGAACCCTTGCCTCGAGGAGAGTGAGAATGTCGTCCTCCAAAATGTTGTGTAACTTTGTCATTCACATCATTCAAAGTCCTTCAATTGGTTCCTCTAAACCATCATTATCTTCAGGTACAACTCATTGTATTACAATTATTGTTAACACTGACACTTTTTTTCTATTTCCCATTGATGTTTTTGGCTACTATAAGTTCAGATATTGAACCAACTTTCTTCTCTGAGGCTGTCAAAAATTCACAATAGGTCAACCTCCATATGCAAGAGGAAATTAAAATGCTAGAAGCTAATGGGATATGGTCACTCATTCCCTTGCCTCCCTATTGAAAAAAATTGGCTTGAAATGGGTCTAAAAAATTTAACACAAATCAGATGGATGCATTGAGTGTTACAAAGCTTGCATCGCAGTTCTTGGGAATAGACAGAAAGAGGGGATTGATTTTAAAGAAACTTTTGCTCCTAGGTAAACTGGTCACCGTTTGAGCTCTTGTAGCAATTGTAGCCGCTCTCTAGTGGAGTCTGTATCAAATCAATGTTTAAAGAAACTTTTTCTCCTAATTTGTCGTTTACACAAATCTCTTTATGACCAACGATACAGGTGTTACTTTTCTAAACTGTCCTCCTCCTTGAAGTAGTTTGGTTTTCAGTAAGAAAAGGCAGATTACTCTCTGTTTACTTATATCCAAGGTGCTATTGAATTATATGTGTTGGTATATGTGGATGATCTTGTTATCGTAGGAAATCGTGAGAACTTTAGCACTAATTTAAAGAAACTATCTTTCTGAATGCTTCCATATGAAAGATATTGGATTACTTAAATATTTTTTTGGCATCCAAGTTGCTTGGAACTCTAAAAGAATTTTCCTATATCGATAGAACTATGGTCTTGACATTCTATGTGAGACATACATAATTCTTAAGAGTTTATCCAGCCAACACACATCTGCCTCAAAATCACTGCTCGGCATTGGTGAGTGGTCTCCTGCTATCCAATCTGGTGCTATCATTGATTAGTTGGTCGATTGATCTATCTAACCATTATTTGTCTTGATTTGGCTTATGCAATTCATGTTCTGTCTCAAAATGATGGGAGAACCTCAAAAAGAACCCTATGACGGTGTAGTCCAGGTCATGCGCTACACTAAGGTGCGGCCTGTGCAGGGATTATTTCTTCCTTCTAAATGTGATTTGACCCTTCATGCCTATGGTGGTGACTTTGATTGCGGAGACTTGTACAAAAATAATAATGGAAAATAATTCTATATTAAATTGTATTGGAGATTACAAATATTCAACCCTCTTTATATAGATAGAGGGTCAAACAAGTAAGTAAAGTTCTATTTCTATCATAATTCTATTCCTACTATAATAAGAATAAGAAAACTATCAAACCCTAAAACATATCCTAACACTCCCCCTCAAGTTCAGAATGCGGATTACGAATGAACAACTTGAACAATAAAAATAGAAAAAAACAATAATAAGTAACTTGGATAGTGTCTGGATGAAGACAAACGGATCAGACGACAGACGAACGGACGGGACTTCTGTCGACAGACGAACGGATCTAACGGACAATGACGTCGAACCGATGAACGAAGATGGACCTGATAGACTGTCTAGCCAAATTGCAGATCACGAACGACTGACTTTTATCGACTGATGAACGGAGCTGACGGGCAACGATGTTGGACTAATGAACGAAGACGGACGTGATAGAACGTGATAGACTGTGTGGTCGATTTGTGGATCAGGAACGGTGGACGGATGAAGAATGAACGGACCTCACGGATGACGGTGTCGGACTGATGAATGAAGACAATAGACGCTTATCCCTGGAAGTTATATCGGTACGACACTTTGCTAGGGCTTACCGATTTTCCCAAGAAATATTTAGAATTGATCTTGATTGACAGAAAGGTCGAGTAAATGAACAACCAAAATTTGATGACGAATGACTCCCACACGGGGACAACAAACAAACAGACAGAATGTTGTCGGACTGAGGATCGACGATCGACCCCCTCTAACTGACATGCCGTACGTACGGCAGGTTGTGACTGAATATACCAAACAAGTCAAACAACCAAATACTATGCCATCAAAACGTCGATCAAACGGTGGACAAAATACTGAACATGAACCTCTTATGTGGATTATCAGCATCATAGAACAAAACCAATGGATCAACTAGTGAAAATTGATGAACCCCAAAAGCAAACCATCTACATCCCGATTGGACCAAACAAAGTTGAGTAAAAAGACTTCCCAAACTGCTGGTTGGTGATGGGGCCAAACAATATAATTATGGCCCAACAAATTACAAATATGCAACATTATAGATTGAGAAATACCCCTAGTAGTAATTCAAGATCCTATTTGTGATGGGTAGATAAGGATCGACGACGGCGTCATAGATGAATTGTGATAATCTGAGATAGGAAACAAGAGTGACTGAAGTATGTGAAACGGACGAACACCCATACTGCTCCTGAAGAGGATTGTGCACGGGAGGTTGAGCAAATGCAGATTCGGACGGATCTGGTTACGAGGGGCGGCTTCAACGACCATGTCATGCCGATTAACGACGCCGTTTGTACTTGGACTATACCAACGAAATTAGATCTAAGGCGGCGACAATGCATACGGATGCTTAACAACGAACAATAGAAAAACATTGGAATAAAAAACTGGTAAAGGGAACGAGGTTGATGCCGGTGATTTGAGACACCGGCTTTGATGCCGCTGCCGGACAAACAACGGGCAACGGCGGCAGAGGGGCAAATCGGTGGAAGACTGACTAAGGTTTATAGGCCTGGAACTTGGCTTTGGGCAACAGCCCGGGGGACGGCTAATGGCGGTGGCCCACCCACCAGGAGCAAAGAAACGATTTTTAGGCCACCAAGAACGTTGGCTCCGATACCATGTAGAAAAATAATAATGGAGAATAATTCGATATTAAATTGTCTTGGAGATTACAAAGATTCAACCCTCTTTATATAGATAGAGGGTCAAACAAATAAGTAAAGTTCTATTTCTACCATATTTCTATTCCTACTATAATAAGAATAGGAAAACTATCAAACCCTAAAACATATCCTAACAAGACTTGCTTTAACATGATGCTATGTCACACGCCATTTTATACGGTTTGAGGATTCTCTAGTGTCTAGGTGCACAAAGAAGCAGAATGTTGACTCACGATCATTTATGAAGGTCGAATATCGTGCTAAGGCAACACAATATCATGAGCTAAAGTGATTGGAGTCTCTTCTCTTGTCCCTTGGGGTGCGTCATACGCATCCCGTGAATATGTTTTGTGATAATTGTGCCGCCCTTCACATTGATTCTAACCCTATCTTTCATGAATGTACTAAGCATATTGAGATTAACTGCCACTTTATGAGAGATGAAATACAAAAAGGGATCGAGTGTACAAAACACATCTCCACTGTGGATCAGCCACTAGATTTATTTATGAAATCTGTAATTTCTACTTTATTTATTAATGATAATATGATTTAACATTTTAATACTTTTTACTCTCTTCTTTTATAATAAAGCTTTTAACCAATAAATAAGATATTTTTAACCTCTAAATCAATGTGATACAAGTATTTGTTTATGATATGTTAAAATGAAGTTTGTTTTGATATGATTTATTGCAATATTTATGTAAAATTAAAAACAAACAAAATATTTTTAAAAACTTTATTAAAAGGTATATAAAAAAAGATATGACTAAACTATAATTATATTAAAATAGAAAATAATTCTATACGTAATTTCAAAGTTTGAGTTTATTGATTTTATGATTTGACTTTATTACTATAAAAGTTATGGTTTATGCTCCATAGATTATTTGTGATTTAAATTGAAAAATATAATATTTTTAGGTACCTATTGTGATATGATATTTGTAATTAAATTATAGTTAACAATTGATATAAAAAAATGTGTTACGAAGACATACTATGTTTACACTAACATTCTTTATAATTTCAAAATTTTTAGTATAATAAAACTATCAATGAACGAATAAAATTTCCTTAAAAAAAGATACTTTCATAACCTCTATAAAATAATATTTTTTATGACATGCTTAAATGAAGTTAGTTTTGATTTTATTTATTTAAGTACTGATATAAACTAAAATATAAAAAATATATTTTAATCTCTACACACACTAAAATACTACAAACGACTAGATTATTTTTTAAACAATTAAATATTTAAATCAAATAAATTAAAAAAGGAATAGTTTTGCATTCAAATAGAAAGAAAAAACAAAAAAATTATCAAATATTTTGTAAATTTCTATTCAAAATCATAGGATCACAAATGTTTTTTATATTAATTTATTTAAATTAATGCAGATGAATAGAATCATTGGATTTTTTTTATTAGTTTTAAATTTTTTGAATCATAGTATTGCTAATTAAAAATTTTATTTTGTTTTTCTTATGCGGGTAGAAAAGAATCATTTTGGTATTTTTAATCAATGCGAGAGAGGAAAATCATAACAATGCAGGAGAGATTAATAATATTTATTTTCTGATCAAAATTAATGTGGCAATGCGGGATAGAAGAATCATATTCTTTGTATCATAAGGTTGGTAATCAATGTTTTTAATCAATGAAAAAGAGAATAATAATAGAATCACATATTTTTATATGTCTATACATATCGTTATGTATCTACACATTTATTTTGTATATAAACATTTCTTATATTTTGAAATATCAATAGAGAAACAAAATATAAACATAAAAAATTAGGAAAAACTATATATAACGGATCGGATATTTGGATAAATGATTATTTAAACGGATGCATATTCGGATCGAATTTTAAACGGATCGGATATACAATTACCAAATCTGTATCCGTTTAGTAATCGGATATCCTTAATCGGATACGGATAATATCCGTTTAAAACAGATGCGGATATTTCCTGTTTAAACGGATTTGGATGCGGACGGTAATCGGATTTTCGTCTATCCGTTGACAGCCCTACAAACCAATCATTTTTTAATTTAAATTTCCACTTATTCAATTCACTAGTTTAAAAGTTTAATTTTTAAACTTTTAGAACTAAAATTTTAGTTTTTAAAAACACAAAATTCTTGCTTAAGCTCTACAATTTTTAAAAGCTGGGTTAGTAGGTAGGGAGTATTATTTACGCTATGAGGTTGCATTTTTTGTTTTACCACAGCTTCCGCTCTTCATCAATTTTATTGCATAAAAAACAACGAAATGGAATATTGTGATCCGCAAGAACGTGATCAGCGATGATAAAAAGGTTAACGAAAATAAATATTGCCCTTCTTGAATTTATTATCACAATTTTTTACTCTTTTTTTAGATCTAGCTTTGTAATGTAAATGTGTCATTGTATGTTGGCAAATCACATTATTTTTTTGTCATTTCACTATATTTTTGACATTATATATTGACATGTTTGATTTTATGTAGTGTCATATTTGTCCATATGCATCATCATCTTTTTTAATTGAAGAAGCACTTTATCATCTTTGACATTGTAGCTTATGCTCATACTGTTCAGTGATAAAGTTCATTTTTTAATACATCATCGCGGATCTAAATAAAAAAGAGTAATTTACTTAAATAGGACTAAAACATAATAACTTTCTCAATATAAGACCATATGTTTTTATTTTCCAATGTAGGACCTTTGGTCATTATCTATTACTCATTATTCAACTAAATGTCCAGCATCACTTGTACGTTATTCTTCTCACTAGTCATTATTAACTCCTATTTAGGGAATAAAAAAGTTTAAATCCTACATTGAGAAATGACTTATGTTTTAGTCCTATTCACTGCAAATTTCACAATAAAAAATAAACTTTGGCCTTATTTTTCAGATAAGAATATGGAAGTCATATTTTAATTATTTCTCTATAATTTATTTATACTTTAATTTGGCTAGAATAAAAAAGTACGGAGTAAGTAGTAAATGATTGGGCTATTAAATTTAATCCTAAAAGGCCCAAATGCTCCCACGAGTTTAATTTTGCTACGATAGAATAAAATGGTCCGTATTTAATTAGCTTTGTAGTACCACTTAATGAACAGTTTTGGCCCAATTAGGTGTAGTTAGGGCATCTCCTACCGTGCTGCAAATGTTGAGATTTGCAGGTGACCCATCTCCAACCTTCCTCCATTTAAAACACCAAAATAAAATTTTTCTTTTCCAGCTCAACGCATTTTTTAAACTCTAGTAATTTCCTTTTTTTTTGTAGCTTTTTGTAGTTATATTATGTGGTTTATATATTTATTTTTTTATAGAGTATTTTTAATAGTTTAATGCATTTTTGCGAATTACAACTACAAAAAGAAGTGAAATTTTGATTAAGTTTGATTTGAGTAATCGGTTGCCTGATTCGAGATGAATTACTGCATTTTGAGTTTGAGTTTGGGATAAAGGGTTGGCAATAGTCTTAGTACGTACCGTGGCACTAGCATCATACGAGGGCTAAAAGGAATAGGTTGTTTAAAGTCAAGAGTAGACATATACTCTCAGTTAAAAAAATTATTGTCTTATTTCGAATAATGTGCATAATCATATCTCATTTAAAATGATTTTATTAACAAAATATTATAGAAATAAAAAATATAATTTACACATTTAAAGTTTTTATCAAAAATTTTACAAAATAAATGGTGGCATATATATTTTATTTTATTAAATGATGAATAAAATGATACAGGACCAAAAATTATCGAAAATGTGAGATACCAGTAGACAATATGATAATTTTGGGACGAATGGATAAATACACATTATATACAGAGTATTACGGAGTATATATTGTATGGTCCATTGAAAGGGGGCGGAAACACTATTCTTAACCGAGACCTTCGGATAAGTCAATTGACTATTTGCTTACAAATATAGATTGATGTTCAACTAGGTTTGAGTCCAAGCGAAAGCGGAGGCATTGGCTCATTGTTCGTTGATATATTGAGAAAGTATGAATAAATATTATATTCTAATCTATCAATACTTTAAAAAAATAAGTATTTTTGTTTATTAAATAAAAAACAAAAATAACAATTTGTATGAGAAGGTCCTTGTGTATCTTGTGGATATAAGATTCATAGAGTTTCTCTTCTTATTTTTTTGGGCAAGTTCATGTGACATTGATGTTCAATGTCATAAAATGACCCGGTACTCCGTTCAAAAAATTATCGGTTCTATCCATTAGCCCTCCCCCCTCCCTCCGAGCTATCTCATGTATCTCTGTCAGCCTATGACATTGAACATTAATGTCACATGAGCTAGGATGTCATTTTATTTTGCTTTTGTATATGAGTAGATTGTCAAACAAAAATCGTGCTTTTTTGTAAAAGAATGAAGCAAATTAGAGCCGATTGCATCTTTGTTACCTCATATATCATTGTACGTAGGATCTATGATTATTAACCATACAATATCAATTTCTTGCATCCCAATGATATTCCATGACTCCTTTCAAATTATTTGAGTACACTGCATTAGATGCTTCATATTATTTGAGTGAACTCTTTACTGCATCAGTTTACAATGGTTGAAGCACATATCATTTGGTAAAATATCATTCCGAAATCAAATTGATCTATTTTGGTTTGAATTGCAACCAAATAACCAATCACCATTTTGTATGCGTGAGTTTGTGCAATTATAACCCAATTAACATTTTATATCATTTTATATATTTTAATGTGGAGAAAAGAAACCATGGTAATTAAAATTTGCAGCAAATGATTAGTAGAGAATAACCACACATTTCAATGTTGCTAAGAATAATCTAAAGTTTGCATTAATTTCTAAAAGGTGGTCAACCATTATAGACATGATGTTAGGTTGCAAATTTTTTTTGTAACTTTGGACAATGAAGACTAGGTTTAAAATAACCAAAACATATTTGGGCTTTGAAATTACTGAGGTACAAAACACAGGTTAGAAACCACTTCCAATTAAATTAATGTAGTTACATAACAATGAGAAATTTGCTAAATTCTGTTCCTGTCTACATACAAAATGAATAATACACTCTCCAATCTATCTAACCTAAAGACCTCCAATCTTCATGATGATACCCCAATGCTCTATCAACCTGGCCTGTACAGCAACAATTTACATTGGTAAAAAAAGAATAACACTCTTCTCAGAAGCAAACAGGTAAACCATAGTTCAGAAATGTTCTGATGCACCCATCCAACCCAGCAGTCACAACCACATGCCCCCACAAGTTGGGGGAATTGAATGTACTCTGCCAAGCATTCTTCAAAATTTTGTAGTCTGGCTTGGATATCGCGGGCGTTACGGTTACTGGGCTGGACTCCTCCGGCAGCGTTTCCTCGGGCCATGTGGCAGACCCTCTGTTCAAAGGGTCCATGAAAAACCCACGTCCCAGAGAGAAACAGTCCGGGGAAGTTGGGCCCTGCCTTTGCAGGACGTTCTCGTCAGCCTCCCCGTTCGACAACGGTCTTCCACCTGGCAGAGAGGTTGAGTTGGTCTCGAACCCGCACCAAGGAATCGCAATCGATGCCTCGTTCGAGTAGAAGCTCTCGGACGACCAGATGTTTTTTTTTGTCATGTCCTGCCCGTTGTAGTTCCAGATGTGAACGTTTGAGTCATCCGAAACTGATACAACGTGCTTACCATCCGGCGTGAAAGTTGCAGGGACTTGGCTGCCACAGTTCCTGCTCCCTTTGAACTTGCAAACGACATTGTCACCATGAAGAATCTTGACTTGTGAATCCGCAGAAGTGACCATGACTTTGGTCGCATCATTCGGGCAAAACTGGAATCCGGTTACTCTCTTTCCGTTTGGCTTCTTCTTCCCTTGCAGGCTCACTTGAGATCTTATTTGCAAACGGTTGTCTTCTACGTCATAGAAAATGCAGCTCCCATCAATGGACCCCACAACCCCGCCCATTCCATCCGGGCGGTAGCACACGGCAGTGACTATTTCCTTGACATCGATCCAATCAACGACTCGGGCACGCTTTATCTCCCAAAGGCGTACTTTTCCATCCAAAGAACCGCTGATGAAATAGTTATCGTCGAGAGGGTTGAATTCAACACAAGTCACTGCATAAAGAGTAACACAATTCATTAGACCACATCATAAACAATGCTTGAAAGATTGCAAAGAAAGGCGAAAAAAATAGGGGGAAAAATGGTGAAAAATGCTTACCATAATTGTTATGTGGAAAAACTCCGAGACATTGATCGTGTCCAATTTGCCACAGACGAGCAGTTTTATCAGCAGAGGACGACAGCAAAAACCCATTCCTTGACCAGGAAATAGCCAAGACCTCATCAAGATGCCCACAAAATTCATGGACGGGTTGCTCCAGAATCCTGAATACTTTGGGTGGGAGGATGACACAGGCAGACTCGGATGATTTCTTGAATTTTTTCGCCTGGCCAATCTTCTTCTCCTTGTCAAGATCAAGTGAGGTTAATTTAGACAAATCACTCATGGAGAAGTACAAAGAGGAAGGATCAACATCTTGGTGGCTCAGATTCTTGGGAGCTTCAGATGCAACCACCTTCCAAACGCGCACTACTCCATCGGTTCCTGCACTTGCTAGGTGCTCCCCATCAGGGCTGAACTTCATCGTGAGGATCGAACCTTTATGGGCATGAAATTCTTGGCCTGTATGGAGTGAGGACAACTCCTTTGAGTTCTTCTTGTGGGTATGAACTCGGACCTTTTCCAATCCACAGCCAGACTTGGAACGACCGCTCTTTATCATCTTACGGCTCTTCTCTTCAATCAATTTCTGAAGCCAACTTGTTTTCAACTTCTTCTTTGTGGTGGCAGCATTATCAGATCCTCCCGACGAATCTCTGCACAACAATTTCTGAACCAATGAAGATGAAGAAGATGAAGAAGACCCGGCAGCTCTACAAAACCCTTGGTCATCATCTCGAACGCATTCCAAATCTTCATCGCGACCAGAGAAGAAATCATCTGCAGATTCAGTGTTCGCCAGCACGGTTTCACCATTATCTCTGACTCTATCAGCCACAGTTATTTCAAAATCACCATTCGATTCATCTCGGTCCGCCACGCACGAATCAGAACTCAATCCCATCCAGTTCAGAAGCCTGCTTCGGCGAACATCCACGCTTTCAAGATTCTTTGTCCAGATTTCGTAATCCGAAGCGCCAGTGGCATTCCTGGCGCTGCTACTCAAACATGGCTCGGAGCATTCCGAGCCAGAAACAGAACTGATCTCGTCCCGGCTATCAAAGAAGCAATCTTTATCCATCTTTTCTCAAACCCAAAAAAAAAACCAGATTCCTATAAAGAAACAAACAGATCGAAAATGAAGATCAGAAAAAATCCCAGAAAAATTCGATCAAGAAACACAAATCATTGAGTGAATAGATGAAACCCCATACCTTAAATATCAAGATTTTGATAGAAACCGGAAGGTCCCAAGGCTGATCTATGTACTCTGTGAAGACCACCGAGAAAAAAAATACGAATTGTACGAGTTGAAGAAGAATAAAAGAAAGAAAGGGTGGAAGATTGGGGTATCTGGTTGTACAGGAATGCACATTCGATGGACCGAACAACCACTATATAAAGATAAGGAAATTGGAGATTTTTCTGACGGTTTTGCCCCCGATTGTTGTTGCGTTCGTTCACCCAACGTTCGTGACGATCCCACCACAAGTTTAAAAACAAAATTGTTTAACTTTATGTTTTGCTTTTTCCTAAATCAGACTATTTTTCACCCAAAAAAAACAACTCCGTAATTTTCATTCAATCAAATTAAAATCCCTATGAAAAATAGTGCGGGCCCCGGCCGAAGGGGCAATGCAAAAAGTCCACGAAATATCCCCATTTTTTAATTAAACTGCTAATAATTATTTTTATTTTTCAACGCAGTTTAGACGCCTTTATACTACTCGGCACATTTGTAATTAAGACTCCGCCCAAGATTATTAGTGGCTAATGTTGTGTGTACACATTTGCACACAACCTCTAATTAGACTAAATTCCCCCCCTAATGTTGTGTGTTCTAACTACTCCCTCCCTTCCATAAAAAAAATTAATTTCACCGAATTTGAAAAAAATTATTGAAAAGTGAAAAAATATCCTTAGAATTGGTTGAGAGGAGAGAGACATTTTCCTAGTCACAATTATTTTTGCTTTAAAAAAAATTAAATTGTTTTGGACAGTATAAAAAGAAAAGTCAAAAGTTTTATATGGGACAGATGAAGTAAATAACGGAGTACTAAATTTCTAATTTTTGATGACTAATCACTTCAATTGTAGTTTTCCAGATATTTTTATAAGGTCATATCTTCGGTAAGAGACAGAAATATCAAATTTTAGGTTACTCTTCTTACGTGTACCCCTTTTTCCCATTGGGTCTCTGTACTACAGTATTTCTCGGTTTGGCACATTGATAAAAAAGATGGGAAAATTAAGAAAGATAATTCATATGCTCTTATTTTATGATTGGGCATTCATTAACTTGTTTTGAGATTAGACAAAAAAGTTAATGTTGCATTTATTACATTGACAAATTGAATTTGGAAAGATGCATTTGGATGATCTTAAAATGAAAATTTGATAAATACATCAAAATGAGTATATCGTAATATATTTGTAATCCACAAGATTATTCTGACATTGAAACTCAATATCATAGGATACATTTGACACCTTTACAATGCTTCGATCAATCCCGAAGTGATTCATAATCCTCCTCCTAACGAACTCTAAAAACTACCCCCACCCAGCTTCTTAGCGTGTCATTCCCTCTATAAGTGACAATTCACTTTGAAAAAGTAACGTCGGAAAATTTAGAACAAAAGAAATTATATATATTAATTAAATAAAGTCGGTAAATTTATAGCAAAGACATTATATTACCTTTGTCCCAAACAATTACTTGATTCCCTCAAAAAAAATTTACTTGACGTTAAAATTTATAATACTTCATTAAGTTAATTTCAATTTGTTTCAATATTGATAGAAAAGTTAGAAATAAAACTTATGTACAAAGTGTTTAAAACTAAATAAAAAAAATTACTTAACAAGAGCTGGTTTGACAATGTTAATATTACAAGTGATTGATGAATACTCCCTCCGTTTCTTAAAACGGTTCTTCTTTTGACTTTGGGGCAAAATAAGAAAAGTGTAATTTTAGTTGACTTTCTAATTTCGCCCCTGATGTGATGAGTAAAAGTAAGATATGATAGTTTAGTTATTAGTAAAAAAGTATGATGTGATAGATAGGGTATGAAAAAGTAGGGGTAAAAGTAGTTTTTTAATAGAAAAAGGAAGTGTTTTAAGGAAAACAAAAGAATGAAAGAAGAAGGGTTTTAAAAAACGGAGGGAGAGAGTATAATATACGGAGTATAAATATATAGCGTAAAGAGATATGTACAACTTGACATATAATGCATTAATAATGTAATTTACAAGATTTTCTTGGGACAAATATATACGTAGTAATAATATTTTGCTGGCGCAAATAAAAAAAACCAAAAAAGAAAACCTGGTATTAAAATCCAGCCCATATGTCCCGTTCTTCTAAACCTCTCTCTTGCATGAGTTCTTTGGAAATTCCAAGTTGCACTTTTTTTTTAATCTCAATGTCTTTAGAGATATCACAGACATAAATTAAATCTCGTATTGTTCTATGTCAATAATGTCTATAAAAATACGTAAGTCGGGTGCAATTTCAAGTTCTCCAAGGTTTTTTTCTAATTGCATTGAGTTATGTTTTGGGATGAGTAAAATATTCTTAATCCTACCTCCGTCCCCTAAAACTATTTACAAAGAGAAAACCATAGTGAGTAGAAAATTGATAAATTGTACTAAAATAAAAGGAAGAAAGGGGTAGTTTAAATTTGGAGATGTATACTCCGTATTAATTTAATGTGATATAAAGCAAGAAATATTTGCACTAAATAGCACTAAAACTTAAGTCATTTCTCTAAATAGCACTTAAATTGTTTTACTCCCTAAATAGTATTTAATAATGTCCATAATGTCCTGTGATGACGAATATTTACTTGAATAATGACTAATGCATAATGACTAAAAATGCTACATTAGGAAGAAAAACACATGTAATGCTATCTAGGGAAAGTCATTATGTTTTAGTGCTATTTAAGTAAATTTCTCATAAAGCAAAAGGTGAAAAGAACCGTAAATTTTCAAATGGAATAACGTAAAATGACATCTGTAAGACGAAAGGAATATTTGCAAAAAATAAAGTTTGAATGCTAATACTCTCCCATCGTCCCAAACTGATTTACATTATTCGAGCTACATGCAAAATTTCATAATTTTTAAATTAATCTTATTTACAAATTTGTATATATTTAAAAAGGGAGTATTATTAGATTACATTTTTCAAATGGTAATTATATCATCATTTTCAAATTAACATATTTCTAGTTGCTAAATAATTATATACCTGAATTCACATTTTAAGTAGTCAAAAATGAAATTCTGAACTATAGTAATAAAAGAAAACATTACTTACTTCCTTCCAAAATATTTGTCTAATATGACTTTTTAAGTTAAGCGGTTCAAACTTTGGTCATCACATCAATTAAATAAATTAAAAATTGTATTCTATTACTCCATGTGTGTTAGCTAGTTCAAATATAATATAAATTCATTACATTTGCCTTAGAGTAATATTATTCAAAAATTCATTTCATAGTATTAGTATGTAACACAAATTTAATACCGAATATAATTGGGGAGTAATATATGTTTTGTTCGATTCAAAAAAGACAAATTAAACGAATACTTTTAGATTGAGATCACTACTAGAATAAAAAGCCCCACTGGCCGGTTACGAACCCATCCGGACCAGATATTGATTGAGATCGTTTATCAATGGTGGAAGGGCGGGGCGAGTTCGCCGCGGCAAGCAGCGCCAGGCCGGTTCTCCGCCAGCCTCCGGCTAGTCTTTCGGACCGGACCGGACCGGGCCGGGTCGTAGCTAGCAAGGTACGTAGAAGCTTCACTGTATGTATAATGATGTATATTTTAGGTATGTAGTGGAAAAAGATTGCATGGGCGCATGGGCAGGGAGAACACTCCCACCCGCACTCGCCTCCGTACTGTTTTGTTTAATTAGATGAGAGGGGGGGAATTGAATATAAAAGCATGAAGCCACCATCTTTTGGAACTTTAACAAACTCTAAGGCCGGCCGGCCAATATCCTGCGAAACCCATCACACCAACCGGGTACCTTCCTTGCAGCCACATGGATCCTGCTTATCTTATATCTCAAATATATACTCCTTTTGTCCTTTTCTTAGATTTACTTTTATTACTCTATATACTTATATATATATATATATATATATATATATATATATATATATATATATATATATATATATATATATATATATATATATATATATATATATATTGGTTCAGGTAAGAATGCGATCTTATGAAAGAAATAAGAATGAATCTGGTGTTTTAGATTGTGAGATCTAAGGATTAGGATTGCATCAAAATTAGGTGCACCAAAATGGTTTGAAAATGCATCATGTCGAAATGCACCAAAAACCTTTGAAAATGCACTATCTCAAAATCTGAGCGCAGGATGCAATCTGGGCCGCACAATGCATCATATCCAAAGGCTAGATTTTATTCTTATTTCTTTCACCAATGTGCATTCTCACTTGATCCAGCCCCTATATATATATATATATATATATATATATATATATATATATATATATATATATATATATATATATATATATATATATATATATATATATATATATATATATATATATATATATATATATATATATATATATAGACACACACACACACACACATATATAGGGATTGACTCCAGTGAGATAATACTTTGTGGTGAGATAACATGCTTCGGTCAGATGACACAAAGCTCACCACACTACACTACAAATCTCACCAATGGACAATGCAATGCTCATCTGGAAATAAAGCAAAACTCACCACTTTGAACCTCAAAACTCACTTTTTTTTAAATCTAAAAAATTAAAAAATTAATTAAAAATAAAATAACAACACCGGTCAACCACCGGTTAACGGCGGCGGAGCAGCAGCGGCGGCAGGAGTCCGGCGGCGGCGGCAGGAGTCCGGCGGCGGCGACCAGCGATGATTGGCGACGGCGACGGTCAATGCTGGCGGTCAACAGTCAAAGTCCAGTCAGCACCCCTTTCTTTGATTTTATTTTTTAGAAAAAAAATTCAAAGTGTTGAAAAAATATGGTGAGCTTTGCCTTACAATTTGGTGAGCATTATAATTGTCCTTGGTGAGCTTTGCAGTGGCCAGTGGTGAGCTTTGCATCATCTGACCGAAGCATGTCATCTCACTGTAAGGTGTCATCTAACTGGAGTCAATCCCTAATATATATATATATATATATATATATATATATATATATATATATATATATATATATATATATATATATATACATATACATATATATATAAAAGGATTGACTCCAGTGAGATGACATGCTTCGGTGAGATGACGCAAAGCTCACCACACTACACTACAATGCTCACCAATGGACAATGCAAAGCTCACCCTAGAAATGAAGCAAAGCTCACCATTTTGAACACTAAAACTCACCTTTTTTAAAAATTTTGAAATTTAAAAATTAATTAAAAAAATAACAACACCGGTCAGAGACGGCGGTGCAGCGGCGGCAACCGGCGGCAAAGCGGCAGCGGCCGGCGACTGGCGGCGGAGACCGGCGGCGGTCAAAGGTCCCGGTCAACGGTCAAAATCTAGTCATCACCCCTTCCTTTGATTTTATGTTTTCAAAAAAAATTCAAAGTGTTGAAAAAATAGGGTGAGTTTTGCTTTATACTTTGGTGAGCTTTGTAGTGGCTCGTGGTGAAATTTGCGTCATCTGACCGTATCATGTCATCTCACCATAAGGTATCATCTCACTGGAGTTAATCCTATATATATATATATATATATATATATATATATATATATATATATATATATATATATATATATATATATATATATATATATATATATATATATATATATATATATATATATATATATATATATATATATATATATATATATATATATATATATATATATATATATATATATATTATATATATATATATATATATATATATATATATATATATATATATATAAGATACTCTCATGTAATTTTAAATATTTAATACTTTCTACACCTCCAACTTTAAAAAAATTTAGGACTCAATTAAAATAATATTTTAAGAATATTATGTAAAACAAATCTAAATAAAAAAAATCGTATCAATATCTAATATTAATTTTAATTAATTAATTATTATCTAGTAGTCAAAATTTGTCAATTTTGAGGGTCAAAACTGGACAATACTCAATGACGGAGGGAGTATGTATTTAAAACCGGCCTGGTTGTATTTATAGCATCATATGTGGGTGATGGACAATAAATCCACCAAATAATCCGACTTGGACGGCGGATCGTAAAAATATATGAGGAAAGAGAGCTCAAGAATTATGGAATTATACGCTAAGTTCTGCTTGAGGTTTCCCCTTCGGGTCCTTTTTATTTATACATGCTTTTCTACGTAATTATGGTAGTTTACAGTTTATGGAAACTAATCTGAGATTCGTGCGATCCGTTTGGGCCGGCCCAGGATCAGCACCCCACGCCCGCGGATACCCGAATGCCTTTTGGGCACAGGACTTGGGCCACCTGTCAGGTATCAGCCCATCAATGGGCTTCTTTTGATGACAACTATTGTTGTCATATTTTGACCACAACTACTATTGTTATATAATAACAACTATGACCTACGGTACTCCATTAAATCCGGTTGTCAGAAGATGCAGCATGTTGTCAGGGATATGTATAGGCATGGCTTTAGGTACGGCTTTTGCCGTGCCAATGTTGATTTGCAATCATGCCATTGCCAACACCTATATATGTGTACTCCCTATATGATTAATTTTTACTCAAAATAAAGTATTATCTCATGATTTTTTTAATTCATCTTATTTGAATATTTGTATAGAAATAAAAAATAAAAATTACATATTTAAAAACATACATCAAATGTCGTGCAGAATAGACAAAGTTCTCGTGATTTTATTCGAATTATATTTTATTTTATCAAATACACAATGAATATTTGTATAGAAATAAAAAATAAAAATTACATATTTAAAAACATACATCAAATGTTGTGGGAAACGGACAAAGTTCTTGCAATTTTAACTTCTCATTTTGACTTTTGAAGTCAAACTTTTAAACTTTGACTGTATATTACGGAAAAAATATATTGAATTTTCATATAAATTTATTATCAATAGATTCATTTTGAAACATAGTTTTGAAATATATTATTTTTATAATATATATTCATATAAAAATGGAGATATTAATGGTCAAAGTGTCGCATTGGAAACCGTGAAAAGTCAAATGGGAAGTTAATTTTAGGACGGAGGGAATAATATATATCATACATAAATAGAGAAATATTAACGATTAAAGTTTTGCATTGAAATAATTAAAAAGTCAAATAGAAAGAATTTTTTGGAGGGAGAGAGTATAATCTAAACAAATGCATATTTAAATTAATAAATAAGTACTTTATTTTTTATTTTATAAAACTTGATAGTAAGAATACTTACCGAAAGGATATAATCAAATTGAAACACCAGAAAAATACTTGCAGAAACACCAAATATATTTATTGTCCCGTATTTCATCAAAATAATGCATATAATATTTTTCTGATAACATATTTATAACAGAGTACACGACTGATGTTCTTATATAGGGATTTCAGAACCAATTTTTTGGCACACATTGTAGGCATGACTGTTTACAAAAGTGAAAACAATTATTGGCATTCATTAGGCACGGCATTTGGCACGAGATATTCGTGACTAGAATTAGGCACGACATTTGGCACATCTTCGTCCCGGCAAGTTATTAAAAATTAACGTTGCCCAACGGAAACGAAACGGCGTAAAGGTTGTGAAATTGGCACGGACCTTAGGCACGGACAAAGTAGTGCCAAATTCAGCCTCGCACAGCATTGCGCCATGTGGCATTTTCTCTCCATCGGCAAAGGCACGACGCAATCCGTGCCTAATGCGCAATTTTTTTGTAGTGTTGAGGGTTCTTATCTCCCATAATCCTCCACTGTCCCTGCCCAGCAGCCCTCTGCCCTCCCACCCCAAAGAACCAATAAGCTAGAGAAAATATGTGTAGCCAGGCCAATTAATGGAGCTCAGAATCAACGTATAATTATAAAATATAATGCCAACCATAGTCTATCGATCTTAGTCATATATATTCCATGGCTCAACTCTCTCATTAAAAATCTTACTCCCTCCGTCCATGTATGATCTTCCCATTACGCGTTACGAGGCTTGACCGACTTTATTTTCAATTCAATTTAATTGATTATTGGAGTAAAATTTTAAAATAAAATTTTTATAGTAATAAACTACATGAAAAGTTCTACAAAACTAGAGGTGACAAGACTATATTATTTTATGAAATGACTAGTAAAATTGAGCAAACAAAGTGAGTAAAGTTTGACACTGTGAATAGTGTCTGGGAAGATGTATGGTGGACAGAGGGAGTATTTGTCTGGTGTTAATAAGAACAGTGTATGTGTGAAGGTTTTTAGAAGAGAAATTTGTCTAAATAGAACTAAAACATAATGACTTTCTCAATATAGAACCATATGTTTTTATTTTCCAATGTAGGACCATTGGTCATTATGCATTAGTTATTATTCAACTAAATGTCCACAATCACTGGACATTATTTCTCCCACTAGACATATTAAAGTACTATTTAGAGAATAAAAAAGTTTAAGTTCTACATTGAGAATTGACTTATGTTTTAGTCTTAGTTAGTGCAAATTTACTTTTAGAATCTTCAAGAAGTAAAAGTATGGAGATTAAATTTAAACAATTTAAAAAGTAGAAACTATATCATTGAGATAAATTTGAAAAAATATACCCGTCGATAATGAGCGAGAAAGCCTTTATATGTAAAAAGTAGACTCAACTCTAGGAATGATCGGGCGTGATCGGGCATGATCGGCCCTGCATCAAAGGAATGACGCGGCGTCATTCCATTCCCCTCCCCCCTAACGGCTTTATAGCCGTTGCACCTCAATTCAAAAAAAAAATTCTTATAAATTCAATCCCCCCTTCCAATCTCTCACATCTTCTCCATCTTCAATCTCTTCTTCCTAATTTTTAAATTTTGAAATTACCCCCTCTCTATTCAACATGAATCCTTCCGGCTCCGGCTTCTTTCCCGGCGATCTCCCGCCGAGTGACGCCGCGATGTGGTTGTTCCAACAGTGGGGCGATCGACCGCCGATCTACGAGACGCAACAGTCGGGGTATGTCGACCGAGAATTGGTTCCGGAGACTCAACCGGAACCGTCCGGATCGAAAAAAAATACACGCCGGAAAAGCTATAAAGCCATAAAGCCAAAAGCACGTTGACCGAGGCGGCACGGTCAATCCAAAAGTGGACGCCGGAGGAGGAGTGCATATTGGCGTCGGCCTGGGTTGACGTCTCCGAGCATCCTATCATTGGTAAAAAATTTCTTTTTTCTAATATATTTATGTTTTTAGTTTTATATATTATATTTAATGGTGTCTAAAAAAAATTGTGTAATACATTTTTAAAGGTACGAAGCAAACGAAGGATGCGATGTGGGATCGTATCGAGGAGAAGTTCTTCACGGCGATGAAGAAGGACGGCTCCTACCGAACCCAGGACCAACTCACTTCTAAATGGAGCCACATCAACAAAAAAGTCCGAAAGTTTATCGGAGTTTACGAGGAATGCTCCCGGTCCCGGAGGAGCGACACGAACGACGCCGATGTTCTCCGGTTTGCCACGACCCGATATCAAGACGACGGGAACCAAGTCAAGGTGCCCATCGATCTTTGGAGGATTTTGAGTCGTTCCCCGAAGTGGCAACAACTCTACAATCCCGACGGCCGCCGAGATTGAGGTCGACGAGACCATTGGTTCTACCGATCAAATCCCTCCCTTCAACGTTGCGGATTCCAATGACGAGGACCCCATTCCATGGCCGATCGGAAGAAAGAAGGCAAAATCCATTGCCTCTGGTTTGGGAGGGTCTGCCTCTGTTTTCGCTTCTCCCCGCGACGAAATCGGTCGGGCAATGGTTGAATAACTTCGGACGTTCAATCTCCAGGAACAAGAGAGGGCTAAGAAGGAGTTGAAGCTAAAGGAGCAGGAGGCCGAGATGAAAGTCATGCAAAGAGTTTGGACTAATGATTTACGAGCAAAGAATGAGAGAGATTAAGGAGAAATATAATTTACCTTAGTTTTTTTTATTAATGTATCTTTTTTTAAAATATTGTCGTTTTTTATTTAATTAATGTATATTTTTATTATTCGTGTTTCAATTTAACTAAATAATAAATTAATTACATTTTATTAATTTAATTATAGAAGATGTATATTTAAAAATGTAAAAAATGAAGGTTTGAAGCCCCAGTTTGAAGCCCTGGGGCTTCAAACCCATTTCTAGTGAATTTTGGGTTAAGTTAAAGCTGACGTGGCAGAGAGAAGGTTTGAAGCCCCGGGGCTCCAAACCCATTACCAGTGCTCTAAGCTTATACCCAATTAATGGCTTGGATAAAGAAAATAACTTTTCTTTTTAAAATGAAATATTATCAAAAAGGAAATATTTCGTATAATCTAAAAAACTGAAAAAAAAAATTAATTTTCTAATTTAATACTCCGTATTTTTTTCACTTCACTATATTATGACTTTCAATTAATAAACATATATAAATATTTTATGATAAACATAAATAAAGTTGGTTTTTAAACTATTTACTGAAATATTGATATAAAATAAAAAATATTCCCTACGTCATATATCTATAAAACAAGAGAGACAACTGTATTATTTTTAAAATGATCAAATATATACATTAAATAAATTGGAAAAAAGATTTAACTTGACTTGGTGAATAGTTTTGTAAATTTGTATTTTGATGAAACATTTTCTACGAATCAGAATAATTTTGCGGACTTGAACGATTTTGCATTTAAGCAAAAGAAAAAAACTTAATAATGAAATATGCTATTTTTATTTTTTATATTTCTATTTTAAAATTTTTTATACTAACATAAAGATAAAATATTTGTACATTTATGTTAAAAAAAAAGTCATACGAGAGATTATTTTGTGATTCTTGACATTGTTTGTAAAGAAATAAATAAATTGTCAAACTTTGACATAATTAACCAAATAAACGTTAAAAAATATTTGTAATATTTCTTTTTATGAAAGATATATTAAATAGGACTAGTCCTATGTACTTTAATATTTTACGTACTACCTTTTAGTCCTATATGGAGTAAATTTTTCAATAATATACAACAATAGATACATTAAGATATAATGATTAATATTATGAGTAAATTTCAATAATGGTACCTCAACTTTCACTGGAATTTCGAAGTGGTACCTAAACTTCAAATCATTTTAAAAAATCTCTGAACTTACATAATCCTTTCAGTAAAAGTCCATTTACTCGATTCCGGGTAAACTTCCAGTCATTTGGGCTAAAATTAGAATTTTATATATTTTAAAATTTATAATTTGACCACATTTCTTTTTTTCTTTTCTCCCCCTCCCACTCCTTTTTTCTTCTTCTTCTTCTTCTTCTTCTTCTTCTTCTTCTTCTTCTTCTTCACCCCACTTCCACTCCCCCCGGGCAGCCCCCCACTCTCTCCTTTTTTTTTCTTCTTCTTCCCCTCCCACTCCCTTCCTTTTTTCTTCTTTCACCCCCTTTCTTCTTCTTCTTCTTCAATAAACTAATTTTATAAAATTAAAATTAATTCTGAAAAAGACCTCATAAGTGCACTAACTCATTTCTTACATATATACTCCGTATATGGTTGCTTAAAATAAATTAAATTACTCATCAAACCCCCCACCTTCCTCTCCCCGCCGGAGTACGCTCTTTTCCACTACCCACTTCCCGGCTTCAACCCACTCCCCGCCGTCGGCGTCTTCTTCGACATTGCCTATAAAGTGTGAATCGAAGGATCTTTGTATTAGCTTTGGCAGAGAATATTTATACAAAATACACAGCCTAACTTTGCTACAAATGAGGAGTGCCGATCCTACAGATATGGATCAAGGCAAAACTAATCCTAAGTATAAGGGATAGCAACAACTATTCAAATGTACAAATAAATAGTCAAAGATGGAATTAGGAATTATCCTTAACACGCCCCCGCAAGATGGAGGATCCATCAGAGACGCCAATCTTGGACCGAAATTTTTGGAACAAAGTGGTGCCCAACGGTTTAGTGAGAATATCCGCCGGTTGGTCGCAAGAGGGTATATGAAGAACATGCAAAAGGTTCGCAGCAATAAGATCACGAACAAAGAAATAGTCAAGAGCCAAATGCTTCATACGCAATTGGAAGACAAGATTTTTGCAAACATAGGTGGCACAGGTTATCACAGTACAAGATTGGGGCACGATACTCAGCCTCGGTGGATGAACGAGAGACCGTTTTCTGTCGTGCCGACTTCCAGGAAACCGGATTAGACCCAAGATAAACAACATAAGGCGTAGTAGACTTACCACCATCATGCACACCACCCCAATCGGAGTCCGAAAAGACAGTGAGTTGTAACGGAACTTTAGCACGGAGGAAGAGACCATGGGAAAGTGTGCCACTCAAATACCGAAGCACACGTTTGGCGGCCTGCCAATGAGTCACTAAAGGAGCATGCATAATCTGAGATAGTTTATTTACAGCAAAACAAACATCAGGGCGAGTGAGAGATAAGTATTGCAAGGACCCCAACAGCTTGCGGAAGGCAGTGGAGTCAGCCGCAGCCGACCCATCCTCGAGACACAGAGAAGATGATGAAGACAAGGGAGTACAGACGGAGTTTGAATCGGCCATGTTGTGCTCAACCAGAATATTGTACAAGTATTGGCGTTGAGACAAGAAAACCCTGCCACAAACTGGGATGACTTCCACTCCCAAAAAATGATGCAAGGGGCCAAGGTCCTTAAGAGAGAACCGACAGGATAACTCATGAATAAAAGCATTGAGGGAGGCCGTAGAATTCCCAGTTACAACAATATAATCCACATAGACCAAAAAATAAAGCCGTACAGCCCCTTTGACATAAATAAAAAGTGAAGCATCTGCCCGGGATTTGTGAAAACCGAACCCAAGCAAGAAGGTCGCCAACTCCAGATACCAAGCGCGAGGAGCTTGCTTCAAGCCATAAAGAGATTTATGAAGCTTACATACATAATCAGGGTGTTTGGCGTCTTTGTATCCAGAGGGCTGCTCCATATAGACCTCCTCGTGAAGAGTACCATTTAAGAAGGCGTTGTTGACATCTAATTGACGAAGCGGCCAACCAAACGATAGGGCAAGGGTGAGGATGACGCGGATAGTCACAGGTTTAGTAACGGGACTAAACGTCTCATTTTAATCACGGCCGGCCTGTTGAAGAAACTCCTTGGCAACCAAACGCGCCTTATACCGATCAATACTCCCATCCGGCTTGTGTTTGACGCGAAACACCCATTTGAAATGAATAGGCTTGCGGTGCTGATGCAGAACAAGGTCCCAAGTATTGTTTCGTTGTAAGGTCAAGAATTCAGCATCCATCGCCGCCACCCAATTTGCATCGTTGCGAGCTTGCAAATAAGTAAGAGGAGTATCCACTGCAACTGAAGAAACATGGTTAACAAGATGATCATTAAAGTAACGGGAATTTAGCTGCCGTTCACGAAAAAGTCGATGCACCGGAGATGGAACACTGGATGGAGGGGAAGACTCAGACACAAGAAGCACATGAGAAGTGAGAATCGGAGAGGAGAAGGGTTGCATGGGGAGGTGGGGGGGTTACTGCATGGGGCAAGAGAGGAGATGTGGTTGGGGTTTGCATGGGATTTTGCATGGGAAGGTGGGGGGGTGATGGCATGGGGCAGTAGAGGAGAGGGTGTTCGGGTTTGCATGGGAGTTTGTAGGGAATTTGGATGAGGGGAATTTGGATGAGAGGAAGTGACGGGAAGAGGAGGTGCTACAGGAATGTGAGAAGGACTGGGTGAATGAGGCAGGGGACCATATGGCAGTGTTGAGGTGGGAGGGAGTATGGGCAGTGAGGGGGAGCGTGGGGTGGGGGGAGACGAAATCAAAGGAGATAAATTGGATGATGGAAATATATTGGGGTAAAATTTAACATGGCGAGAGAGATACAATTTCCCAAGGGCATGGTCATAACATTTATAGGCGGAACGAGAGTTACAGTACCCAAGGAATAAACACGGAGTGGAGCGGGGGAAGAGCTTAGTGGGAGCATATCGACGTAGCCACGGATAACATAAGCAACCAAATGGTTTGAGTTTGTGGTAGTCCAGAGATCGACGAAAGAGGACTGCATGCGGAGATTGGTGAGAGAGTATGGGGGTGGGTTGATGATTAATAAGATAAATAGCGGTATGAAAGGCATATGACCAAAAAGATAATGGAAGACCAGCAGTATGGAGAAGGGAGAGACCAATCTCGACAATGTGTCGATGACGGCGTTCAGCTGTGCCATTTTGTTCAGGGGTATGAGGTGGAGTGGTAAAATGGGAGATGCCATGACTATTAAGGAGCGGAATTAATTTGATAAATTCGCCACCATTGTCGGAAAAGACACATTTGATAGTACGCTGGATGTAATTTTCCACCAGGCGTTTAAACTGAGGAAAAATAGAGAAAACATTAGACTTTTGTTTAAGTGGATACCACCATGTATATTTGGTATAATTATCAACAAATATAGCATAATGATAATAGCCATCTAGAGAACAATGCTTAGTACTCCACACATCAGTGTAAATAAGATCCAAAGGAAAACTGCTTGTTAAGGTATTATTGGAGAATGGGAGTTTATGACTTTTATAAATATTGCAAGAAGAACAGTGAAAGTGAGATACATTAGGCATATGGGAAAAGCCAGAACAACTACGCACAATATGACGAAGGATTTTATTATTGGGGTGCCCGAGACGATGATGCAGATCAGCAACCGAGGAAACTTCAATAGCGGTAGTGTTCACACTCGGTCCCGATGAATTGGGAAGAAAATACAAGTTATTTTTTACTGCTCCCCGAAGCAAGGGTGTCCCCGTACGCACATCCTTGACAAAAAATGATCAGAAAAGAATTCAACCAAAACATGATTAGTACGACACAATTGAGACACAGATAAAAGATTATTTTGAAGAGAGGGAACACAGAGTATATTAGACAAACTAAGAGGACGAGAAGAGGTAGGTAACCGAGATCGACCAGTGTGAGAGATGGATAAAGTCTTACCGTTACCCAAACGAATTTCATCCGGTCCACCATACTCCATGAGGGTATTGAGTGAACTTGGTTCAGTAGCAACGTGATGGGAGGCGCCACTATCAACAATCCATTGAGGATCCGGATGATTACCATGGGAGACAGTAACGTGAGCAGCAGGGCTGTCGCCATTAGGAGAAGCGAGAGTGACATTGTTCTCCCTTAGAAAACGCTGAATTTTATGGCAAAATTGAGTATCATGACTGGATAGGTTGCAAAACCGGCAATAGCGACCGCCCCGATTGCCACCAGGAGGAGGTCCCCGACCACGGTGACAACCACGTGAGGGGCCAAAATTGCCAGCCCGGTAGAAAGCACCACTGTGAGCACCACCACGATCACCACGAGTACGCTGGGTCTGGTTTGCGGTTGTAACAAGATCAGCGGCAACAACTGTTCGGCCCTGAATGTCACGTTCACAATCTTCCAGGATGGTAGTGAGTTCCTCAATAGACACACAATCGTTTCGCCCCCGCAAGGACTGATAAATAACAGCATACTCGTCCCCAAGTTGAGACATAATATGCACGGCAAGATCCTCATCAGACACGGGACTTTGGGCGAGGGCCAATTTAGCAGCAATCTTAGTCATTTCTATAACAAAGGCAGCAATTGTTCGGTTGCCACGAGGATTCTTGGCAAACTTGGCCTTGAGGGAAATGATGCGGCCTCGAGACATGCTAGCAAGGCTACGAGTAAGGCGCGACCAAGCGTCCGCCGAGGTGTCGGCAAGAGAGATCAACGGTTGAACAGCATCGGTACAACTCCCAAGGAGTGCACTAAGGAGTATAGCATCCTAACGGTACCAAATAGTGTACGCAGGGTTGGGCTTTGTGTGGCCGGCGTCCAAGAACGGAGGCGGGGCTTTGACGGAGCCGTCAACAAAACCGAGGAGGTTCAAACCAATGAGCGTTGTGTGAACCTGTTGGTGCCAAACAAGGAAGTTCACCTTGGTTAGCTTGATCGGGAAGTGCTTAGACGCAGACATGCGAACGAGGTCCGACGAGGGTGACGAACCAGAGTCCACGGAGGCGGAAGCAGAGATCGACATCGGTAACAACCGGAGAAGCAAGGATGCACCAGAGAAAAAAAAATCTGTTTAAAGGTGATTGCTCCGATACCATATAAAGTGTGAATCGAAGGATCTTTGTATTAGCTTTGGCAGAGAATATTTATACAAAATACACAACCTAACTTTGCTACAAATGAGGAGTGCCGATCCTACAGATATGGATCAAGGCAAAACTAATCCTAAGTATAAGGGATAGCAACAACTATTCAAATGTACAAATAAATAGTCAAAGATGGAATTAGGAATTATCCTTAACATTTCCTTTATCCCTTTGCCCCAATCCATTTATTCATTATTCCATTACTAAATAATTTTAATTTAATCTAATTTTAATTTAATTTACAAGAGAATAAATGAGAGAGGAGTAGGGAGAGAGAGTACTGTGGGGGCCGCCGAGGGCGTGGATGGCGTGAAGGAAGGAGGCATGGAGGTGGGGAGACCACTGGAATTTACTCCGTATTTGAAGAAGAAGAAGAAGAAGAAAGGGGGTGAAAGAAGAAGAAAAAAAGGGATGGGAGGGGGAAGAAGAAGTAAAAAAGAAATGATGTCAAATTGAAAGTTTTAAAATATATAAAATTCTAATTTTAGCCCAGATGACCAGAAGTTTACCTGAAAATGGGTAAATGGGCTTTTAGTGAAAGGATTATGTAAGTTCAGGGATTTTTTTGAAAGGATTTGAAGTTTAGGTACCACTTCGAAATTCCAGTGAAAGTTGAGATAGCATTACTGAAATTTACCCTTAATATTATATAGAATACTTTTCAAAAAATTTCAGTTTTTATTTATTATATAAAACTAAAACTAATGTGCTTTCAAAAAATATTGTTTAAAATTTTCTCATTAAAGTCACCTAATAAAAAATAATAATTCATTATTAAGATTTTCAAAGGGAATAATGATTAAGCAATATGATACACATTTTATTCAAATTAAATAAAAGTATCATTTAAATAAGACAATAAAAATGATTTAACTAAATTATTAAAAAGAAATAATAACTGCAACAAAGGTATAAAAACAGAAATATGGATAGAAAAATAGCCATCTTGGTACCTTTTTGAGAGGTCTTATATTATAAATTTGGATTCAAAATGTTTTTGTTTATTCGTTGTATATGCATTTACATGTAAAAATTACTAATTTCGTACATTTAATTTTAATAGTAATAATAATAATTTTATTATAATACACAGTGATTTTTCTCTCTCTAGCTATGCCGCGGAGAAGAGGAAGACCTAAGAAATCAGCGAGCCCTGGACATGGCGTACAGACTCCAAGAGATAGCAACGTGAGTTCGACTAAAGTATCACCAGATAAGGAGGTCCCTGAATTGGAGGTTCAACAAAGTAGCGCAAAACCTAATGATGGTATTGGGGATCTATTGAATCTAGATCTGAAGAACGATAAGGAACCACCAAAAACCTATGCGAGTGTAGTGGGAAATCCAGATGATGAGTTGAAGCTGAAGTTTATACCTACTACTGAGCTTAATGGCAATCTCGTGGCGAAATTCACGCAAGAGGATATCATCGAAACAGCAACCTACTGGGACGCTACACTAGTATGTTGTATTTTGGGTGCTAATCCTTTTTTGGAGGTGGTTAAGGGATTCATTAACAGAATTTGGAAGGAATATGAGATAGAGGAGGTATCACTGCTAAAAGAAGGACAGTTCATTGTTATGTTTAAGAAATCTGAAGATCGAGACAATGTCCTCAAGAGGAAGTACTATTATTTTGATAATAAACTAGTCTGGGTTCAGAAATGGTACTCTGGAGTTAAAGTAAATGTTGATACACTAGATGACATTCCAATTTGGATCCAACTCCTGGATTTGGATATGAAATTCTGGAGTCTGACTGGACTGAGTAAACAAGGAAGTCTGGTGGGAAAGCCTGTTAAGAGGGACAGAGCAACGACAAACAAAACTAAATATTCTTATGCAAGAATTCAAGTGGAGGTTAAGGTTCAACAAGAGTTTCCCAAAGAAATTAAGTTTGTAGATGAAGGGGATAGAGTGATCACACAACAGGTTATATATGAATGGTACCCCTGTGTTTGTTCTCACTGCAAAAAGCTGGGGCACCTGCAGGAGGATTGCAAGAGAAAGGAAGGCAAAGAGAATGTGAGAAGGAAACTGGTTTGGAGAGAAAAGAAGCTAGAAGAGAACAAGGAAACTGGGCAGAATGCAGTTATACCAGGAAAGGGAAATAAGGAAGAAGAACCAGTTATTCCTAATAATGTTGGAACTGAAGAAGGATTTATTGAAGTGACAGGAAAAAAAGCAGCTAAAAGGAAGACAGTTGAAAGCATGGATGGGGATCCTTTGGTGGCCCTTATGAAGGTAATGGAGACAGCCCAATATAGTGGGCATTACCCCTTTCTATCATGATAGCGTGTTGGAATGTTAGGGGGCTTAATAGCCTCTTAAAACAAAATGAAGTCAAAAGAGTTGTGAATAAATATGATATTGGGTGGATGGGGATTCTCGAAACAAAAATAAAAAGTAGTAACTTTGTTAGTATTGAGAATAAAATGTTCAATGGTTGGGGTTCTTTTATCAATAATAATGTCCATCCTTTGGGAAGAATTTGGGTAGTATGGAATAAAAGCAAATTCGAGGTTAAGGTGATTGATTGGACTGAGCAATTGGTTCACTGCAAGGGAAGAGCTATAGGGGAGAACAAGGAATTCTTCATTACTTTTGTCTATGGACATAACAATGGCCAGGACAGAAAAATGGTTTGGGACCGCGTAGAGAGAATTGGCACTCAGACCCATGAAGGATGGCTGATAATGGGAGATTTCAATGCAGTTTTATTACCCAATGACAGAATTGGTGGTAATAAAGTTACGGAGGAAGAAGTCAGGGAATTCAAAGAATGTATGACTAGGTGTGAAATGGAGGAACTCCCTACTATAGGGAGTTACTACACTTAGAGTAACACGCAAGGCCTAGGGAGTAGAATTTATTCTAAATTGGATAGAGCTATGTCCAATATGGAATGGATTTTACAATATGGATCCAAAATACAAGTTATTGAGGAGGGGGTTTCTGATCACTGCCTTCTCCTACTCAAAATAGAGAATCAACAGAAGAGGAATGTGGCTTTTAAATACTGTGATATGTGGGAACTAGATCCTGAGTTTAACAATATACTCAAGAGGGTATGGAGTAAGAAGACTGAGGGTAGATTTATGTATCAGCTGTTACAGAAAATGAAAGAACTTAAAGGCCCTCTAAGACTCCTTAATAAGAGCAAATTTCAGCATATTCACCATCAATGTGAGGTGCTGAGAGAGGAACTGTCTGAGATCCAATACAAACTGAAGATGGACATAGGGAATCAGATTCTAATTAATAAGGAGAAGGAATGTCTGGAAGAGCTTATTATCAAAATGAAAGCAGCTCAGACCATGAAATTCCAACAGACAAAACAACAATGGATTACAGAAGGGGATCAAAGCTCTAAGCTCTTCTTTGCCTGGATAAAAAAAAGAGTGTTAGAATAAGTTCCCTTCACTAGAGGGGGGGGGGTGAATAGTGAGGCACGAGAATGTTTATAAATTTTCGTGGAATAAAAATTGCAAGGATAAAGTAAAGAGCGGAATAAAAACGAGTAAAGGGAGCACACCAAGATTTACCCTGGTTCACCACAACTTGTGGCTAATCCAGCCTCCCGAGAGACTCTCTCGAGCTACACTACTTCCGTTAAGCTTACGGGTGCTTAACAAACCGTTACAACCTGAGAACTCAAGTCCCACGAGCCCCAATACACTTGCTCGGAGATACCGCACTCCAAGACTTCAACCCGAAGGAAAATACCTTTCCTTCGTACAACCAAGGGAAACAAGCTTCCCTAAACGTGTTTACAACACTAAGAACACTCAAGAACAAGACTCTCTTTAAGAGTAGATGTTGAGTAAACTATATACGCTCAAGAACAACTCAACCTTCACACAAGTGGCTCTAGAAAGCTATGGAAAATTATGATATTTTGAATGCAATGAAAGTATAGATGTTGTGAAGTGAATTAGTGAGAAAAGCAGACCCAAACACCCCTTTTTATAGTGCAAAATTAGGCTCCAACGGACCAATGCATTAAAGGAGTGATTAGCTTGATTTATGGGATTGAAAAGATTTGGGATCTGCAGAATATTGGGTTCCCATCGATGTTTGGGACTTACCCATCGCTGGTAAGCCAACTTTCCTTCAGTTTTGAAGTCAACGGTCACCTACCCATCGATGGGTACAAGCTTCCCATCGCTGGGTGGGAGGTTGACTTCCAAACAAGGAAAGAATCAACCTTTAATGACCACCAACGGTCATGCCTTCCCATCGATGGTATACCCTTACCATCGCTGGGTTCCCATCGATGGGATATGCTTCCCATCGCTGGGCAAGGTCGTTCTGCCTTGTGGTAATTTTGCACCGAGGCTCTAACAGCGATGTGTGGAACTCCCCATCGCTGTTTGGCATGGTTCTGGAAACTGGTTTGGCTGAGGAGCCGCTTACCCATCGATGGGAAGATCTTCCCATCGCTGGGTGGGTGGTTAGCCAAAAACCTATGGTTTTTGCCTTAACCACGGCCTAGCCAACCGATGCAAAAACCGACCGAAAAATCCAAAGTTCTCCAAGATAAAAACTAAGTGTTTAAAACACTTATTTGATGTATTTGGCTAAGAAATCAAGTGAGACACTTTAAAAAACACGTCATTTGAGTAAAAACCACGGCTAGCCAAGTTTACGCCGTTTTGCGTGGTTTTTGTCAAACGACTAAAAGCGAGAGATGGTTTTCAAGGTGTTTTTGTTGGAGAACCGTTTAAACATGCCAAAGAGTGAAAGCAGATCATAAAATTCCGAAAACGTTGGTTTGGATGCCAAAAACCAAACCCGACAACCGAAAGCCGAACGCTGGTTTCTGAAAGCCGAACACTGGATGGCTTGGTTTTTGGTTTGGGCGAACACCAAGCGTTTTTTAATGACTTAAACAAGTTTAAAACCATTTTTATGATGTATGAAATGCAATGAGAGTTTTTAGCCTAAAGAGCCAAAGTGTAAAGATTGGGTCGGTCCTGATCACAAAAAAGACCGACTCAATACTATGATTAAGGTCTTCGTTCTTGGTCTTCGTTTAGCTCTTGCTCTTATCTTCATTCTTCGCCTTGTATATTCAATGTTTGACTTGATCACGGCGGTTTGGCATTATCAAAACCTGTTACAAAAACGAAAACGGCTTTAGTACTAAAACGTGACAAGCCCGTGTTTCAACAAAGTGCTCTTCAAAATCAAATCACAGTCCTCTGGAATATGGAAGGAGATAAAGTGGAAGGAAGGGAGAAAGTGGCTGAGGTACTGGTGGATTACTTCAAGAAGCTTTTTGGATCTAGTACCTGGACTAACCCTGTCCAGGAAGAAGTGTTAGTTCAGGTCCCTGCCTTGATACCGGTCAACAACTATTTCTCTTAGAAAAAGTTACTTAGGATCAGATTAAAGATGCTGTTTTCTCTATTCCAAGTGTCAAAAGCTCGGGGCCAGATGGTTACAATAGTGGATTCTTCAAAAGGAACTGGAACATACTGGGGGATTTGATCATTAAAGGTGTGGGTGAATTCTTTCAAAATGGGAAATTCCCTAAACAGCTGAATGCAACCAATGTGGTACTCATCCCCAAAATAGACTCCCCAAAGAATCCTTCTGAATTTAGGCCAATTGCCTGTTGTAATGTGATTTACAAGGTAATCTCTAAAATTCTGTGCTCTAAATTAAGGAAGGTACTGCCTCATATCATCAACCTTAACCAAGGTGCGTTTATTGAAAGAAGAGAGTTGGTACACAATATTTTGTTATGTCATGAATTAACAAGGGGATATGGCAGGAAGGGGGTCTCTCCGAGGTGTTTAATGAAATTGGACCTGAAAAAGGCTTATGATTCCATCAGCTGGAGAGCTATTAAGGAGATACTAGAATTTGTGAAGTTTCCAAATAAGTTTATCGATTGGATTTATTTTTGTATCTCCAGCACATCTTATTCAATTATGTTAAAGGGGAGAATATTGGGTATTTCAATGGGGGTAAAGGGATCATGCAAGGTGATCCTCTATCTCCTCTTCTATTCACTATAGTGATGGAGTACTTAACAAGATCCTTGCTGTATTATGTTGAAAAGAGCAATTTTAAATATCATCCAAAGTGCAGGAGTATGAGGTTAATTAATCTGGCATTTGCAGATGATTTGATAGTAGCCTGTAAAGCTGACAGGGGATCAATCAAGGTTATACTTGAGTGTCTTCAGCATTTTAAAGAAGTCACTGGACTGGAGGTTAATTACTCCAAGTCCCAGATGATACTTAGGGGGATCAGTGACCTGGAGTGACCTGGAGTCTGAGGAGATCCTGGGCATGACTAATATGGCTAAAGGTGTATTTCCCTTTAGGTATCTTGGAGGGCCTATCACTGATGGTAGGATAGGTGATAGGGAATGTGAAGCTCTGGTAGCCAAATTAACAGCCAAGATCTCAGTTTGGGCATCAAAGAATTTATCTTATGCAGGGAGGTGCAAATTAATTAATACAGTCTTGTATGGAGTGATATCCTTTTGGTGCAGACTCTTCATTATACCCAAAAGAGTGATGCAAAAAATACAAAGCATATGCAGGAACTTTCTTTGGGGTGCCAAAGCCCAGTATACCAAGATACCTCTTGTCAATTGGGATGAAATATGCAAAGCTAAACAAGCAGGAGGATTAGGGTTCAGGGATCTAGTTTCATGGAATCTGGCTTGTAATCACAGGCTGCTCTGGGATATAGCTAGTAAAAAAGACATACTATGGGTTAAGTGGATTCATAATAAGTATCTTAAAAAGGATAATATTTGGACTGTACCACCCAAGCCTAATTTCTGTTACTATTTGAAAAAAATCCTGTTGAGGAGGAAAGATTTTGAGGGCATGCCCATCAGAGAGAAATATGATGTTCAAGGGGGATATGAGTGGCTTATGGGAGACAATACTAAGGTCCAATGGAACTGGTTTGTTTGGAATAAGTTCACAATTCCCAAGCATCAATTCATTCAGTGGCTGGGATGGAAAGACAGATTACAAACCAAAACAAGGCTAGCAAGGTATATGAACATTAGTACTCACTGTGTTCTCTGCTCTGTACATATAGAAGACAAAGAGCATCTGTTTTACTCTTGCCCTTATACTAGAGGGATCCAAAATGAAATATGCAATTGGGTTGGGACCAGATGGATAGCTAATAATGACAAAGAGATGTTGGGGGCAATTCAGCAGATCAAAGGTAGGAAAAATAGAGGTATTGCCATTGCAGCTTTTGCTGCAATATGTTATGCAGTGTAGAAGGCAAGAAACAAGAAAATTATGAAACAGGAGGAGGTGACTATTCTTGATTCCTGCTACTGGATTAAAAGCCAATTGAAGACATATATTAACCATAAATTAAGAGTAGTGCAGATTGTTTAGCTATTTTGCTACTAGTCTAAATGTTTCTGGTTTTCAATATGGTTGTATATGTGAACTGAATGTTGTGGTTAATATTATGAGTTTTGTTCAAAAAATAATAATAATTTTATTATTAATAATAGTATAGAAGGGTTCTACATGCATCCACTCATTTTGAGTGGCTCCAGATGATACTAGCTTCAATTAGAGTACCTACGGTGCTTCGCTTACAAAATTGATGGTTCTTACCATCGATATCCTGGTAAACCCTCTTACCCCAGAGCCAGTGGCTCTAGAACCGTTCCAATAATAGTAATATTATTATTATTATTATTATTATTATTATTATTATTATTATTATTATTATTATTATTATTATTATTATTATTATTACTACTACTACTACTACTAGCTACTATTATTATTATTATTATTATTATGAAAAATGCATGCAAATAATTTTTAAATCACTATTGAACGGAATCGGAAGATGTTAGGCCGAATTAATGGATTGGATAAAAAAATAGTTTTTGTTTCTAAAAAATAATAATTTAAACAGGAAATATAATAATCTTAAAAATGACAAAAAAAAATATTTTCTAATTTAATAAACTTTCACTTCACTATATTACAACTTTAAATTAATAAATAAGATTATACTCTTTTCACCTTTAAGTAACTTCAAAATTTTACGAAACATAAATAAAGTTACGTTTTAAACTACTTGTTAGAATATAAGAAACATACGCTTGCATGTAAGGGGGCATGTTAGAATATAAGAAACATTTTCTAGGCCACAACCACAAGCTTGAGCTTTTGGTTGAGTTGGTTCCTTGACACTACTTACTTAAATATTGATATAAAACAAAAAAATATCTCCTACATCAAAAGTCTATAAAGCAAGGGAAGGCTGCACTATTTTTAAAAATAATCAAACATATAAATCAAGTAAATTAGAAAAACGATTCAATTTGCCTTAGCGAATAGTTTAGTAAATTTGTACTCTGATGAAACATTTTATGCGAATCAAAATATTTTTTTTGCACTTGAATGATTTTGCATTAAATTTAAGAAAACTAAATAATGAAATATGCTATTTTTTTTCTTATATTTATGTTATAAAATTCTGAATGACAAAATTTATTTTTGAATATAATATTTTAAGATGTATGTAATACTAACATAAAGATAAAGTATTTATAAATTTATGTTGAAAAAAGTCATACAGGAGATTAATTTGTGCTCCTTGACATTTTTCGTAAAGCAATAAATAAATTTTCAAACTTTAATTTGACATAATTAACTAGATACACATTTAAAAATATTTGTAATATATATTTTCATATAAGATAGAGTAAAAAAAAAATACCTGGAGTAAATAGTCTACTAAAATAGATATTTGATTACATTTAATATAAAAATATAATTATAATATTTATTTAATATTTTTAATAGAATTTCATTTTATATTTATTATGTAAAAAAAATTTAATGTGTGTTCAAAAAAATTAAGTTTTAAAATTTTCCCATTAAAGTCTCCCAATTAAAAATAATGTTTCATTATTAAGATTTTCCTTTCGTACTATAGAGAGAAGAGAATAATGATTACACAATATGATACACATTACTTTTTTCTTATTAAACAAAAATAGCATTTAAATAAGATAAGAAAAATAATTAAACTACATTATAAAAAAAAAGTAACTAAAACACAAGTATACAAAATACAAATAGGGATAAAAAAGAGTTATCTTGGTGCCTATTTGAAAGGTCTTATATTATAAATTTGGATGAAAAGTGTTTTTGTTTATTCTTTGAATATGCATTTACATGTTTAAAATTGCTAATTTTATACATTTGTTTTAGAAATAAATTAATAATAGTAATAATAATACTAATACTAATAATAATAATACTAATAATAATAATAATAATAATAATAATAATAATAATAATAATAATAATAATAATAATAATAATAATAATAATAATAATAATAATAATAATATAATAATATGGAGGTGTTCTACATCTAATCACTTTGAGTACCTCCGGATGACAGTAGTTTCAATTGAAGTATATACCTACAGTGCTCAGTTCACAAAATTAATGGTTCTTATTCTGGACATTCCGGTAAACCCTCCCTCTCTAGAACCAATGGCTCTAGAACTCTTCTAATAATAGTAATAATAATAATATTATTATTATGAAAAATACACGGAAATAATTTGTTATCCAGTATTGAAAGGAACTAAAAAATGTTACATGAAACTAGAAAGAGTATAAAGAAATTTGAAAAGGTTAAAAGAATTAAATTGGGAAAAACTTGAAAGAGTTAGAACGTAACAAACTAAAAGAAGTTACAAAGTAATAGAAAAGTTTGGAAAATATTAGAAACTAAGGGTGCATTTGGTTGTAGGAAAATATATATCTAGACAATTATTTTCCCCTACATATTTTATTGAGACATTGTTGATATTTAAATGAAAACAAAGATATTTTGAGATAATTTCAACATTTTAGGGGACATAGTTTGTTTTTTTTATACACGATCAATTTCAAATCTTTTTTATAGTGCCCCATTCTCTAGGGGGTTGGCGGGGGGAGGGGTGGTCGAGGTCAGGGGTGAGGGGGAGAGGATGGGGTGTGTGTGGGAAATGAACTTGATCGAGGAATCAGAGTATTTGAAGATTGAGTTAAAACTAAACCTTCGTCCAAAATTTAAAAAAAAGTCATTTTCTCCTCCTCTTAGAATTATTTTTCCAAAAACAATTACTGAGTATTTCCTACCACTTATGCATTCTAACATGGAAAAGTAGAGCCAAAATTTTCCGCAGAAATATTTTTCTTTTAACCAAAAATATCCTAAGAATATGAATAAAAAAGAATACAATCTTAAAATTTTAATTTTTTTAGGTAAAAAAAATTTGTTCGGTGGCACGTGTTAAAATACTAATTTGAATAAAAATAAAGATATTTTGAGATAATTTTAAATATATTAGGAAGCATAATTTGTTTTTTATACACGGTCAATTTCAAATCTTCTTTGTAGCCATTCTCTAAGGGAGGGCGGGGGCGGGGGAGGAGGAGAGAGGATGGCGGTGGGTGGGGGAAATGAACTCGATCAAAAAATCAGAGTATTTAATTTTTGGATTGAGTAAAGTTCATCAAAACAAAAAAAAAGTCATTTTCTCCTCTTAGAGAAAATATTTTCCAGGAAAAATAATTTCATACCACTTATGCAACCTAACATGGAAAAGAGAAAATAGAGTTAGAATTATTTGGAAAAGTATTTTTCTTTTAACCAAACATATCCTAAGAATTAGAATCCAAAAGAATATAATCTTAAAAGATTGAAGAAATTTTTTTAAAATAGATGAAAACTTTGTTCGACCTCGTGCACGACACGAGTTAAAATATGAGTATAAGATAATTCAAGTGAAATTTGCACTAAATAGTAATAAAACATATGCTATTATCTAATTTAGTACTTGAACTTTTTTATTCTTGTAATAGTACTTAAATAATGCCTAGTGACGGGAATAATGTCTACTGTTAGTGGACATTTAGTTTGAACGATGTCCAGTGATGATTAACATTTACTTGAACAATGACCGGTGGACAATAACCAACAGTACTACATTAGGAAATAAAAACATATGGTACTACATTATGAAACTCACTATGTTTTAGTACTATATTTTGGTAAATTTCCCATAATTCTAGTGTTTTATTTAGCATTAAATTTATAGAAATCACCCTATTTAGCACTCTATAACACCCAATATTACACATATAGTACTTGTTATTGTTTTTCACACATTTGGCCATTTATGGCGTGGATCTCTATTCTAATCATACCCGTTTTTTTAATACAGTTTTTTAATAACTTCATTTACCATAGTTATTGAGATCCATAATTTTAGAATGTTATTCTCATTCCTTGTACGTAGCACTTAGAACTGTCATGCCACTCCTCATTGCTTAAACACATTTTATAAACAAAATAGGAAGTGTGTACCAACTTTTTTGGCAGTGTGGAATGGTCTTGTTATGCCTACACTTTCTGGCAGTGTGTTATATATGCCCATATTTTGTGCAGTGTGTTATGGTTGACAATACTTAACTACACTTTCTGTAAGTGTATACCAACTTAAATATATTTTCGGCAGTGTAGGTGGAATGATCATACTTTGACAGTGTGGATACATGTTATATTAGGTATGACGACAGTGTCATATGCCCATGTTCTGGAGTGTATACCAACTTAAACACATTTTTGGCAGTGTGGAATGCAAGGACAAATTTGGAATTGCATCCACATGAGTTCTAATATCCCATAACAGTGCTATATTGAGTATTTTAAGCATATATTAGTGCTATAACAGTACTTCTCCCTTGTTGGTATATATTGAAGTGAAAAGGGATATCGAATTTGATAACTCTAGGTATCATAATCCTCGAAATGTAGAGTTTCGATATCTCCCAAATTTGAGAGATATCAATATAAGGGTTTGATATCTCTATCAACCGTTGATCATTCTCCACCACCAACCACCATTGTCACTGCCAAATACCCCCCATTGCTGGTTACTTCTTCTTATCACTAATTAAATAACGATTCTAAATCCCTCCAAACAACTTCGTTTCGGGTTTTAAACCCCGTATCATTTCTCTCATATTTCAAAACTCATATCTTATTATATCTAAAAAATTCATCAAACGGGTCTTTAACCCTTTTGAAAGTAAATTTACTTTTTTAAAATTGACAAATAAATACAAACAAAGCCGTGTATATAAATTTAAGAAAATAATCAAAATACTACATTATAATAATAGAGTATGATTGGAAGAGATTAACACCAATACACCATAAATAGTCAAATGTGTAAAAAACAATAAGGAGTGCTATATGTGTAATATTGGGTGTTTTAGAGCGCTACATAGGGTGACTTCTATACCAAAAAAGACTATGATATTTGGAGATATCAAAATATACACTCTCTCCGTCCCCATTTTAATTATAATTTTTTTCTCTGATCTAGATAACTTTTGTTTACTTACGCGATTTCATTTAGTATTTGATAAAATAAATTTTTTTATCACCTCTTGTTTTATATAACTTTTGATGGAGTAATTTTTTAATATGTAATTTTAATTATAGGAGGGAGTATCTTTTTTGTTTATCAAACTAAAGAAAACCCCCAAAATAGAAGTAAAACATGTGTTATATGACTTATATCCTCAAAGTAGGAGTTCAAACTTAAACTCCTCTAAAGGGCCGTTTGTTTCAGCCTCTTAATGGTTCAGATGTCTGAATAGTTCAGCACTTAATGGTTCAGAATGTTTGTTTCAGCCTCTTAATGGTTTAGATGTCTGAATGGTTAAGAGATTTGCCTCTGAATGGTTAAGTATTATACAGAGTCTGAATGGTTAAAACCTCTTATCTGAATTGATCAGACATTTGACTCTGAATAGTTAAGCAATATACTATCTCTTAATGGTTCAGACCTCTTACTGGTTCAGCACTTAATGGTTCAGACCTCTTACTGGTTCAGCACTTACCTATTCAGAAGTTGCCAAACAGCCCCTAAGTAAGAGTAATTAACTATTTTTATTACTTAAATAATAGAACTATTCACGGGCCATTCATTTTCTTTTCGTCATTAGGTCACCATCGCCAGTAAGACTCTAGGAGTCTGCTGCCCACCACCGCCTCCCCCATTGAATCACTGCGCCATTGCCGCTACCACCATCGAATCACTGCGCCATCGCATCCCCCGCTGCCATGCACCCCATCCATCTCAGATCTCCCTTCCACCGCCTACCCCTTTCTTCAATCAATTACAATCACCACTACTGCCACCGTCACTCAATCGCCGCCTCCATTCCCCCCACGTCTCTCTGATTCATCATTGCACTGATGCCTAGCTAGCCTTTCCACCTCCATCTCCCTCCCTCAAAGTTTGATTTTAAAAGTGAGTAAGTTCTCTCTCGATCTTTGATTGAATTTTATTTTCTTTAACTTTTGTCACCAAAAAATCTAGCAGTGCGTGGGATTTGGTTTGGCATCATGCCTTGTGACATCTGAGAATTCACATTCTGGCATTATATGTGAGCATTTGTGGCATTGTATATTGTCATGTATGACATTATATGGTGGCATGTTTGCCATTATGCATTTCTTTGGCATTAGATATTGTCATGGATGATATTATATATGTGGTGTCATGTTTGTCATTATACACTTATTTGACATTAGATTCAGTTTGGCATTATGCTCGTGAATTCATATTGTGGCGTTATGTATTGTTATATGTGATATTATGTGGTGTCATGTTTGTGTTTCTGTAACACTATATTGACAATTAAAGGCGAGAGTGACAATAATTATGCAAATTGTGATGCAAGTATCTTAAGTGCATGTGTGACCGTATCACGTGTGAAATCACAAGCATAATGCCAAACATCTATTATTCGTCGAAAGTGAATTCACAAGTATTGCTTTCTAAGAGAAAAATAAATTATTGCTTTCTAGTTGTGTTAAATGGACAATCAGTTGATTTTTTTAAAGGACAAGACTTGTGTTAATATTATTCACCAGAGTGAATTCACATGCATAATGCCATAACGTGATATGAGGAAATAGCACACTGGGTTTCAGTAGTCGATATTCTTGTGTTGATTTTAAGGTAAGGGCCATTAACTCATATTTTGGAGATCTTATCTTTCAACTCCTATTTTAAGAATTTTTTATTTCAATTCCTATTTTGGGGTTTAGTAGTCGATATTCTTGTGTTGATTTTAAGGTAAGGGCCATTAACTCATATTTTGGAGATCTTATTTTTCAACTCCTATTTTGAGGATTTTATCTTTCAATGTCTATTTTGGGGTTTAATCAATGTTTTACACTTATTTTGATCCCTAACCAGTGAAACTATCAAGACAAATCCTAAAAGTTAAAATATACTCCTAAAATGAGTAGCTCTTTTTCAAGGTGGTTTCCCTCGAATGAAAAAAATTTCCTAAATTTGACCCCTAATTAGTAATTCCTCCCATTAAGAAAAATTGAGATAAGTTATCTCGAAAGTCGTTTTTTACACCGCCAAATTGCCCCAAACATAGAATTTATACTGTATGTCCGTTTATAGGGAGATTTATGTACACCAAGAGAATATCTATTTTTAAGTATCACAACTAGTATCACACACGTGTGTTGCACGGGTCATATTTAAGTTATTAAATTATGTTAATATCATTTTTGAATGTTACAAATTAGTATATAATGAAATATAGAGATTTCATTTTTTTTAAGTTACAAAAGTTAAATAATTTACAATATTTGAAAGACTACTTTATAATTCACATTACTCGTATAATTTTGTGAAAATACTATCTTCGTTGCATATTAGAATCTTCAAGTAATTATGATTTATAACTCTTGAAACTACAACATACATTTGTCCATGACTATAATATAAATAACATTAATCAAAACTCTGGTTAAAAAAATTTGTTCAGATTTAATTGTGTTGTTTTTTTTCATTTTGTCAAATTACTAATAAAGTGGAGATCTATATACTCTATAAAAACAAAGAAGCATTTATAAAAAGAAATTATTTTTTTTTGCAGTGATTCGTTTTTACGGAAAGCAATACTTGTAGTGTCTCTGTTTTATGTCATTTTTTGTTGGCATTTTACTCCTTTTTTATTAACAATGAAAACAATATTTTTTTCATTGAGTAAAATAAACAATTATCTAACACTCGTTAGACCTTTAAATATTTGTGTAACCGAGATTCGTTATGAACTATAAAAAACACTCGTTAGACAATTAAATGTTTGAGTCCAATTTTTTTAATGCTAGGTTTCACCATTTGCATCACCGGAATTTGAGGCGGTGATACAACTTTGTTGAGACCATGGATCACCAGATAAACATTATCTGTCAACAATGTACAATGTAGCCAATTTCCCCTAAACATTAAAAAATAAAAATAAAACATTCGTGATTCTCAAAGTAGAATTATTCATACATCATTTCATAATTTACGATTCCATTTCAATATATAATAAAGACTTTTATTTGGATAATTATTTTTTCATTTAACGATAGAAGTAAAATTCATAAAGAACTTCCATTTTTTGTTATTTTATTCATTTCTTTTCATATTATCAAAAATAGTTAATGTTTTGGAAATTTTATTCCAAGTATATTTCATTACCCGTGGAATAAAATAAAAAATCCAAGTGTACGTTATTATTTTTACACTTAGATCAAAATGGTAATAAGTTTTAATTTTAAACTTGGAAAAAATGGTAATAACTATTTTAAATAAAGTTTTAAATAAATGGAAATTTTAAACTTAAAAAATGGTAATAAGTTTTAAATAAATATGGAAACTTTTTTAATGCTCATACAAAAACAGTAATTTTTTAATGAAAATAGAAACATATTCCTTTTTACCATATAATTATTAATTAATAGAATCCAAAATTACCATAGCAACATTTACCATTAACTGGCGTAACATTTAAATAAAAATAGAAACACATTCACCTTTTTGAATTACTGTTTTCAGTGTTATTAAAAACAAAACATATTAATATATTTAAATAAAAATAAAAACATTTTTAATGCTCATACAAATTCATAATTTTTTTAATGTAATAATTTATTACATATTAATACATATTATTTTTCTAAAGTAATAACATGTGTGAATGATTTTTACCATTTATGTAGTATTGTTTATTGTTTCTGTAAATTTAGTAAATATAACATCCAATGATTCCAGCCCCCGAGAATGAGCAGGAACGTGATAAATTTTTACCTCTCTTAGTTTCAACATCAATAGTCCTAACTGTTAGAATAAAAAACCAACGCTAGAGGGGGGGTGAATAGCGTTTGATCGGAGAAATCGCAGGAATTAAAAATTTAAATGAGAAGTAAAGAGAAGAGTAAGAGGCACACCGAATTTTACCCTGGTTCACCACAACTTGTGGCTAATCCAGCCTCCCGAGAGACTCTCTCGAGCTACACTACTAACTCGTTAAGCTTACGGGTGCTTAACAAACCGTTACAACTTGAGAGTTTGAGTCACACGAACCTCAACGAATCCTTCAAAGGAACAAGACCTTCCTTTGAATCAACCAAGAGAGATACTATCTCTCAACGTGTCTAAGAACACAAGTACACTCAAGAACGAGACTCTCTTATAGAGTAGATTATGAGTAAACTAAGTACGCTCAAGAACAACTCAACCTTCACACAAGTGGCTCTAGAAAGCTATGGAAAATGATGATATTTGAATGCAATGAAAGTATAGATGATGTGAAGTGAATTGGTGACAAAAGCAGACCCAAACACCCCTTTTTATAGTGCCAAAGAAGGCTCCAACGGACCAATGCATTAAAGGGGTGATTGGCTTGATTTATGGGATTGAAAAGATTTGGGATCTGCAGAATATTGGCTTCCTATCAATGTTTAGACTCAACCATCGCTGGTAAGCCAATTTTTCTTCTGTTTTGAAGTCAACGGTCACCTACCCATCGATGGGTACAAGCTTCCCATCGCTGGGTGGTAGGTTGACTTCCAAACAAGGAAAGAATCAACCTTTAATGACCACCAACGGTCATGCCTTCCCATCGATGGTATACCCTTACCATCGCTGGGTTCCCATCGATGGGATACACTTCCCATCGCTGGGCAAGGTCGTTCTGCCTTGTGGTAATTTTGCACCGAGGCTCTAACAGCGATGGGTGGAACTCCCCATCGCTGTTTGGCATGGTTCTAGAAACTGGTTTGGCTGAGGGGCCGCTTACCCATCGATGGGAAGATCTTCCCATCGCTGGGTGAGTGGTTAGTCAAGAACCCATGGTTTTTGCCTTAACCACGGCCTAGCTAACCGATGCGAAACCCGACCGAAAAATTCAAAGTTCTCCAAAATAAAAACCAAGTGTTTAAAACACTTATTTGATGTATTTGGCTAATAAATCGAGTAAGACACTTTAAAAACCACGTCATTTAAGTGAAAACCACGGCTAGCCAAGTTTTATGCCGTTTTGAATGATTTTTGTCAAACAACCAAAAGCGAAAGATGGTTTTCAAGGTGTTTTTGTTGGAGAACCGTTTAAACATGCCAAATAATATAAACCAATCATAAAAAGTTGAAAGCCACTTGGTTGGTTCGGACGCCAAAAACCATAGCCGATAACCGAGAGCCGAACACCAGTTTCTGAAACCCGAACGCCGGATGGCTTGGTTTTTGGTTTGGGCGAACACCAAGTGTTTTTAATGACTTAAACATGTTTGAAAAACATTTTTATGATTTAAGAAGTGCAATGTTTAGCCTAAAGAGCCAAGGTGTAAAGATTGGGTCGGTCTTGATCACAATGAAGACCGACTCAACGACACTAAGACTAAGGTCTTCTTTTTTGGTCTTCTTTTAGCTCTTGTTCTTTTCTTCCTTCTTCGCCTTGTATATTCAAAGTTTGACTTGATCACGGCGGTTTGGCATTATCAAAACCTGTCATAAAAACAAACACGGCTTTAGTACGAAAACGTGACATGCCCGTGTTTCAACAATTTCCCCCTTTTTGATAATGGCAAACGAGATGAGGTTATGCATATGAGGAAGTCTTTGAGATTTTAAAAAAGTGTTCCCCCTTAATAGATGCCATTTTATTTGAAAAAATAATTCCCCCTCAATTTATGCATAACTTTGATATCTTCCCCCTTTTGACATTAACAAAAAGAATTAAAAGTGAACTTTGGAGTATAAAAGTAAACTTTTATTCATGAAAAAGGAGAAAATGCGGAATACGACGGAATGGAAATAATAATAAAAAAAACAATCATAGGAAGGAAGGAAAAGAAAGAAGAGTTTAGGCAGCGGCGTCCTCGTCCTCGGCGTCATCGTCTTCTTCGTCGTCCTCAACGTCCATGGGATCCCCGTCGACCGCGTCCTCAAAATCGGCCTCGTCAGGGGAGGAGGATGGAGCATAGGAGTCATCCTCCTCGTCCTCGCCTTCATAGTTCTGGCCGAGGATGGTGCTGTCAAAGGGCGGCGGGACATAGTTGATGCCACGGAAGAACGCTGTCATGTCATGGTGTTGACGTTGCAGCGTCCAATCCATCCGCTCGATTGACTGCCCCATGCCATCCACTGTGAGGGTTAGCCGATTCAGAGTATCGGCTATGGAATGTAAGGATGCCTTGGCGGGAGCGGAGGCAGGGGCAGGGGCACGGGAACGACTCGGTCCAGCGCCGGTTCTGTCACCGGACTTCTTCCGGAAGGTGCTATCTTGGATGATCCAAATCTTTGTCATCTTCGTATCCGGGCCGGCGATGGAGATGTCGGCGGAGATGATGAGTTCCATGACGAGGAAGGCGTATGGCAAGCTCCGCTTAGTGGCGATGGAGGCGCAATCCGCCATGTGAATCATGACGTATTTTGCCCAATTGATCGAGGCGTCGTGGGTGATAGCATGAACCGCCTTGAGATCCTCGTTGAAGAGACATGTGTGGCTACCGTCCCGGGGGCGAAGAATCCGGGTGAGGATGTAGAGAAGAAGACGCTTCTCCGTCGGGGCTGAGTGGATTGTTGGTGCGCCGCTGTGACGGATGAGGTTGGTGATCCCAAGCTCTCGGATGACCACCGCCTCATTGTTGAGGATCCAATCATCGCCGCCATATGTTGTGATGTCGTCACCGCGGGTGGGCAGCCCTGCGACCCGAGCGAAGGTAGCCAGATCAATCTCTATGTCGTAGAGATTGATGCTACTGCGAATGGTGTCCCCGTCCCGGCGGAGATTGGAGTAGAAGGCTCGCACAAAGGCGGGATTGAAGCTCGAGCGGCTCCTGGAGACGAACGACCACAGACCCGATGCTTGAAGCTGGTTGTCGAGGTCGTGGTACCCCTTTTGTTGAGGGTGCACCTCCGGCAGCACCCTAGGCGGAGAAATGGGACGCTTGGCAAAGTGCGTGAGGAACCGGTTGAGTTCCTCCTCCGACCCGAACTCAAGAAACGAGCCGTCCAGGTAGGGGAACGGATGAGGCGCAGAGCTCGTAGCCTCAGCGGCGGCCTTCTTCTTAGAAGCTTTTGTCTTCTTTCCTCCGGCCATGATTGAAGCAAGAATTTGAAGAATTGTGAAGAATAAAAGATGAACTATGAAATATGGAGGAGAATTGTGAGGATGAAGGACCAAATATGGTGAATATATATAGGGAAGGAGTGGAAAAACCGAGAAGAATTCAAAAAATATGACTGTTGGGCATTTAATTCATTGCCCAACGGTTATTTTTTTTTTGAATTTTGGCAGGCTCCCATCGATGGTATGAACGAACCATCGATGGGATGATCACCACTGGAAAGCACGGAAGAAATTAAGGCTGCCTTCCCATCGATGGTCAAACTCACCCATCGATGGGAGGCTGGCTACTGGAAATCCGTTAAAACGTTTTAAAAAACAAGTGTCAAACACCCACCGATGGGAGAAAGTTACCATCGATGGGATGGGAGGTTCAGAAATTTTTTTTTTTATAAAAGTCCTTCACCCAGCGATGGGACAAAGTACCCATCGATGGGTTAGGGTGTTCTGGAAATCCGTTAAGTATTTTTAAAAAAATTAGATTCAATTACCCATCGATGGGAAGAGGGGTTCTGGAAAAAAAAAACTTCCCTCCCAGCGATGGTATGGCCTACCCATAGCTGGTTCCCCCTGATTTCCAGAGTTCTTCACTTCGAACCGTCCCTGCAAAAAAGAGTTAGAAAACCCTCTGACGCTCAAGTTAGTAAACGTTCCAGTAACAATAAAAGAATGATAAAATGCACAAATTAGATCATCGTGGAGTCAAGGATTCCGAGTTCGCTACGAATGCGGAAGAACGACTCTTTCTCTAAAAGTTTTGTGAAAATGTCGGCTAATTGGTTGTTTGTTTCAACAAACTCAATTTCGACATCACCTTTGAGAACATGATCTCTAATGAAATGGTGCCTAATGCCAATGTGTTTCGTCCTTGAATGAAGAACAGGGTTCTTCGTCAAGCTAATGGCACTAGTATTGTCACAACGAAGAGGAACGTGACTGATACTAAGGCCATAGTCCACGAGTTGTTGCTTCATCCAAAGGATTTGAGCACAACAACTACCGGCGGCAACGTATTCCGCTTTTGTTGTGGATAACGCAACACTGACTTGTTTCTTGCTAAACCATGAAACTAAAGAACTACCAAGTAAGTGGCAAGTCCCACTTGTACTTTTGCGGTCCAATTTGCAACCGGCAAAGTCCAAGTCGGAGTAGCCAACGAGAAGGCACGAAGAGCCTTTTGGATACCACAGTCCAACGTTGACCGTGCCGACAAGGTATTTCATGATCCGTTTCACCACGGTTAAGTGCGATTCCTTTGGACATGATTGATACCTCGCGCAAAGGCATACGCTAAACATGATATCCGGCCTACTAGCGGTAAGATAGAGAAGGGATCCGATCATACCTCGATACTTTTTGACTTCTACTTCCTTACCTTTCTCGTCTTTGTCAAGATGGTCAGACGTGCTCATCGAGGTCGCCATGGCTTTGGCGTTGTCCATTTCAAACCGTTTTAGGAGCACCTTGCAGTATTTAGCTTGGCAAATGAACGTTCCATCTTTCATTTGCTTAACTTGGAGTCCCAAAAAGAATGTGAGATCGCCCATCATTGACATTTCAAATTCGCTAGTCATGAGCGTTGAGAATTCCTTGCACAAAGACTCGTTAGTAGCACTGAATATAATGTCGTCTACATAAACTTGAACCAAAAGGATGTTATTGTTTTTACTCTTGATAAAAAGTGTAGTGTCAACCTTTCCCCTTTGGAAACCACTATCCAAAAGAAATTTACTCAAACGTTCGTACCAAGCACGTGGTGCTTGTTTAAGACCGTAGAGCGCTTTCTTGAGTTTGAAGACGTGATCGGGAAACTCAAAGTCCTCAAACCCCGGGGCTGGTCAACATACACTTCCTCTTGAATAAAACCATTGAGGAAGGCACTCTTAACATCCATTTGATAAAGTTTAAAATCCATAGACGAAGCAAAAGCAAGAAGTAAACGAATAGCTTCTAAACGTGCTACAGGTGCATACGTTTCTTCAAAATCAATGCCTTCTTCTTGATTGTAGCCTTTAGCTACGAGCCTAGCTTTGTTTCTAGTTATTATTCCATTTTCATCAAGTTTGTTACGGAACACCCATTTCGTACCAATAATCGTACGATCATCGGGCCTTGGCACCAATTCCCAAACGTCATTTCGTTTGAATTCGTTTAGCTCCTCTTGCATAGCCAAGGTCCAATGTTCATCGTTTATTGCTTCGGAAATGGTTGTAGGTTCAATTTGAGATACAAAAGCCATGTGTCCTACGGTGTCCCTAAGAGAGTTACGAGTACTTACCCCGCGGTTGATGCTGCCGATTACCTGGTCAAGTGGATGGTTCCTGTGCGTTCTCCAAGCTATGGGAAGCTCGGTTGTTTCTTCTTCGTGTTCCTCTTGTCCTTCTTCTTCCTCCTTATTTTCTTCCTCACCTTGGTTAGTCGTTTGAGGTATCTCCTCAGTTTGCGGCTGTGTGTTGATGTATATTCCGGTGTTGTCTTCATCGTCATCAACATGTATTCTTTCTAATGATTCTGCAAGGTCATCACAAATATCCTTTCTCGCCAAGCGAGGGTTATCTTCGGAGAATACAACGTGAGGAGACTCCTCAATAGTCAAAGTACGTTTATTGAAGACTCTATAAGCCTTGCTACGTAATGAGTAACCCAGAAAAATTCCTTCATCCGACTTGGCATATTTGCCTAAATTTTCTTTGCCATTGTTGTGAATAAAACATTTGCAGCCAAAGACTCGAAGATGGGAAAGGTTTGGCTTTCTCCCTTTGTATAGCTCATAGGGCGTTTTCATGAGTATCGGTCGAATGACGGCTCGGTTTAACACGTAGCTCGCGGTACTCACGGCATCCGCCCAAAAATACTTAGGGATTTTTTCCTCATTGATCATAGTTCTAGCCATTTCTTCGAGACATCTATTTTTACGTTCCACCACTCCATTTTGTTGTGGTGTACGTGGGGCTGAGAAGTTATGATCAATGCCAAGTTCGTCACACAAATCTGAAAACAGATTTCGTTCGAACTCTCCCCCATGGTCACTTCTTATGGCTACTATGGTTGTCTCTTTTTCATTTTGAACTTTCTTTAAGAAATTTTTGAAAACATGAAATGCCTCACTTTTATGAGTTAGAAACAAGGTCCATGTAAACCTAGAGTAGTCATCGACAATCACAAATGCAAAGTAATTGCCACCAAAACTTTTCGTTCTAGAGGGACCAAAGAGATCCATGTGCAAAAGTTGAAGCGGTCTAGACGTTGAAACAACGTTTTTAGACTTAAACGAAGCCCGAAATTGCTTCCCCTTTTGACATGCATCACATATGGTGTCTTTTTCAAACTTAAGTTTTGGGATGCCAATTACTAAGTCTTGTGAAACCAATTTGTTCAAAAGGTTCATGTTCATATGAGCTACCCTTCGGTGCCATAGCCAAGTGTCTTCCTCTTTACTCATGAGGCACTTAGCAAAGCCGGAGGGAGATTTGTCTAAGTTAACCATATAAATGTTATCGATTCTATCACCACGTAGAATGACCTTATTGTCACTAAGGCGTTCTACAGTGCATGATTTTGAATCGAAGGTCACACGGTTTCCCTTGTCACATAATTGACTTATGCTCAAGAGATTGTGTTTAAGACCTTTAACAAGCAAGACATTATCTATGGACGAGTCTTCGGACTTACCTACTGAGCCGACCCCAATTATTTTTCCTTTGCTGTTGTCTCCAAAAACTACGTTTCCTCCTTTGGCGGGTTTGATTTGTAGGAACTTGGATGCATCTCCGGTCATGTGCTTGGAACATCCGCTATCAAGGTACCAAAGTACACATGATGCCTTCAAGCATACCTGCAAAGATGATTTAATAAGATTTAGGTACCCAAGTCTTTTTGGGTCCTTGAGTGTTAGGTGCAAAGTGGTAGTGTGATTCATTTTGTGCCCAATGCCTATGCCTAGTAAAGCAAACGGGAGCTATATGTCCTACCCTATTGCAATAGTGACAAACTACGTTTGGGTTATGCATCCTCCTAGGTTGATAGTAGTTGCTAGGGGGCCTGACCATATTCATCCTGTTTTGAGAAAACCTTGGTTTTTGAAAATTTTCCCTTCTAGGTGTTCTAGAATTATTTTGTCTATTTGAAAAATTATTTTTATGCATAGAATCATTTTGATAACTTTTCCTAGGTTGTCTATCATGCGCATTTTCATTCCTAGGTTTTTGTCTAGGTTGCCTAGTGTCCCTAGGTTGCTCAACGTTTTTATCCTTAGATTCATTTTTATCAAAACCTATTCCTTCCTTAGAAAAATGCATAGTGTCTAGAAGTAAATTAAGATCTTTGTGTGGTGTATTAAACTTCTTAACCGTACTCTCAAGTTTTGCAACTTTTTCTTTTAAAGTTTTGCAGGATTCACATTCACTTGAAGAACTTTCTGGTTTGTCAGCACTTCTCTTACCATAAAATTTATTTTCTTGTTTCAACCTTTCATTATCTTTTTCCAATTTGGCAAAATCATTTTCAAGAGTTGAAAGGCATTTCTTTAAAGATTTGTTAGTTTTAGAAGCGCTAACAAATTCATTATAAAGCTCATGAAGTGCTTCTTGCATTTCATCAAAAGTATAAGAGTCGGAAGAAATGGTACATACCTCTTGAATGTTGTCGGTTTGATCTTCGTGCGCCATGAGGCAGAGGTTGGCGGCTTCCTCCTCTTCTTGATCCGTTGACTCATCCCCGGAGTCGCCTCCCCAAGAGATGTAGGCGCGTTGCTTTTTGAAGCCAGGTTTGTCCTTGCCGCCTTTGCTTTTTGGACACCTCGGCTTGATGTGGCCTATCTCACCACAATCATAGCACTTTGGGGGCCCGTCGTGCTTTCTTCCTTTTCTTTCAAATTCTTTCTTCATGAATTTGTGGAACTTCTTGATGACGAGTCCGAACTCGTTGTCATCGTCGCTTGAGTCATCTTCCACGGACTCCTTGGTTGCTTTCAGCGTTATACCCTTCTTCTTTTGTTCATCCAAAGACGGGGCTAGGATAGTGGATTCATAAGTTTTGAGATTACCTCATAGCCCGTCGATGGTGACATTTGAGACTCCGATGGATTCATAGATTGCGTCTGCCTTTGATCTCCATTCGGGTGTGAGGCTTCGCAGGATTTTCCTCACGAGATCCCTGTTGGTGTACGTCTTCTTGAGAGCGTGAAGGTCGTTGATGATTTTTGAAAACCGATCGAACATGTCATCGATCTTTTCTCCTTCCTTCATCCTGAACATTTCGTACTCCTGCGTTAGGAAGTCAATTTTGGCTTCCCGAACTTGGTCCGTACCTTCATATGTGACCTCTAGCTTGTCCCACATTTCTTTGGCAGTGGTGCAGCAAGAAATCTTACGATAATCATCAGGATTGACGGCACAGTACAACATATTGATAGCCTTGGCGTAGTTCTCCACCTTTTTGATGTCTTCGGCATCAAATTCGTCCTCGGTCTTTGGGACGAGTTTTTCATCGACCTTCTTCATTGGAGTTTCCTCGCCATTCTTGATGACCAACCACAACTGAAAGTTGGTTGAGCGGATATAAATTCTCATCCGCTCTTTCCAATATGTGTAGTTAGTGCCATCAAAGAGCGGTGGCCTCGAGGTTGATTGACCTTCTCCAATTCCTGCATAAAGATTTCTAGAAGAAGAACCCATGATCGCTTTACTCTCAAACGGTTAAGTTTGGACGAGAGTTAGGCTCTGATACCAATTGTTAGAATAAAAAACCAACGCTAGAGGGGGGTGAATAGCGTTTGATCAGAGAAATCGCATGAATTAAAAATTTAAATGAGAAGTAAAGAGAAGAGTAAGAGGCACACCGAATTTTACCCTGGTTCACCACAACTTGTGGCTAATCCAGCCTCCCGAGAGACTCTCTCGAGCTACACTACTAACTCGTTAAGCTTACGGGTGCTTAAGAAACCGTTACAACTTGAGAGTTCGAGTCACACGAACCTCAACGAATCCTTCAAAGGAAACAGACCTTCCTTTGAATCAACCGAGAGAGATACTATCTCTCAACGTGTCTAAGAACACAAGTACACTCAAGAACGAGACTCTCTTATAGAGTAGATTATGAGTAAACTAAGTACGCTCAAGAACAACTCAACCTTCACACAAGTGGCTATAGAAAGCTATGGAAAATGATGATATTTGAATGCAATGAAAGTATAGATGTTGTGAAGTGAATTGGTGAGAAAAGCATACCCAAACACCCCTTTTTATAGTGCCAAAGAAGGCTCCAACGGACCAATGCATTAAAGGGGTGATAGGCTTGATTTATGGGATTGAAAAGATTTGGGATCTGCAGAATATTGGCTTCCCATCGATGTTTAGACTCAACCATCGCTGGTAAACCAATTTTTCTTCTGTTTTGAAGTCAACGGTCACCTACCCATCGATGGGTACAAGCTTCCCATCGCTGGGTAGGATGTTGACTTCCAAACAAGGAAAGAATCAACCTTTAATGACCACCAACGGTCATGCCTTCCCATCAATGGTATACCCTTACCATCGCTGGGTTCCCATCGATGGGATGTGCTTCCCATCGCTGGGCAAGGTCGTTCTGCCTTGTGGTAATTTTGCACCGAGGCTCTAACAGCGATGGGTGGAACTCCCCATCGCTGTTTGGCATGGTTCTAGAAACTGGTTTGGCTGAGGGGCCGCTTACCCATCGATGGGAAGATCTTCCCATCGCTGGGTGAGTGGTTAGTCAAGAACCCATGGTTTTTGCCTTAACCACGGCCTAGCCAACCGATGCGAAACCCGACCGAAAAATTCAAAGTTCTCCAAAATAAAAACCAAGTGTTTAAAACACTTATTTGATGTATTTGGCTAATAAATCGAGTAAGACACTTTAAAAACCACGTCATTTAAGTGAAAACCACGGCTAGCCAAGTTTTATGCCGTTTTGAATGATTTTTGTCAAACGACCAAAAGCGAAAGATGGTTTTCAAGGTGTTTTTGTTGGAGAACCGTTTAAACATGCCAAAGAGTAAAAACCAATCATAAAAAGTTGAAAACGACTTGGTTGGTTCGGACGCCAAAAACCATAGCCGATAACCGAGAGCCGAATGCCAGTTTCTGAAACCCGAACGCCGGATGGCTTGGTTTTTGGTTTGGCCGAACACCAAGTGTTTTTAATGACTTAAACATGTTTGAAAAACATTTTTATGATTTAAGAAGTGCAATGAAGGTTTTTAGCCTAAAGAGCCAAGGTGTAAAGATTGGGTCGGTCTTGATCACAATGAAGACCGACTCAACGACACTAAGACTAAGGTCTTCGTTCTTGGTCTTCTTTTAGCTCTTGTTCTTGTCTTCCTTCTTCGCCTTGTATATTCAAAGTTTGACTTGATCACGGCGGTTTGGCATTATCAAAACCTGTCATAAAAACAAACACGGCTTTAGTACGAAAACGTGACATGCCCGTGTTTCAACAATAACCTCTCATCAACATTTTTTAAAGCGGTTATGATCCCCATGTTCGTACAAAAATCGATGCTGAAGCACCGAATTTAAACACACGTTGATTAATCTTACTACCTTGGCCTAGAAAAGTACTGTATTTGTAGTATATATAATTGTAATAGGCTATTATTCATTGATTCCTTTTTTATTAAAAACATACACTTTGCAATTTTATAACTCGCCTTTTTAAATCATTTCAAATTTTCAATATGTTAATTATTATAAATATAATAAATTTATTAACGTCACGCTTATCATTTTATATTACTCACGCTAATTATTATAAAAATAATTGCTATATTAACTTCACACTTACACAAAAAAAGGTTAAAAATGACACTTACTTATTCTCAGCATTTAATACGTTGATTCCATTTTTATTAAAATATTACACATTGCAATTTTATAACTTACCTTTTTAAATTATTTCCAATTTTCACAATTATTAACTTACCTTTCGACCATTTTAACATACCTTTCTTTAATTATTATAAATATAATAATTATAATAATTATTAATATAATTTCGGTCATTTACCATTTTAACTTTACAATTGCCATTTGTAATTATATTACTTACGTTAAATATTATTAAAATAATAACTATATTAACTTCACACTTACACAAAAAAAAGTTAAAAATGACAGTTAATTATTATAACTTACCTTTTTTAATTATTTCCAATTATCTTTTTTCGGAATTGGGTGTATAATTGTATAACTTACCTTTTTTAATTATTTCCAATTTTCAATACTCACTTTAATTATTATAAATATAATAATTATAACTTTACAATTTCGACCACTTACCATTATAAATTCACAATTATTAACTTACCTTTCGGTCATTTTAACTTACCTTTCTATAATTATTGTAAATATAATAATTATTACTATAATTTTGGCCACTTACTATTTTAACTTCACAATTACCATTGGTAATAATCATACTCTTTAGGCGGGAAAACCATATGTTGACTCCATGTCTTTTTAAATAAAGTATGGATGTTGATTTTTAATCGTAGTTTTAATTTTGAAGTGTTTCATCATATTGTTTATTGAGAAATGATGTAGTGTTAATTTTGAAACAAAGTAGTATACTAGTGTTCATTTTGAAACATTTTTTCAATAACAAGTTTGCCATAATGTACCAAGAGATAGAAATGTCTGGATGTACCATATAATTTGTCCCGCACTATATATCAGTGTTCAGTAATTTCTTTGTCCCTCGATTCCTGTTTCTTTTTTAGCCTTATTAATTCTATTACAATGTAGTATGTATTCATACTTTCCCCAATCTAATGACGTACAACGAACTAATACATCTGTCTTCATTGGAGTTCGAATCTAGATGTAAACTTCACCACAAACCTTGGGGGAGAAAACTCTCCACCACTTAAGCCAAGATGGGAGTTTTCAATTCTTATTTCTAATAACTTTCTTTCACATTATACGAGTATCCAAAAGTGTTCAGGTATTATTCATTTCTGTTATATATTTATATGAATTTTTTTATTTTCATTTCAAATTACTTTCTCTATCTTGATATAATTTCAAAAAAAAACTAAAATGTGACTAAATTAAAACACAAAGAAAATACTAAAATAGAATCTTGATATTTTTATCTCCAAATAAGATTTATGACATCATTTTTTGCACAGAAAGCACAATACTTGTATTAAGCAAATCGAGTTCATACAAATAAACATAAACTCAATAGAGCTCCCCGCCTACTCTTACAATGCCCTCATAAAATTAAAATAACAGCGCATATAAGAAATGGTAAAATTGATGGTTTCTTCTATGGAACTCCCTTTGTTTAATCTTCTTATTTCGCAATCTCCAAATGCCATACACACCAGCAATCCATAATGCAAGGACCAACTTCCTCTATTTCCCCTGAAGTCTCTGTACTACCAACTCCAACTCCCCCAAATTAGAAAATTGGACGCTAACCTTAAAAATCTGAAAAACTCCTTCTGTAAATATCCTGAGCAACCACACAGTCCCAAAATAAGTGTTTGTCTGTTTCCTCCTCAACATCACACAAAGTACAGCTTGTGTTAATTTTAATAAATCGGTTGACTCTTACTTTAGTCTGGAATCTCCTTTTCATCATCAACCACACTATATGCTGAAACTTGGGAGGGGTAAACTTGTTCCAGACCATATTTTTCATCATTAATGTCAACATATAAATGTATAATTGTTAGAGTTTATCCTACATCGGAAATTGAATAGAAAAGTTATCGGTATATAAGGTCTTGAGTTAAACTAACTAATCGATTGGATTCAATCTTTTAATGTGGTTCAGCCTAAGTGTCTTATAGCCCAATCCAGCTATCCAACCCATCACAAATTATATCATGGTATCGGAGCAGGTTTTGGCCCACCTCGTTTGTCAAGGTGTCCGTCTAGACGTTCATTCCTAGCGGCCAGTGTCTTATAGCTCAATCCAATTATCCAACCCATCACAAATTCTATCAATAATTCAAAAAGAATACTGTGAAATGCCAATATACTGAGGGATATTGTCAAGTGCAATAGTATTATTTTGAAAACAAAAATATGTCACTTTTATTTATTTAAAAATTGGTGTAGAATTAAAAAATAAAAATTGTATTTTAAAATTTTTACATTCAAATTTAGTATTTCATCTATCCAAATTTTAGTTTTTTGTTTACATACTATTTACAAAGTTAAATTTTAATCACGCTCTTTTTCCATTTTGCTACTCATTTGATAAAATAATATGAAATATAGTGGTGTTTCTCTATGCTTATAAGTTATTTTTAACTTTTATGTCCGTTGATGACATGTTTTTGGTGCTTATAAGATGACTTATATGCTTCTTATAAGCAAGAACTACTTATTTTTAAGCCATTTTTTTAAAATTATATTTTGATCAAATTATTGAAAAAATATTTCTCACCATTTACGAATAATTTAAAATTACATATCTATCATTTTAGAAATTTCACTTTCATGAAAAAATATTTAACCTACAAGTAACTTATAAGTTATTTTAGTTTATAGATAATAAGCCAATAAGAACCAACACAAAAACATCCACATGGTCTTGTCATTTCTTGTTTTGTAAAACTTTTATATAGTTTTAAAAATTAAAACATCACATAGTATTCTTTTAAATTAAAATCAATTTTAGTGAAATCTTAATAATAACAAGCGAGCGATTTAAATAGAGATGGAGGGAATACATGTAATTCTATTATTTAAAATTGCATTCAATTTAGAATAAACCTAGGAGTACACCAAAATGGGGTACCCCATTTGTACACCGGAAATCAGTTTTGGAAAATTTTAAATTCAAATAATATGAAATTAATTCAATTTTGAAATTTAAAGTCTAAAAGAAGTTTTTAAATTTAATTTTAACTGAATTAATGTTTAAATTAAATTCCTAAGTCTAGTTTGAAATTTGAGTTTGATTTTTTTAAATGAATTCGTAATTATTTGTTTTTGTTAAGCTACTTCATAATTAATGTAATTCAAATTAATTTCCTTGCATTTTGCATTTTACTTTTTAGTATTGTTTCTTGCATGAGTTTAATCAAACCTCACGATGCAAGACTAGTATTTATAGAACAAATTTCAAATATTTGAAAAAATAATTGTTGCAGGTTGATGACTCCTATAAGAGAATCAATTTGTAGACAGTTAAAACTGTCAAAGTTTAATTTCTCAACCGTGGGTATGAAATTAATTGCTTGAAGAGAGTAACCCATGACTCGTCAAAATTATACAAATCACCTTAAATAAGACTAAAACATAGAGAAAAGTACCAAAATTGGACATTCATGTTTTTTCCCAAAATAAGACTTTGCACTGTGGTAATGTGACGATGTACATGTGCATATTACTATACTTTTCGGGAATAAAAACCTGAAAGTCCTATTTTGGTATATTTTCAATGTTTTAGTCGTCCTACTTTGATCTTTCTCCCACAATATTACGAGAAATTACATCTTGTCTTTTACAATTTAATCAGTTCAACATCGTAAACTGAAACATAATTTTTTTTAATGGCCGGTGTTAAGCTTGATTGACTTAATTTTGGAGTAACTCATCATTCTTACGGAAAAGTCCTATCCCATATATATCACGAACGATTTTAATATATCAGTTGCACTTTTTCATATACTAGCTTATGACAATTTAAAAGGAAAAAAAATTCTTGAATGGAATATTTTTAGTTAGTAATTCCGTTAATTTCAGATTAATTGAATATTTCAGTTAAAAAGAAATGGAGAAAAGCAAAGCCACGTATATTAATAGGTTAAAAAATGGTACATTTATATACGGAGTATTTTGTGACTCCTCTCTTTTGCACTTCTCCATTTGGCAAAGAAATCTTAGTTTACCTTAATTAATTTTGAGTTTGACGACCCAAAAAATGTCAATTCAACAAACGAGCAAAATTTAATATCATGTGAGTTTGTTTTTTAGTGGATTCAATGTTAATCGTTTGTAGACATATTTTCGAATATGCCGTTTTCTATGTTTGGCATTGATTGATATACTTGTTGAAGAAAATATACATTATTTATGAGTGTCTAATTGAAGATTATGAGGGCACTCGTAATGGGTATAACGTCCGGGGGTGTCATCGTTTCTTTAACACCTCAAGAGTGTTAAACAATGCCCCCTAGGACTTGGTCGGAGCGTCATCACCGCTGCGTCAAACTTTTAACGGACGAAGTGGCAACGAGCCCCTCCAATCAAACAACTAAAATGCCGTTACAAACTGAAAAAAATATTTCTCCTCTACAAATTAACTCATTTTTAAAAAATAAAACTCACAAACAAAAGCTCTCTCTCTCTTCTTCAAATTAAAAAAAAAACTTCAAGTTTTTCTGCTCTTTTTATTGTGAATCCCTCTGGTTCCTCCTTTTCTCTGTCCAGTCTCGAACCAAACGAGTATGTGATGTTGCTCTACCACACGTACGGGAATAATTTGTCGTCGTTCGAAGCGGAAATCTCGGTGAATCTCGAGGACCCAGAGTCAATCCCGAACACTAAACCGGAACCAAGTGTACCAAAAAAAGTGCATGCCGGAGGAGTCACAAGCCAAAGACCGACATGTTGATGACTGAGGCGGCATGGTCCATTCAAAAGTGGACCCCAGAAGAAAAATTGATGTTGGCGTCCGCTTGGGTTGATGTCTCGGAGCATCCTATCGTTGGTAAAATTTATATGTTTTTTAATATATATTGTATATATGTTCTTTTTTATATATTTGTGTTAAAATATTTTTTTCATTCAATTATATATTTCTTAAAGGTTCCAAGTAAATGAAGGATTTGATGTGGGACCGCATCAAGGAGTAGTTCTTTGTGGCATTGAACAAAGACGCCTCCTACCAAAATCGAGACCAACTCACTTTCAAATGGGGGCACATAAGAGTTTATGAGGAATGCTCTCGGTCCCAAAAGAGCGAGACCCACGGTATCGATGTTCTGCGGCAAGCCACCACGCGGTATCAAGATGACAGACACCAAGGAAAGGTCCTCGTCAATCTTTGGAGAATTTTAAGTCATTCACCGAAATAGCAACAACTCAACAACCCCGAGACCGGATCATAAAAGAAAAGATTCTCCGCCAAGGTTGAGGCCGATGACGCTATTGGCTCATCAGAACAAAGGCCTCCCTTCAACCTAGATGGCGCCGATGACGAGTACCCCATTCCACGACCGGTTGGAAGGCAGAAGATAAAATATATTGTCTCAGGTTCTACAAGGTTTGGCTCTGTTTCTTCTCACGATGATATCGACAGGGCAATGGTTGAACAACTTTGAGTGTTCAATATTAGGGAAGAGGAGCGGGAGAAACACAGGCAAGAGGAGGAGCTGGAAATAATGGAAACCGACCTTGATACATTAAGAAGCTTCAAACGTATGTATTACGAGAGAAGAGAGAACTTGTTTTGTTTTAGTGTTTTGATTAATGTAATTTTTTTGCTCTCGAGGAATAACTATTAAACCGACCTTGATACACTAGTTAGTTCACTCTTCATTGCTCTCGAGGAATAACTATTAAACCGACCTAAATAGAATTTGTTTTAGTGTTTTGATTAATGTAATTTTTTAATTAAATGTTCTTTTCTTATTGGATGTAATTTTTTATCTAATGAATTATTTTTGTTTAAATTTAATTAATAAATGAAGTTTTATTAATTTTATTTTACAAAATGTGTATTAAAAAATTAAAAAATAAAGGTTTGAAGCCCTAATTTGAAGCTCGGGGCTTCAAACCCATTTCTAGTGAAAATATGATGTAAGTTAAACCTAACGTGGCAAAGAGAGATAATTTGAAGCTATGGGGCTTCACAAGTATTTCTAGTGCTCTAAGGGGTGTGAAAGAGATCATGAGAAATTACATCTTGTCTTTCAATCTTATCACATAGCTTAACTCCTAACCTGATAAATTTTCAACCTCATGGGTTAGATATTAGAGATCAATACAGAGGTATATCAACATACACTAGAATAATAGTTATTCCTCGAGAGCAATGAAGAGTGAACTAACTAGTGTAATGTATGTAGCTGCAAAAACCGAGACCTTATATTTCAGTAAAACATAAATGCGTGTACCAAGCACGTGGGGATTGTTTGAGGGTGTACAAGGATTTAAACAACTTGAACATAGAGTGCAGACACTGTGGGTTCACGTACCTTGGTTGTTGTGTCATAAAGAGTTCTTCCTCCAACATACCCTGTAATAAAAGCAATATTGACATCCAGCTCGTGAGGAGGACAGTTATGGTGAACAGACAAAGAGAGAAAAAGGATGACTTTTGCTTGCTTGACAACTAGGTTGACACTCTTTTCGTAATCAATACCATATTTCTAATGATAACTTTTACCACAAGACAAGCCGTATACCTTGAAACATATTTATCAACGTTTCGTTTTATGTTATGCACCCAGTTACAATTAGTCATAGTGTAGTTCTTAGGAAGAGGTACCAAATCCCAAGTACATTATTTTTTATTAAAAGCATTAAACTCATCATCTATAACCTAACATAAAAAATTATTATGGGAGGCTGGGTGAAAGGTGTTGGGTTCAGTGAGAGGGGGTGAAGTGTCAAAAGGGGTGGCAACATAAAGTTTTAGCTTAAAATACCAAATTTGTCATGGGTTTGCATGAGATGAGTGTTTGAGGTGGTGGTGGGTGTGGTTTAGGTGGCTGAGTGTGTTGGATGGCCTGGGTGATGGGTGATGGGTGAAGGGGTTATTAAGTTACCAGTTTCAAGATAGTCGACCTTGGGAAGAACACGATCTAAGGGTTGAACTATTTGGGTAGGTTCCTGGATTGGTTTTTGGGTGGTTTACCGTGATTAACTACCTAATCGCTCGAGATATGATTTTTTGTCTAGGAAAGATCTGAGTGATGGTTGAGGGGCGGTCGACTGCGACCTCTATGGCGGTAGACTGTAACCTCTAGGGCAGCCAGTTTGGTCAAATCGTATAGGACCCAGGCTGAGAAGATGTAATGGTTTGGTGCTATGATACCTGAATGTGCAGTGTGAGCTTGAAAGCGAAGGGGATATGGGAACGATACCGAGATGATTATAGGATGACAAAGTGGAAGAGAGCTTAGAGTACGGAAACTAATCCTCTACAAAAGAAATGTGAGCATAGACATATGTCTTTTTAGAAACGAGGATAGACATATGTCTTTACAGATAGTGATTAATTTTGTAATTCTCCTATTAGTATGAAAAAGTATGTGTTTGTGACTTTTGACATTCTAATATACACAAAGAATTTAAATATTATGTAAATCATGTCACGACAGTCTTCTAGATAATGAAGTATATGTGATTATATGTGAAAATGTCTAAGTATGCTTTTGGGGTGTCCACTGTGGAATACTTAAGTCATTTCATCAGTGTAGGAGGAATGTTTACTAACCGAAAGAAGTTGGTGGTAATTCAACAATGGTTCCTTCCTAGTAATATTAAGTACCTAAGAAGGTTCTTGGGATTGGCTGCCTATTTTAAAAGCTTTATCGAAGATTTTGGTGGTACTTGTAGACCACTCCTTGAATTGTTGAAGGACTCATTTAATTGACCCGAAGATGCCAGTATAACCTTCACTAATCTTAAACAAGCCCTAACAAACACCCCTGCCTTAGCTATGCCAAATTATAATAAGATATTTGTCATTGAAATTGATGTTAGTGGTAAAGGCATAAGGGCAAGATTAATGCAAGAGGGCCATCTTATAGCCTCTATTAGTAAATCTCAATGACTTATATATTAAGCCCTTTTAGTTTATGAAATAGAATTAATCGCCCTCATATCTGCTATTACCTAATGCGGAGATCATTTATAGTAAGGACTGACCAAAAGGCATTCAAGTATTTGTTAAGTTAAAAAATTAATACAAATTTTTAGGTGGTTGGAATCTCCAAGCGAATGGCCAATGATTTTACCATTGAGTATAAAAAGGGAATTGACAATAAAATTGTAGATGTTTTCTCAATGAAACCTAGAGTTGCATTGTGGGCTATATCTCTTATTGTTAATGACTCAGCCTTGCAGAATGAAATCAAAGATATCTGGCAAAAACGTAGCATTCTCGAGGATTTTATCTGTATACTACAGCTTCAACCCTATAAGTCCTTTACCTGAAGCAACAATCAACTAAGATGGAAAGGCAGATTGGTTGCCAGGAATAATCAAGAGCTGAGAAATACAATGATCAAACTGTGGCGTATAACTACTCAAGGAGGTCACTCATGGATGTGACAATTAAGAAATTAGAATTCCTTTTCTATTGGTAGTCTCTCATTATAGATTTAAGAACAATCATCAACAAGTATAATATTTGTTAAAGGCATATATAAATATTATGCAACATTCTATCTTCATCTATTACAATCTTTGCCTATTTTAAAAGGAGAACGGAAAGATATATGTATGGACTTTATTGAAGGACTATCTAAAATACAGGAAAAAGAGGTAGTTTTGGTAAT
>NQVE01000054.1:1892500-2247500 GCA_003260385.1 Cuscuta australis | reverse complement strand
ACTCATTTATTTTTGTAATTAAGATTTGCGGTGGGAGTACAGTTTGTATGCTAATTCTATACGGTACAACTTGACACATTTTGTATTGATACATCACGTGGTACAAACTACAAATTATGCCTTTGGACGTTTGGAGTTACGGAGTATTATAATGGCAATATTCACAAAATTGTCACCCTCTTTTTTTAAAAAAAAATAATTAATTGGAGTATACTAACCTTTCCAAATTTATTTTTTTAAAGAACTTATTTCATTCTAAAAATAGTCTGTAAATGAACTTCTTCGTTGGCATGAGTGATGGAAACTCGACTCTTTAATATTAATAGGAAAGTTCGAGTACCATCAGAGACGAAAGCATTGACTCATGTGCACCATTAGGTTGCAAAGAGTATATGAACATATACTACATTGCAATCGAGTTGATAACATTAAAAAGATACTCTATAAATTTTATGTTTTGATTTAATATTGTTAAAAGAAATGTTTAAAAATATAAATCACATAATTAAAATTTGTTCAGTAAACTAACAAAGAAAACGTGTGAGTCACACATTTAAACTTTTAATATGAAAAAATAGAGAGTGAAATTCATTTTTAGAATAACGAAAAACAACGTTTATATACATCTTCAAACAAGGAGTTTCTGTCAACGAGTATTAAAATTTGAGAATTGTAAAGTTACACCATCCCAAATGTTATAATTTTGTGACATCATATCAAATGGGGCACCTATTATGGTCTGTTTGTAAAATGAACGGTTCCTACCCCCAATCCCCTGTCTCCACCTTGAATTGTTTAAAACAAATGTTTAAAAATTAAATAAAAAATGAACGGAGTAATTAAATTTTGTTTAGTAAACATAGAAAACTCCTGAGTCACATATTTACATTTTTAATATGAAAAAATAGAGAAGTGAAATTCATTTTGAGAATAACAAAAAATAATGTTTATTTACATTAGTGATTTTCAGACATGCAGTTCTGCCGCGGAGTATTAAATTTAGAGAATTGTAATTTCGTGACACCATTTCAAATGGGCACTATGGTGACATGTTTGTAAAATTAAGGGTTTCTTCCCCCAACTCCCTTGCCCCTATCCAGGATCTTTGATTTGGCAAATTTAAATTTGGAGAATTGTAAAATTACACCCTTTCAAACGGTATAACTTTATGACACCATTTTAATTGGGCCACATACACGCTCTGTTCAAAAAATTGAGGTTCCTACTCTTAGCCACCTTGTTTCGACCCTGAATCGCCGATTTGGCATATTAAAATTTGTCAAATTGACAATCAAAGGTTGAGGGTTGGGGTGAGGGTGAGATTACGATGAGAGGTTCAGGAGGTAGAAATTTTCACTTTTACGAATGAAATATCTTAAGTGTCCCAATAAAAATGGTGTCATGATTATATCATTTGAGTATGATGTAACTATACACTTAGGGCTTGTTCTTTAGAGCTTGAACTCTTAACTTTTACTTCCTTCCAGTTCTTTCCAGTTTCTTCCAGTTTCTTCTAGTTCTTCCAGTTTTTTTCAGTTTCTTCTAGTTCCTTCCAGTTTTTTCCATTTTCTTCTAATTTCTTCCAACTATATTTATTTTCTCTAAATTCTTTCTACTTTCTGACAAATCACTCTAAAAAATATATTATTATTATTACAACTTTTTTTTAATTACTACTTTTATGTTCATAACTATAGTTTATAAATTATTTCATTTTTTCATCTCACTATTTTTATAATTCATATTCATTCTTCCAGTTTCTTCAATTCAACTTTTTAAATAGTGAAATTTGCACTAAATAGGACTAAAACATACTGACTTTCCTAATGTAGGAGTTAAACTTTTTTATTTCCTAAATAGGACTTAATAATGACCTTGTGGAAGAAATAATGTCCAGTAATTATGGACATTTAGTTGAGTAATGACTACTAGATAATGATCAAATTTCCTACATTGGGAAATAAAAACATATAGTTCTATATTGGGAAAGTCATTATGTTTTAGTCCTATTTAGGTAAATTTCTCTTTTTAATATGAATAATACCGTTTTTTTGTATATTAATCTACATGAAAAATTAGGAAACTATTTAAAAAATCATGGATAAATAGTTATATAGAATATTTTTTAATCTAAATTTATATAAGGTAAATTACATTTAAGGGTCTGGAAGAATAATATTATGAAAACCAAGAGAAACTACATTTTGAAAAAGAAAAAATGACCCAAGTGTAATATTTATGCTAATTTTATATTATAATTATTTTTTTAAACTAGCTTTTTATGTATGAAAAACAATACTCGTAAAATTTTTTTTATCTTAAAGACAATTATTAAGATAACGTGATAACACCACCACTACCACCACCACAACCACCAACAACAACAAGAATAATAATAATAATAATAATAATAATAATAATAATAATAATAATTTATAACAACAAGAATCAGAATGAGAATAATATAAACCACACATAATTTTTTAAAAAAACTTTTTTAAGATTTTTTAATTTTTCTAGTTTTTTTCAGTTTCTTTTAATTTTTTTCAGTTTTTCCAGTTTCTTCTAGTTTCTTCCAATTTCTTCCAACATCCAGCTCTTTTTTTCCAGTCCTAAAGAACAGGCCCTTACTCATTAAGTTTTCATTTTTTAAGTTAAGTTTTCATACTTAAAAAATGAACAATTATAGAGTCAAGTAGGTGGAGAGTCACGAATTGGCTTTGGAAACATGAATAAATATAGCATTATTCTCTCTTTTATATCTTTCCTTATATTTAAATTTTTACAGTATCTAATCAAAACTTTAATAATTAATATATCTATTTATATAAACATAGATTACAAATGTATGATATTTCAAAACTACGTTTTAAAATGAATCTATTGATACTAAAATTATATCACAATTCAATTTATTTTTTCCGTAATTTGTAGTCAAAGTTTTAAAATTGACGACAAAAGTCAAAACAAAAAAACATATGAGACTGAGGGAGATTTAATAAAACACAATAGTACTTGTCTCCGTATTACCTGATAAATTTCAGCTATTTTTCATTTTGCTACATAAGCTTCATTTCCTGTTACACCTGTACAAATACCTGAACTTTGTAAACCTTTCATGAATGGTACTCAGAGCGGGTTTCAGGTTATCGTCACGTTAAATGGGTCAAATTATAATTTTATGAATTTTAAGATCTCCAATTTGATCACATTTCTTTTCTTCTTCTCCCCTCACAATCCATTCCTTTTCTTCTTCTTTCCCCTTCTATCCTAAATAATCACCTATAATCCATTCTGGTAACTTCCAAGAAAAGGGAAGATTTGTGTGATTGAATTCCAAAAAAAAACTAATTAATTTCGAGTCAATGACAAAGAAAGTCACCGACTTCCTTTGAGAAAACGAATAAATAAATTCACGTGACTCATCCTTTCTTCCCCCTTCATTCTCCATTTCTCTTCCCTTATTCAATTACTCTACCCCCTTTTTCCCTTTTCACACCTTCCCAACATCTTTTTAAATTCAAAAACTCTCCTTTAATTTCCAACACATTATTTTAAATTTATACATTTTTTCAATTTATTTCCTATTCAAATCATCAAAACTATATCACAACACTTTTCACTCTACTCTCAATACAAAGGTATGTAACTACTCCATTAATAAAATGATATAATCATGACACCATTTGTGTACAACCCATTAACTATATCATTCGTGTACAACCCATTTAACTGGATCATAGTTTAATCACGGCCTTATTGGAACGATAGAGACCGGAGGTTCATGCCTTTCAGTTCCCTTTTGGCGAATTAGAGATTACCTAACAAAATGTTGAGTGTCTTACTGGATTACCTGTGGATGGTGAACCCATTGTTTTTACGCAAAATTTTGACAATGATGTGGACCCTATCGATAATCCAGAGAAGGGCAAAGATTCCGAACCATCAGAAGTGGAAGGTGATGTAATAGAAAGTGCATGGGCACAAAAAATGTGAAAAAAGGTTGCACCGAGAGAACAAGGTACACTCTGGATGTTGTCTTGAAAAAAAGTTTGACTTTTGATTCCTTTGTAAGTTTGCAAGATGCAATGACCAAACATTGTATTAAGGACCATAGAGTATGGCTTTCGTAATACAAAAAAAGTGGGTCTTGGGCGGCTAAATGTTGGTACAATCGGGTACAAGCTACATAACAAAAAGGAGGAGAGTGGTTGTTAAAAAAGTTTGACAAAAACACACACATGTTGATAGAATTTAGGATGGGTATGGACAATTGGATTGGGCAATAAGACACTTGGGTTGAACCACATTAAAAGATTGAATCCAATCGATTAGTTAGTCCAACTCAAGAGCTTATATACCGGTTATTTTACTCTTGAACTTCCGATGTGGGATGCACTCTAACACTCCCCCTCAAGTGGACAACCGGACCATTTTGAATCTAACCGGTTGACCACTTGCAAATGAACTCCCATTCCCTTGACTTTTTTTTTGAGCGCCAACACCTAAAGGACCACGAGCCGCTGGGTATGGACATCCAGACGAGCAATCGTGTTAAACAGGCCACAGGCCGTTGGGTACAACATCCATACGGACAACTGGGCTAAAGACTAACGGGCCGCTAGGAATGAACGTCTAGACGGACACCTTGACAAACGAGGTGGGCTAAAACTGGCTCCGATACCATGATAGAATTTAGGATAGGTATGGACAATTGGATTGGGCAATAAGACACTTGGGTTGAACCACATTAAAAGATTGAATCCAATCGATTAGTTAGTCCAACTCAAGAGCTTATATACCGGTTATTTTACTCTTGAACTTCCGATGTGGGATGCACTCTAACACATGTCATCTGGATTACTCACATGGAGGGGATGATTATAATATCACACAAGGTTTCATTGCTAGGATGATTGTTGGAAAAGCTCGTGTCGACCTAGAACATAAGGTTAAGCTTATTCAACACGAAATTATGGAGCTCTTCAACATCATTGTTCTATACAAAAAATTATTGACACACTTGGATTAATGCATCAGAGATGTTGTACGAGAGCTAGAAAGATTCTTTCAATCTACTTCCAACTCTCTTGTACACTTTGCAGACTTCATATCCGGGTACTGTGGTAGAGTTAGTGTATACTCAGCCTCAACCAAACCTCAATGTTGAACCCATAGATGGATTTTCATTTAAGTATGCATTTTGGGCTTTTCCAGCAGCCATCAACGGCCAACAATTTTGTTTGCTTGTGGTCACTATAGACGGGATGCATTTGTACCAAAAGTACAAAAGGCATTTACTCATATCAATGACAATGAATGGGAACCGTGAGTTATTTCCCTTGGCGTGCGCTATAGTTGATGGTGAAACAATTGATAGTTGGTCGTGGTTCTTGCGTCTGGTTGCACAGAAGGTCGTAGGAGATAAAAAGATTGCTATGATTTCTGATAGGCCTGCAGGAATTATTAAAGTCTATCGAGACGTCCAAGAACTCCACGCTGGACAGATTAAAAAACGATTTTGTCTCCACCATTTACGGAGTAACTTTAACACGGCGTTCCACAATGGCACATTAAAAAATCTCATGTGGGCGGCAGGGAGCACTCCTAGCATCCAAGATTTTCAAAAACACATGGAAGAAATCAAGAGTATAAATGAGGCTGCATGTGCTTGGCTTGCAAAAATTCAACCTGAGTTTTGGACGCTTAGTCATGATGGCGGTCATCGATGTGGGATACCTACTACCAATAGTTCAGAGATCTTCAACAATATGTTAAAGGGTTGTTGGATGCTACCTGTAAATGCTATTGTCACAATGTCGTATAATAAACTCATTCATCAGTTCGAGGCCTGACGTAAAGCATGTTTTGCTTGGCAGAGGAAAAATTGTTTACTTACTCCTAAAATCACAAAGATATTTCAGAAGCACAAGAAAGATACTCCCTCCGTCCCTAAATAAACTTCCGTTTTTGACTTTTTGAGGATTTAAGGGAGGGATATTTTGGTGTTGACTTTCCAAAAATACCCTTGATATGATGTGTAAAAGTAAGATGTGATGGGTAGATTATTTGGAAAAAGGTATGATGTGATAGATAGGGTATGGAAAGGTAAGGGGTAAAAGGGGTTTTTTAAGGGAAAAGAGAAGTTTATTTAGGGACAAAGAAAAAACGAAAGAGGAAGTTTATTTAGGGACGGAGGGAGTAAAAAACTTTTTCAAGCGGTGCAGTACGATGGACAAGAATATGTGGTAAGCAGAATATCGAGGTCTAATCTAGCTAACATCTATAGCTTTTTAGTGAATTTGGGAAGAAAAACATGTACTTGCGGACAGTGGAGCAGCGATGGTATTCCATGCGTGCATGTTCATGGACTGTATCATTCTTTTTTACACTTGGCTGACGGGGAAATCTCTTCAATGTATTCAGTTGAACAATATTTGAGGTGTTACACTGAACAAATCAACCCTGTGTTTTTCCCACAACAATCCGTTTACGAGAATTTATAGATTCTATGTAACGTCCCAAAACACACCCTAAAATTATTAATGAATAATTATTCAATTAAACAAATTTGTTTTGAATAAAATAAATTATTGTTGGGCTTTGGGCCGAAATGAAATATGTTTTTATATCCGATATCACAATCTGGATAAATCCTATAGAGATAAATCCAATATGTTGACTATTTGTGTGATCTGGATTGGGAACAAGAGTACAGAGCCAAATTAAGAATAAATAAAGAATTTGATATATGATGTGAACTTTAAAATGATTTATTGAAATAAATAATGAGATCAAGTAATATGAAAGAACCTTTTTGAATAAAAAAACAACTAAATCAACTTTGACTCTGTTAAAGTCAAAGACCCAAAAATATGATGTTCGAAAAGTATTCCAAATAAATATAAAAATTATATCGTTGGATAGAGTTTGACTATCTAATCAGAATGGTGCAAACGGAATTCAATTCAGAGAAAGTTGAACAAAAAAGAATACCTTGACTGGGACCAAAAATAGTCCCAATCAGGGAGAGTCGTAGGAAACTCATCTGAATCACACTAGTCGCTCAGCCGATCACCGATCAAAATGATGTAGAAGTCCATTGGCTTCTTCCTCTTCTTCTTCATTATAAAAGCAGACCCAATTCTCTCTATTCTTCACCAATTCCTACAATTCTTTCGTCTATTTTGTTCTTTGTTGAGAGAGGAATGCAGTGGTGCTGTCAATTTGGTGAGAGGTCGCCGGAGCTAGCCACAAACCTCGCTGAAAGTTTCGCTGAAAATTTTCAAAACCTTCGTTTAAGCCCGAGGTAAGCCCTTAGATATATCTAGTGATTAAATGTTCGTATAAATCATTTTTACGTTCATAAATGGTCATTGGTTGAGTTTTGTTTTGATATGCTTGAAAAACCAAGAATCATAAACCTTAGAGTTTATTGTTAAAACTTCGAATTAATGCCTCTAAAATGATCTACGAACCTTGGAGAACATTTCTATATAGTTTGATTGAAGTTTAGTAACCTAAAATGATGTTTGAGAACAATGGTCGAAGGTTGAAGATGATGAACAGTACCAACGGCTCTCCTGCATACATACGTTATCTACATACCGTTTAAACGGTACCAAGGTACCGTGTCATGGTACCGAGGTATCGTCTATATTGTTCTCTACGATGAGGATTTTTCCAGAACGGTACAGTCGACCGTTCGGAACATTTTTAAGCCCGAAAATGCTATTTTTGGAACTATAAATCTTTTTTTTTGATAACAATCAATTATGACCAATATTAAGATTATTTCTAGAAATAAAAATGGTGTTTTTGACAAATAAAATCTTACGTGATGTATGACGGTAAGCTAGAGTGTTAACACTCGACGCTAGGCCGCTATTTGTTATTGGATATTATGATGATTATTATTGATTAGTGATTATGATGAATATTATTGATTGATAATTATGATGACTAAACTTTGATGAATATTCTGATTAAAATGACAATTTTGAACATTTGATTAAAAATGAATATATTGATGATCATGAAAATAATGTGTGTTGTGAAAGGGTATCTAGAAGAACTCTAAGATATACACATTTAGATTATTGGAGTTGATTATTAAGGATATCTAGAAGAACTTTAAGATATACCTATGTGATGAATTCAACAATATGGAGTTAAAACGTACGTACGGGATCCAAACCCAACTCGAGGATCACTCGTTTGGGGATATCACCCACCCGACAGTTCATTGTTCGGTTGGTACATGATCCATAAGACTCTTAGGATGGATCATTGATTCTTGTGTTCTGTCTTAAACTATTTATAGTTTAAGATCCCGGTTAGAAATATTACCTTAGACTAGGAATAGTTTAAGAGCTTTGTTATAAAAATGATTTAGCCTTAGATTCAGAATAATTTAAGAACATTGTTGAAATACTGAATATTGAATATTGTATATATCATTAAATGACTTGAATTAAAGTATTGTTAATATCATGAATGATGAATGCTTGAATTAAATATTATGTGCATGATATCAAATGATTTGATTATGGATTGAGATTAAATTTATATGGATGTTCAATGCATTAGATTTCCATACTCTGCTTCAACACTGAGCATGTAGTATGTTTTATTTGCTACACGCAGGTAAATAGAAAGAATGATGTGACATGACCATGGGCGCAGATGGAGCGAGATTCTCAGGATGGATGTGATTGTTTTGAAATAAAAGAACATAAGATAATTATGTTTTGTGATTATGATTTGTTATGCTTCCGCAACATTGGAAACTCCGTACTGTTACTATTATGAATATTATTCTTGTGATGAATAAAAGTGTTTGGAAATGTTTTAAATTTTTACGATTACCAAGTTAATACTTTAGTTTGAAAGGGGCTGCAAAACTGGACGGGTTAGGGTGTTACATTCTACCTCCAGTTAGGCCCGATGAAGAAATTTCTCGGTCTGGTTGTCGACATTGAAATCAATTCTTAGGAGAGATGGACAGAGTTGCAAGGCATCAAAACTGAATTTTCACATTTCTATATGTTGGTTTTAAAATCATTTGTTCTTTTAGATTATCTTTTAATTTTTGTTGACTTTTATTAAACAAATCTTATTTATGTCATGAATGTAACTTTGTTGTTTTAAATTTTGTTATGTCAAAAAATTATATCATCATATGAGTTCTTATTTTCATTATTTCTGCAATTAAATCAATTCTAAAAAAATTAATATCAATTAATTTTTTCTTTGAAAAGTAGAAATTAAGTTAAAACAAAAAAAAACAAACACAGAGTAAAAGATGAGAAAGTGGACCGGTCAGAACAGAAATTGTTGACTTCCTTTGAGGAATTAAAAATGATATTCTAAATTAAGGTGGAAGTGTGCACGCCAGATTGAGAGAAATATGTTTATGGCTTTTTGAATACCAGTTGCTGACTGTGTTTTTCCCTCTGTCGAAGTCAGTCCGTAAATTCTTCCCTATCTTGAAATTTTTTCAATCCATTCTTCAATTTTATCTTATTGGCACTCCAAAATATATTTTTGGAGGTGATTATGAATTTTGGAGTGACTTGGACTGTTCGTTTTTGTGAAAATGTATAATAATCACTACAATTATTGTAAATTTATTAATATTCTCTAATAGTTATCTATTTCTAATTAAATTAAATTATATCTTTTGTAATTAAAATAATTTTTTTATTTCCTAATTTTTTTATTTAATTATGTCTAAAGATTGTTTTTTATATTTTTGGTTTAATCTTTTTCTTTTCCGTTCAAACCTTTTTTTGTTTTTTATATACAGTTGTTTCATATGACACATTTTTAAAAAAGAAAAAGAAAACTTTTTTTGGTCAAATATTTTTATTTTACTGCTTTTTATAGCAAAAAAAAAACAAAAACATAAACTAGTTTAATTTAAAAGGAAAAATATAACGTGTTTCGTTCTAAAAAAATATGAAGTAATAATAAAACATAATTCGTTTGGTTCGTAAGCAAAAATATAAAAAAGATATATCATCAAATTATACTGGAGTATGCAATATTGGTGTGGTAATGACTTACATACAAAAACTTATTAACAAAATAGAAGTTGCTAGTAAGAGAATTTAAATGAAATGGTTTTATAATATAAAAAAAGAAACTTAATCATTAAATAAAATATCCAATACAGAGGGCGGCAGGGGTGCTAGCTAGACAAAATCACGATGCTCACACAATTACAAAAATTATCTTTTGAATCGGTTACAAACTTATAGCTATTTAAAATTTACTCTTAATGAGTAAATTTTAAACAGAAATCTAGGTCGATCAATATATGTTATTTTTGTATTATAGAATCTCATGTCATGTAGCATCAAACAAATAAATAATATACAATGTACGTTTTGATTAGCATCAAACAAATAAACAAATAAAAAAACAATATAGCATCACATTCTATTATACATTCAATTAAAATTATATTTAGGATTTAAAGTAAAAAAAATTAAAATAAAATATGATATAGCATCAGATAGTCTGTAACACCCTAATCCGTCCTGATCTGCAGCCCCTTTCGGACTAAAGTATAAACTTGGTAATCGTAAAATTTAAAACATTTCAAACATTTTTATTTATCATAAATAATATTCATAACATAAACAGTAACGGATTTTTTTTAAATTGCATAAGTGTAATAAACAATTTTACATCATAATCATTAATTCATTTTTGAAATGATTATTGAATAGTTAAAACCATCACATCCATCTGACATCTCGTGTCCCCATCTGCTGCGGATCAATCACATTATTCTTTATTTCATTTACCTGCGTGTAGCAAGTAAAGCATACTACACGCTCAGTGGTGAAGCTAAGTAAAGATATCTAATGCATCGAACATCCATATAATTCGAATCTCAAATCATAATCAAATCATTTGATATCATGCAGGTAATATTTAATCCAGATATTCAATTTTATTTCATATCAGATTATTTGATATCAACACATGTTATTTCATTCCAATATTGAATATTCATGATATCAATAGCGTTTTAAAACTATAATTAGTTTAAGGCCAGATCATAACAACACTCTTAAATTTTTGCTTAGTCTAAGGCTAAATTCATAATAATAACTAAGCTCTTAAATTATAATTGTCTAAGGCAATATTTCTAACCGGACTCTTAAACTATAATTAGTTTAAGGCAGAATACAAGAATCGATGATCCATCCTACGAGTCTTATGGATCACCCTCAAAACCGAAAAAAGGACTAGTCACCGTCAGGTTGGGTGGTACCCCCAAACGAGTAAGTACTCAAGCTTGGTTTGTGGATCTCGTACGTATGTTTTAACTCTGGACACCACACCTGCAATGCCTAACTAAATTGGTCATATGGGTATATATTATATAGTCTTCTAGATACCCTTAACAACACACATCATTTTCATATAATCACCAATATATTCATTTTTAGTCATGGTTCAATCACTCATAACTATCATTTTAATCAGGATATTCATTGAGGCTTAATCATTATAATTAACATTATATAACAATCATCATAATATTCAATGAGAAATAGCGACCTAGCATCGAGTGTTAACACCCTAGCTTACCGTCATGATCATACAAGGTTCTTAGATTTATCAAAACCTCATATTTATTTTCAGATATCATTTTCATATTGATCATAGTTGAATAGTATCAAAAATAAGATTTTACAGCTCAAAAATCAGGTTTGTGGAAAATTTATCGGATTAGACGTTACCCGTTACGGTACCTCGGTACGGGTGCACGGTTCCTTGGTACCATCCTGGCAGTACGAGGTACCGCCTGAGGCTGCAAGATGAGAGTCATAGAACAAGACAACGACAGTCTCAATGAAATGACGATGCTTGCGTTCTGTGACCCCATCCTGCTCGGGAGTATATACAAGATGTGTGATGGAGATTACCCAAGTTTTGAAGAAAAAGTCTTAAAGCTGTATTAACAAATTCTTTTCCATTATCACTTCGAAAAATCTAAATATGTGAATTAAACTAAGTTTTTACCATTTTTTCAAAGCTAAGGAAAACTCAGTATGCTTCAAACTTGTGTTTAAGTGGATAAATCCAAATAAATTTGCTGGAATCATCAATAAAGGAAATATAAAAACAAAAACCACAAACAGAAGAGATAGAGGTTTTTCCTCAAACATAAGAATGATTTAAATGAAATGGCGTGTTTGCCTTATGTATAGACAATTTAAACAGTAAATGACAAGACTTGAACACATGAAAAGACTTACAATGTAGTTGATTAGAGAATTCAAAACCTAAGAGTGACAAAATAGATTTGGCAATAGAAAGAGCCGGGTGACCGAGTCTACGATGCTAGGTAGACATTGTAACTACTGGACACACAACTGGGATGGGCTTAGAAGGGAGAGTTTACAGACCATGCTCACAAGGGCCCGTCTACTGCACCCGATTTGTAATATTGTCCATTATCTTAAAATTATTGGCATTAAACACAAGGGTACGTACAATTATTAGTTTTGGTGAAATGGTGAACTGATAGTAAGTTTGAGGTAAGAGAAGGGACATGATTAAGAGAAGGGAGGTGGTATTTACCATGTGGTGTATGAATAGAGCCCAAGCCAGTATGTTTTATGGGTAAATTATGACCATTACCTACAGTTATAGTTTCAATGCCATGATTGGGAATCAGAGTTCAGTTGTGAGAGATCATGCATAACATGAGTGTTGGCACCTATATCAAGATACCAATCACCAGATTGACCGGTCGTGGTGACATGCATAGCACGAGACATGATGGCAGAGTTTTTCACAGTGTAAGAGTCATCGAAGTGGTACCAGCAGAGTGGCCACGCTTCGCAGAGATTTGGCAAATGGGAAGGTTCCGCAGGGGACCGCGGCTTCCCCCACTTCCGTTGCCCCGACCAAGGGCAGCCCTGCACCCATAGTACATTTGACCATTCGGTCCTCCTAGACTACAGACTCAACTGTTTGATGTGAAGAGGACAATACGCGAACTCTCAGAGGGAAAATCATCTAAACTCAATTTTCTTTCAATTTCAAGGTTGATTTCTTTCAGAAGTACGTGAGCCATCCAAAAAGTTGATTTAGAGTGATGTTCTCGTTGTTCATGCGGATGTTTGTTTAAAGGAGAAGTATTCAGCAGGAAGACCGCGAATGACAGCATTTACCACATCTCTTTCAGAAATCACATCATTCAGAGCATCCAGATATGTGAGAATGGTAGCAACTTCATCGAGATATTGAGTCAGAGTCTTTGTGCCTTTGCAAAGCGTGTGAAGTTTGTCCCGAACTTGATAAATATGAGTCGTGGTCACAGAATTATAAGGAGTAGCAAGAGCACTCCAAAGATCGACAAAAGTAGTAAAACCCTGAGCATGCTTGCAAACAGTGGGGCTTATAACAGCAAGAAGACATGCACATATTTGGGTGTCGATCATAGACCATGTACAATACACAGGATTACGAATTACCTTTATATCCTTGGAGATTGTTTTTGGTGGTGCTTCCTCTTGGCCATCGATCCATCTAAGAAGTAAATTGGCATTAAAGGTTGTCCTGACATTGAGAGACTATGCAGGATAATTTGAATGTGTGAGTTTTTCAGGGACGAGATTATGGAGATTACGGAGTAGAAGTTTTACTCCAGAGGGTAAGGAAGTAAGAGAATCGAACATAGAAGCCATGGTGGAACATACCACCGTCGATGAAGACTTGGTGACGAAAGTCGACCGTTGTCGTCGAAAAAAATGCAGAGATAGACTGGATGCTAGGCACGGTCGAAGAAGTGAGGGGATAGGGTTTGGTCGTTTGGAGCCTTAGCTCCGATACCATGATACAATTTGATAAAATATTTATCTCATTGAATAAAGAGCTCTCAAGGAGTATTTATAGTACATGATAGAGATTCCTAAATAAGAAAGTAAGTAAATTATGGAATTACAATGATAAGGAAATAAAACTATATTAGAGTTTTATTCCTATTAAATTTATTCTATAAATTACATAAGAAGGTCTTATGACATACTCCCTCCGTTCACCTAAACAATTCCTATTTTGGCTAATGGGTGAAATAAGGAGTGTATACTTGTAGTTGACTTTCCAATTTTTCATTGATGTGATAAGTAAAGATGATATGTATGTGATGGGTATATTATTAGTAAAAAAATATGATGTGATAGGTAGGGTAAGAAAAAGTAGGGGTTTAAGTGATTTTTTAATAGAAAGTGAAAGAGAAAAAAAATGAAAGAGGTAGTGTTTTGATAAACGGAGGGAGCATGATTCACAAATAAAACATCACATACTCGATTCTACAAATTTATGCATTATTCGATTAAATATTTTTTTTTGAAATATTATCACAATAACTTTAATCTTAAAACGTTTGGAGAAGTAGATCACGTCTTTTCACGTAGAGCTTGTTCTTTAGTGCTTGAACTCTGATCTTCCAGTTTCTTTCAGATCTTTCCAGTTCCTTCTAGCTCTTTCCAGTTTCTTCCACTTTCTTTCAATCCTTCCAGTTTTTTCTAGTTCTTTCCAGTTCCTTCAAGTTTTTTCCAGTTTCTTCCAGTTTCTTCCAGATCTTTTCTGTTTCTTCCAACTATTTTTATTTTCTTCTAACTCTTTCTGCTTATCGACCAATTATTCTAAAACGATATATTATTATTATTATTATTATTACACCTATTATGTTCATAACTATAGTTTATAAATTATTTCATTTTTTCATCTCACTATTTTTATGATTGACACTGATTATTATTTTTTCTTCAACTTTTTAATATGAATAATACCATTTTTTGTATATTAATCTACAAGATAAAATAGGAAAACATCAATATTTTAAACTATTTTTAAAAAAACTATGGATAAAATAATTACATAAAATGTTTTTTTAATATAAATTTATATAAGTAAAACATCGATATTTTAATCTAAAATATAATAATGGAACGGGGTGGGGAGTACTACATTCTGAAACCAAGAGAGAACTATGTCTTGAAAAAGAAAAAATGACCCAAAAAGTGTAAAAGTAGTTTTTTTTGTGTATGAAAAATAATAATATTTTTTATCTTAAAGACATTCATTAATAAAACGTGATAACAATAACAACAACAACAATAATAATAATAACAATATGAATAATTTATAAAAATAAGAATTAGAATGGGAATAATATAACAATATACAAAAAAATTAAAGTTTTTTTAGATTTTCAATTATTTCTAGTTTTTTAGTTTATTTAATTTTGTTAGATAACTATGGTAATAGTTATAGTTATAGAAGGATTGTTATTATAGTTAATTACCATACTTGGAGAATCCTAATTGATATAGGAATCTCCATCTATATAAACTACCTTGTACACAATTATTTCCTTTCAGTTGAAATCATAATTCAATATGGTATCAGAGCCAGGTTGATCCGTGTCTTCCGTCTAGGTGACGCAAGGAAAAAAAATCGGCCCTTGCCGATTGCTCATCTTCTCACGCCGCCGATCTCCATCAATCGGCCATGGCTGTTCTCTCCTCTGATCCCATGGATCGTCTGCCTACGGGTCTGAAATTATTTGTCCGGAATCTTCAATCTATAACTCCGGTCAAACTTGATGATACAAATTATCCTTCTTGGTCCGCTACGGTTCGTGCAAATCTCATCGCTCATCGTCTCCTCGGTTATGTTGATGGTTAGAAGTGCCTCCTCCATCTCTTGTTCTAGACAAGAAAGCTACCGCCCCTAGCAAGGATGAACCGCCGGTTATGAAACCCAATCCGGCTTATGACTCATGGGTCCTTGTTGATGCTCAAATTCGGGCATGTCTTCTTGCTATTGTTTCTCCAACCGTTCAGGCGCATATTCATGCTCTTCCAACCTCTGCTGCAATCTGGAATCACCTTGAACAATGGTATAATTCTCTTTCACGTACTCATATTTTCCAGTTGAAGGAGCGCCTACATAGCATTCAAAAGGGCATTGATTCAATGCAAACATACTTGGACACTGTACTCACTATTGTCTCATCCCTGAAATTGGCTCATGAGGACATCTCTGAACAAGATATTATCTTGTGTGTGCTTCGTGGCCTCCCTACGGACTACGCCTCGCTCAAACAGAACATTCGTACTAATATTGCAACTGTCACATTTAATCAAGTATCTGCGTGGTTGCTATCTGAAGAATTAAATCTCACCTTTGAGAAGAAACTCCACCTTGGTGACTCTGGCTATCCCTCGTCAACATATCTTCAGCAAGCCTTATTCACCAATCCAGGACGGGGTACTGGCCGGGGTCGTGGCCGTGGGCCGTATCGTGGTCGTGGTGGGCCCTCCCGCGGCAGCAGCTACAGCGGCAGAGGAGGCCGGATGCCTTCCTACCGTGATGATCCGAGAGGTCGCGGTGGTGGGCGTGGGGCTGGCATCACGTGTCAGTTGTGTGGGAAGACCGGTCATGCGGTCTGGAATTGTTGGCACCGCTACGATGAATCTTATTCCGGGCCTCCTCAGGCATACTACACCAACCAATCTGCTGAAACCAATCCGAACTGGCATCTGGACACCGGAGCAAATACCCATGTGACGTCTGACTTTTCTCGACTACATACTTCTTCACCGTACCATGGCACCAACTCTATTACAACTGCGGGAGGTAATACTTATCCCATTGACCATACTGGCTCAGGTATACTAACCACTTCAAACCATACTTTTACCTTAACCAACCTTCTTCATTCCCCTCATATTAATTCTCACCTACTATCTGTTCATCAATTTACCAAAGATAATAACTATTCTCTACTTTTCACTTCCAAGGATTGTACGATTCGGGACAACACCACCAACCAAGTTTTTTTCAAGGGCCCTTGTGAGCGTGGCTTATATTCCCTCCCTGCCTCTAGTTCGTCACCAGTGGTCAACTCAGTCAAAGTCACTCCCTATCAGTGGCACTGCTGTCTTGGTCATCCCTCTGCTCAAGTCACTAAGTCCTGTTATCTCAGTTAGGTTTTAAATTTCAGGAACTTGATCATTGTAATTCTTGTTCCGTGGCTAAATCCCATAAACTCCCCTTCCCTGTGTCGCAAACTAAAGTGTCTGCCCCTTTTGAACTTGTTCACTCTGATGTATGGGGACCCACTTCTGTACCCTCCTTTGGAGGTTATCACTTTTATATTAATTTTATTGATGATTTTACCAAATTTTGTTGGTTGTACCCTCTTAAACACAAGTCTGATGTATTTGATGCTTTTCTCAGTTTTCAATCTATGGTTCAAAATCAGTTCAATACACAAATTAAAATATTTCGAACTGATAATGGGCGGGAATATGTCAACACAAAATTTGGTCTCTTTTTACAAAGTTTGGGGGTTCTACACCAAAAATCTTGTCCGTACACTCTTGAGCAAAATGGGGTAGCTGAAAGGAAACACCGTCACTTAGTTGAAACCCTTGTCACACTCCTTTGCACTGCGTCTCTCCTAGCAAAATTTTGGGTTGAAGCCTTAGCCACGGCGAATTTTCTAATCAATCACATGCCCAAACGGTCTCTAAATCACAAATCACCCTATGAGTCTCTCTTCCACAAACCGCCAGACTACTCCATGTTTCGCATTTTTGGGTGTCTGTCCTACCCGTGTCTCCGCCATGAAATCACAAATAAATTCCAACCCCGGTCCAAACCTTGCATATTTTTTGGCTATGATTCCCTCCTCCAAAAGGTATCGGTGTTTTGATCGCACCATGGGTCGTATATACATATCCCGTCATGTCCAATTCCAAGAAACTCACTTTCCGTACTCCACCGTTTCTCCACAGTCCATGTCGTCTCCCGCTCCGTCTCCGGTCTTCCGTGGGATTCTTCCTCTTTTTCCCGATCACGCTCACACGGGTACCCAAACTCAGCCCACCCAATCCTCCCAAACTCCACCCACCTGAAACCCACCCAGCTCCAATCCTACCCCCTGCCAACCCATAACCCGACACCCACCCAGCACCAGCCCTACCCCCTGCCAACCCGCCACCCGAAACCCACCCAGCCCCAGCCCCGTAACCCACTGCCCATCAACCCAGCCCCATACCTCCCCCACTCCTATACAATTTGGTAGCCTCTCCCCCACCGTGCGTAATCCTGAATCGTCACCTATCCCCTCTCCACCTCCACCACCACCCATACGCCACCCGATGACAACTCGTGCACGGAGTGGCATTTTCAAACCCAAGCTTTTCTCCACCTTCACTCAGCCCTCTTCCCCACCTACCACAGAGCCGGTTACATATAAGGAAGCCTCCCAGAATAGCTATTGGTGTCAGGCCATGGATGAAGAATATAATGCCTTGATTAGTCAACACACGTGGGATCTTGTTCCGGCACCTTCAGATCGTGTTCCTATTGGGTGTAAGTGGATTTATAAAATTAAACATAACTCTGATGGCTCTGTTTCCAGGTACAAAGCACGTCTAGTGGCAAAGGGGTATACGCAGGAGAATGGCTTGGATTACTCTGAGACTTTCAGCCTAGTTGTTAAACAGCAGACTATTCGCTTGGTTCTCTCTCTTGCTGTTAATGCGAACTGGCCTCTTCATCAGTTAGATGTCTCTAATGCCTTTCTTCACGGTGTTATTCCTGATGAGATTTATGTGAAGCAGCCTCCAGGATATATTGATGAGCGCTACCCTCATCATGTGTGTAAACTCCAGAAATCCTTGTATGGTTTGAAACAGGCACCGAGAGCTTGGTATTAACGTCTCTCCGGCTTCCTTACTGACTATGGCTTTGGGAAAAATGAACATGACACAAGCTTCTTTGTTAAGCATTCTCCCTCTGGTGTTCTGATTGTTCTACTCTATGTTGATGACATCATTGTTACTGGTAGCGCCTACTCCCTTATTTCTTCATTCATTCATGCTATGCAACAAGAGCTTCAAATGAAGAATCTTGGCCCTCTTCACTATTTTTTGGGACTTGAGGTGACGCGCAACAAGGATTATCTGATTCTGTCTCAAGAGAAATATGCACGTGAATTGCTTCATAAAGCCGGCGTCGACGACTGCAAAACAGCCCCTACGCCACTGCCTGTTCGGCCGACCGACAAGGGGGAGAGTCCCCCGTTTGACAATCCTACATTCTTCCGCAGCCTAGTTGGATCTCTTCAATATTTAACCAACACACGGCCAGATATTCAATTTGTTGTGAATTATGTTTGTCAATGTATGCATGCACCACTGAGCGGGACTTCCAGGCCTTAAAACGTATTCTCCGCTATGTAAAAGGAACCATTGATCGTGGTTTAATATTCCGGCGTGGACCACAAGTCATTCAGGCATACTCTGACTCAGATTGGGCTAATGATATGACTGATGGGCGCTCTGTCACTGATTACTTGATATACTTTGGCTCAAATCTGATCTCTTGGAGTACGGAGAAGCAAAGCCGCGTGTCCCGGTCGTCCACCGAAGCCGAGTACCGAGCACTCTCGGCTTCCGCAGCTGAAGTAATGTGGCTCACCTACTTGTTTGACATCCTATAGATTAAGCTTCCTCCTCCACACCTTTTTTGTGATAATCAGTCCACCATCTGTCTGACAAAGAATCCTGTCTTCCACAAGCGAATGAAACATGTTGGTACTGATTGCTATTTTGTTCGAGAACAGGTAATTGCTGAACAAATGACAGTCTTGTATGTTCCTACCCATGAGCAACTTGCAGACCATCTCACAAAAGCTCTCTCTTCACCGCGCTACTCTGCATTGGTCGCTAAGCTTCCTCTCATTTCACGGCGTTCAGCTTGAGGGGGGATGTTAGATAACTATGGTAATAGTTATAGTTATAGAAGGATTGTTATTATAGTTAATTACCATACTTGGAGAATCCTAATTGATATAGGAATCTCCATCTATATAAACTACCTTGTACACAATTATTTCCTTTGAGTTGAAATCATAATTCAATAAATTTTTTCTAGTTTCTTCCAGTTCCTTCATGTTCTTTCCAGTTTCTTCCAACTCTTCCAATTTCTTCTAGTTCCTTCCAGTTTCTTGTAGTTTTTTCTAAGACTCGGCTCTTTTTTCTAGTTCTAAAAAACAGGCTCGTAGTCCATTATTCCTTGCTTAATGCTGCACAAAGAAATAATTATGGTCCATAAAAATCATTTATTACCCATGAAGTGGTTTATTTGTATTAATGTCTCTTGCTCTTGGGTCTTGACATGTCTGTGAACAAAACTCGTTACTGTGAGAATAATATAGATCGTGATAAAATTCATAACAGTTCGGGCACCACTTTGGACACGTGGACCTTTCCTGTAAATTATCTCTCTCTGATATCCTTCCAAATTCCAATCATGTAGAATATACTATAGATGTATGTTGGTAATATAAGTTACTATATATAGTTCTCTGAATGTCATGTGAAGTCAATGAGAAATACCCCATTTGTTAGGCAATAATTATTTCTTTTCCTTTTTTCTCAAAATTCGTCTCTTTTACACCCACATTTACATTTTTTTTAAATTTTTTACTGGGTTCAAGTGGGATACCTTATTGGACGAAGGGAGTATTTAATTACACAAATTTTCATGTGTTGAATCAAATTAAGCAAACATGTTTTAAGTTTTATTCCAATATGAACTTTTGATAGGTAGAGTTTTGAAATATTACTGGCTATTCATAAAAAAATAAAAAAATTCTTGAACCACAACCATAAATTTTGGTTGAGTTGGTTTCTTGACATTATGATATTAGAGTCTTGTTGACTAAGAAGTCACGAAGTTCGAAATTTACCGACACCCAATATTTTGAAAAAAATTAAGATCTCACGTGCGAGGCTCGAAGGAGCCACGCCTGCACGTACGTTAAGGGGCGTATTAGAATATAAAAAACTATCCTAGGCCACGCACAACCATGCACAAACTAGAGCTTTTGATTGAGTTGGTTTGTTTTTAGCTAAAAACAAATACAGCATGTATGGATATGGTGTTGAACTGGTGATGGTTCAATTCAATGAGGCATACATTATAATATAAATAAGGCCACACTATAACTCCCATTCGCACACGTAGATGGCAGCTGGTAGCTGGTGAAGTCATGGCTAGCAAACAAAACAATGAGTTTTAATTACTTGCAGACCAGTAAAAATAATAATAAAAACAAAAAAAAGTTGTACAAGGAACCACAAGAGGCTAGTATTATTGTTATCATTCAGGACAATGTATAGTGCATGCCTGAACGAGTTTTCTGATTCAGATTTTTCTTTTTCTTTTTTTATATTTATATAAAGCATGCATGATAATAAGAGAGAGAGAGAGAGAGAGAGAGATGGATGTATATGGTGAATGATAATTAGTTGTGGAGTGTATTATTGAAGCTTAGAGAGACACTAATAGGCCATTACCATGATCCATGCCCCCCTCCTCTTAAACTGGTTGACAATGGGAAGGGTGTGGGGACTCGTGGACACGTGAAGGTGATCACTGTGACCACGTGAAGGGTAGTTGAGCCCTTCGATTTTAGGGCTGCTGCATGGGATTCACCTATGGTTCGACCATATCCTAGGACCCTCATTTGTATTTGTACGAGATGACTTCATTTGGGCCCCACTCTTACATACCTTATTAGCTTTCACATATATATATCTCTATCGATCCCACTCTCTATATATATTTATATATGCATATACATATATATATATTTGATCATCATATTATTATTATTATTATCATTATTATATTATATATATATAGCACTATTAGCCAATGGCACACTTTAGTGGAAACATGTCCCTCTTATTGGATCGCCCATTCCTATCTCACTCACAACCTCACAATTTCCCCGACTTTGACTATTTTTTTTTATTTTTATTTTAGTCCCTTCATCAAATAGATTCATTCAATTAATAATTTGTTATAATAATAACACAAGACTTTTAAAATTCACTCCCTTCTGTCTTTATTACGATACAATCATCAGTCGCCTTTTTTTTGGTTAAATTTATGTTATAAAAAAAAATGTCTTCTAATTAATTACTCCATGTCTCCATCTAGTAGCAATTATTATCATGATGATTACTATCACTCCTCATGTATTCAAGCCGTTAATTAATTATTCAGCTTTAGTTAAACTTTTTCCATTAAATAAAAAACTATTTTGGATTCTATAAAATCTGAGAAAAATATTGAAAAATTAAAACTGTATGATAAGAATATATTCCCCCCATCCCACAATTGATTGCAAATTTTTTTATCTCTCATCTCGATAATTTTTGTTCATTTGTGTATTTTGAATGATTATTTGATAAAATAAAATATTCTTTTCACCTTTTGTTTTGAAGAAATTTTGATATAGTTTTTTAAATATATAAATTTTATTTTTTATTCTTGTATCAACTCTTAATAAATAAAATGAACTAACAAAATATGGGTTTTGCCTCGTAATTGTAAAATTGTAATTAAAACCGAGACGGTAGAAGTATTTATATTAGTGAAAAATCTTGTAAGCTACATGCCCATTACGTAAAAAAAGAAAATGAAGTGACAAATATATTTTTGAACATCCAAAGAAGAGTATACCTATATACTATGTATAGACTGGTTTTAAAGCCCTATTAGAAAGAGTTTTAAAAAATTGGAAATCAATTTTTCCAAGAACAGCAACCAAATATGGTTAGAATAATTTCGACTAAACAGGGCTTGAAGAAGTCGCGCAAAATGAGGAGAAGTCAGTTAACATTTGGGCTGAAAAGTCTGTTTCAGTGGTCTCTTGGTCCAAAGAATGTTTGGAGCATTGGGCCAAGGTATATACGTCATGCTAACACTTCAATTTTGATTTCTTTTACCGGTTAAACTCACACACAAACAACAACAAAAAAAAAAAAGAAAATAAAAGAAAAGGGAACTTTCAATTCAACTGTCAGACATTATTCCGAATGAAAAGAAGTACCGTAATAGTCCCTCCCCCCTGAAATACTGTATATGATTTCTCGTTTGGCCAATAGTCCATTATATTTATCACTATTCATCAAAGTGAGAATATACTGTTAGGTTTTGTGGTGAGGAATCACACAATTTTTGACTCAAAAAATAATACTCCCTCCGTCCCAAAAAGAATGTGACGGTTTGACTTTTTAGAAAATTAAGGGAGGTATATTTTGGTATTGACTTTCCAAAAATATCCTTGATGTGATGGGTAAAAGTAGGATGTGATGATTAGATTATTAGAAAAAGGTTTTATGTGATAGGTAGGGTATGAAAAAGTAAGGGGTAAAAGTGGTTTTTTAATAGAAATGTAATGGACTTTACGAGACGCAGTTTTTTCTAAACGTAACAATTTTTTTGAGACGGAGGGAGTAATAAAAAACCTTTTTAGGAATAAAAAAAATTACTAAAATTTCGAAAATAAAAAAAATGAAATTGGAATATCTTTTAGAGACGGAAACACCAATACCTGGTATCCAAATAAATAAAGGGTAGTTTAAATTCATTTTTGAGTAAATAAAGTTGATATTGAAGAATAAATATATTAAGGAGTATTGTTTATCAGTATTTTTGAGTAAATTCATTTTTCAGTAAATATATTAAGGAGTATTGTTTATTTAAAAGAATAAATATAAGCTAGCAAACCGCAATAGCTAGAGCAGCTGCGGAGCTCTCAGCGCCTTCATTGTGATGGTGGGCAGGATTTCGTATTAGACTGCTGCAAACCAATCTCGATAACCCATCCCGAGATTTTCACCAACATTGTTTTGTTCAGTAACTTCTGTCATGTGGTTAATGGCAACAAATAAAAATCGATTTTCATTCCACAACCGTGCACATTCATTGACAATGTTCATGCTTAGTGTCCCACTGCTCTTATGGTGACTAGGTACATATGCGTATGGAAGATCCGGCACCTCTTGTAATCTACCAAATTGTCTTGCAAAACGCAATGGCATCACCGGCTCTATATAACTTCGGTACAAAAGGTAGCCCTGGAATGACCATAACGCAATACCTCTACTACAATACTCTGGCAAGACTTGTACATTATACGGTTGCCAAAGGATCTATAAAAATCTAATGTCAGATAATAGAATTTCATTTCTAAGAAAGAACATAATAAACAAAAAACAAAAAATATAATTTCCAAAAAATGAGACATACGTGACGCTCCAAAAGCCCATCAAATTGGTCTCTAAAATACCGCACATTTTGTCGTGCGGTACGAGAGTATTCCTTAGACATCCTCCACCTAAAAAGAAATATTTCACAATTTCATATTAATAAATTTTAATAAAAAGTTTGGAAGTATTAAAAGATAGAAGAAATAAAAAGACTTGGCACTCCCAGGTACATAATCATCATGCCGGTGTCGGGGAAGAGAGTGCACATCCGGACAAATAGTTGTGATTTGTGCCCAAGCCCAGAGTTGGAGAAGTAGCATACATCCACATGGACAGGCATTATTCACTCTAAGGGAGGCCCGACATAAACCACTAAATAATCTTGCAAGTACAGCTGAACCCCAACTAAAATTCGCAATCGTGTCAAAATCTCCCAGATATGATACAAAATCTGTAGGTGCAAAGCGGCCAGATGAGTCTGGAAACAAAAGACCAGCCAAATACCCATAGATGACCCGAGCTGTGTATTGCTCCACCTCCCGATTTGTCCATCCAGCATTTGGTTGAACTTGCTGTTCAGGATTTCGTGGAAACAATTCTTTGATCTTAAATCGGTCAGGACGACCCAGATGTTCATCAAGAAGTGTCCAGTTCAGAGCATTCAAAAAATCATGGTCTCTCTCTTCTACGGTGCGTCTCAACCCAAGAAATGCAAATCCGTTAACGGGGAGACCCAATAGACACTCTACATCCTGTAAAGTGATACCCATCTCTCCAAAAGGGAAATGAAAAGCATGCACCTCCGGTCTCCACCGCTCAATGAGAGCAGTTATTAAACCATGATCAAATCTAATTGGGTGCACACGGTGTACCCCATAAAATCCAGCCCTCCGTAAATTTTGGAGAACCCTGGGGTCATGAAAAACAGTAGGGATGCGACTATGATATCTAACTGAAACTAGTTTATTGTCGCAAAAATCCTTAAGTTTCCACACCCGACTAGAACGATGAGTATTCTGTAAATGTAACATGTCATCTATTCTAGGGCCCGCTATCTCTCTCTCCATCTCTCTTTCTCTTTCCATGTCATCTATTTTTGCACTACAAAAATTAAATAATATAAAGATATTTTTTTATTCTTAATATTAGTGCATACAAAACATATCTATTTCGAAAAATATATATATATTCATGTAAACACTATCTAAAAAAATTTATAAAAAATTCATGTAAACCTAATTTGGACGGAGGGAGTATGTAGTAGTGTAAGAATAGATTAAATTTGAAGAGTGTGTAAAGTGGTGGGTGAAGGGGTGGTTTGAATAAAATTATATGAGAAATAATTAAGAAGATAAAATATCTTAATAAGTTCGTAAAAAATATATTCATGTAAACACTATTTTAAAAAATATATTCATTAAAACACATAATTTAGAACAAAAAATGTTCCTACATTTTTATAAAAAATTCAAAATATTATGGAGCACATAGTTGATAATATATAAACATAATCTATAATGAAATAAAAATGAAAACTAATAAAAACTTAACATTTATAATCAATATTATTAATATTTTAAAGTTAACTGAAATATAAGTAATAAAAAAATACTTGAGAAATGTTGAATGTAATGGAGTAGTGTGAGGATAAGTTAAATTTGAAGAGTGATTAAAGTAGTGGGTGAAGGAGTAGTTTAAATAAAGAAAAATGTGAGTGAATTAAGAAGATGAAGGGGTGAGTGAAGTTAAATGGTTGGGATGGGAGTGGTTGTAATGTGTGGTGGAGTGGAAAAGGTGGGGTGGAAAAGTAGTGGAAAAGGGGGTTTTAATGAAGGGTGCCGTGGTGGAGTGAAAAAGGTGGCACATGCAAACTGAAAAAAAAAGGTTTCTCGCATGTAGTACATGCGGTTTCACCCGGGCCAACTTTACTGACAAATCGTCAGTTCTGATTTTTTTTTTAATTTTTTGGGTTTCGCATGTAATATGTGTGATTGTTCCTGGGGAATTTAATATTCCACTTTAGGAAATATATTTTCCTTCTTTTCCGTCTGAGGGAAACCACCCTAGTCCCTCCCCTGAAATACTGTATATGATTTCTCGTTTGGCCAATAGTCCATTATATTTATCACTATTCATCAAAGTGAGAATATACTGTTAGGTTTTGTGGTGAGGAATCACACAATTTTTGACTGAAAAAATAATACTCTCTCCGTCCCAAAAAGAATGGGACGGTTTGACTTTTTGGAAAATTAGGGGAGGTATATTTTGGTATTGACTTTCCAAAAATACCCTTGATGTGATGGGTAAAAGTAGGATGTGATGAGTAGATTATTAGAAAAAAGGTTTGATGTGATAGGTAGGGTATGAAAAAGTAAGGGGTAAAAGTGGTTTTTTAATAGAAATGTAACGAACTTTACGGGACGCAGTTTTTTCTAAACGTAACAAATTTTTTGAGACGGAGGGAGTAATAAAAAACCTTTTTAGGAATAAAAAAATTACTAAAATTTTGAAAATAAAAAAATAAAATAGGAATATCTTTTAGAGACGGAAACACCAAGTATCCAAATAAATAAAGAGTAGTTTAAATTCATTTTTGAGTAAATAAAGTTGATAAAATATGTCCATGCCACGTGTTTGAAAAATTGCTTATACTCAATTTGTCGTGTAGGAAATAGTAGTATTTATTTTCTAAATAAAAGTCATTGAAAATAATTTTATCACTATCACCATCACCATCGATTCTCTTACTAATCAAATAAGATTCGAGTTTTTGTTTTTTAGAGTCCGTTTGGTTAGGGGAAACTATTTTTCTCAAAAATTTCAATTTAAATTTTCTATTCTTGGTAACAAGTAGTCAAGTAACGTCGGAACGTTTTTTTGAGAAAAAAATATTTTCTACTAAATAAGGGAAAATGAATTCCGTTTGATTTTGACGGGGTTAATTTTCTTACTCATTCCTTGATTACCCTAATTTCAATTTCCACCCCACACTCCCTTCCCTCGCCCCCAACTATAGGGCTGTTTGGCAACTTCTAAATAGGTAAGTGCTGAACCAGTAAGAGGTCTGAATCATCAAGTGCTGAACCAGTAAGAACTCTGAATCATTAAGAGCTAGTATATTGCTTAACTATTCAGAGGCAAATGTCTGATTAATTCAGATAAGAGGTCTTAACCATTCAGACTCTGCTGTATAATACTTAACCATTCAGACATCTGAACCATTAAGAGGCTGAAACAAACAGTCTGAACCATTAAGTGCTGAACCATTCAAACATCTGAACAATTAAGAGGCTGAAACAAACAGCCCCTATGTATCAATATAATATAAAAAAATTCTTAACAAACCATGGAAATTTGCTCTTTTTTGGGGGGGATATAATATTTTTCTATGAAAACTAAAATACTTCATGAAATTTAAGCTAGTGGAAGGGAGTTCTTTTTCAAACAAAATCATAATGTAATTCATGCCAAAGACCGAAATCCTACTAATACTTTGTGGAGAGTATCAGCCCGGATAATAAGCCCAGAACTATTCAGCATATGACTTATATGCTATATTGCAGACTAATATACGGTTGGATCCAGATCAGGAAATATGCGATCTGGCCCAAAAATGGATCCTAGTTCAATAATAACTTTGGACTAAGAGACCTTTTCTTGGAGAAGAATTTTTTTAGAGTAAATTCCTTAAATAATCTTTTATAACGGGGGATTTTTCATATTTAGTCTATATTTATCAAATATTATATTGACGATCTTTATTAATTGAATACTATTTTACTTTTGGTTCTCCGTCTATTTTTCCATCTTCGTACCGTTAGACAAGGACTAAACGTGGAATAGAATTCAATTAATAAGGGCCGTAAATATAATATTTGATAAATATGAACTAAATATAGAAAATACCTAGTTATAAAGGATTATTTAGGGAATTTACTCTTTTTAAACCACTTTTAATATAAAATTAATAAATATGAACATGTATGCATTGTAGTTGATTTATAAAAAGTCAAAATCTATACACCATAAAAAATAGTTTACCATTTCTTTAAATACAAGAATCATTTTGAAATAGATAAAAATTAAAAAGAAATTGGAAGTTATTATCCCGTTTTAACAACATAGGAACTTCATTTTTTATCTCCAAAATACGAGTACAATGCTATTAAGGTCAAATAGCATATACTCCAAAAAATTAATATATACTCCATCTATCTCAAATTAAACATTTTAATTTTTTCTAGAATAATGTTTTTGGAAAGTTCAGAAAGAAAATCAAAAATAAAAAAATAAAATGAAAATATGGAAAAATGAAATGGAAAATTGAAATATCTTAAAAGAGTCTTATACAAAAAGAAATTTTCACAATGCCTAAAAAGTCCTCAGAATTGGGTAGGGTGGGCAAAAATCTTGAAACCATTGTCCCGACCTGAAATATCCCGGTCCCATCTCTATAATGTCTCGTTTTGTTAGGGACAACAAAACTTTGTCCTGGACTCTTTCCGAATCGTTTTAAACTGGGAGTACATATTTTCCCATTTCGTTGTCCCGTAAATGTGTGTGTGTATATATGTATGTATATATGTGTAGTATATATTTATATAATGACGTTGTAACACAAAAATATCACATTTTTGATTTTTCCCAATGTAGATATAAAACAATATCCATATTCAAATATTTTTTAAAAAATTGTCTAGGAACAGAACACCTAATAATCTATATCGTTCTATGGCTCATAGGTTTTATGAAGTTTATAGTCGCTACTTTTGACGTATGTTGTAACATTTTTCAAATTTCCTTATCGTTTTTACTTTTTTAAAAAATTATAAATAAATATTCGTTACTTTGCAAGTTAAAGTGGGTTGCCTCCACCTTATGTCTTTTATTTTATATATATATATAATTTTGGATAATGACAAAGTAGGACAACCTGAACCCGTTCTATTTTATCCCAATCCTGAATATTGAGGGATCAAGAGGGATAAGCTTGTGCTCAGAACCGTTTCGAATTGTTTGAAAAAATAAGTCAAAACACGGCCGGATGATATAGAACTTGAACCGTCCCGATTCGTGCTCACCCCTAGAATTGGGATGTCCAACAAGAATATTGATTTTTATTTTTTGTTCTATTTTATTTCTTATTTTATTCCTCATTTTATGAAGTTTTCAAAATAAGTTTTATATTTTTTATTAAAAAACTAATAATAAGATTTTTTTTAATTTGAGACGTACTAAAGTATATGTTAATTTTTTAAACAAAAACAATTTTGAAAAGAAATTTTAAAAACTTTTATTAATAAAAGAAACAAAAAAGGAAAAAATAAAAAACAAACAAAAAATATGAAATGAGCACTAATGTCTCCTATGCTTTGGAAAATAGAAAATGCTAGGGTGCCACCACATGGGTGCTACCATGGGTGCACCCATGCTTCGCACAGACAAACACAGACGATAATTGTTTGTGTCGCACACACAATTATCGTCTGTGTTTGTCTGTGCAAAGCATGGGTTGGTAGCACACATGTGGTGGCACCCTAGCATGATCCTTGGAAAATAGGCACCAATGCCCCCTTCATGGCCGAAAATTGACCATAGGGGGTATGAGTGCAACGTTTTGAAACCACAGAAATTTTAGAAATATGTTTTGAAAACAAGGGGGTTTGGTGCCTATTTTTCAAACCACGCGGGTACTAACGCTATTTGGTCATGCTAATAATGCCAATATATAGTACCCAAAAATACAATAAAATATCACTATACATTGTCATTTTGTCACGGTACAAACTCGTATTTTGAGAAAAAAAACATGAAATTCTTATTTTGATGATAAATTCTACTCCCTCCGTCCGAAAATATTCTTCTGATTTGACTTTTCTTGGTCAAACTTTGTAAACTTTGATTCCAATATATGGAAAAATAGATTGTATTATGATATAATAATATCAATATCCTTGTATTGAAACGTAGTTTTCAAATATCTATTTTGTTTAAATATATCTATGTATAAATATATAGATATTGATGGTCAAAGTTCAACATACAAGGCTGTGAAAAGTCAAATGAGAAGAACATTTTCAGACAGAGGGAGCATATTTTACTCATATTTGTGATGATTTCTAATTAGTTTTTAATTTCTATCTATTCCAAAATAATTCTCTTATTAAGAAATGAAAATTTTGGTAAACTATTTTTAATGTTGTACAAATTTCAATTTCTCAATATTACAAGTGGTTTGAAAAGAGTAGATTGTCTAAATAGTTCTTTATAATTGGGGATTTTCTATATTTATTCAATATTTATCAAATATTGTTTTGGCAATCTTTATTGATTGGGTACCACTTCACGTTAAGTCCTTTTTAACGACATGGAGACGGAAAAATAGACGGAGGACCAAACATGGAATGATACCTAATTAATACGAGATGTCAACATAATATTTGATAAATATGGACTAAATATGGGAACCCCCGGTTATAAAGGACTATTTAGAAAATTTACTCAATTCTTTTTATTAATGCATCTAAAGCGGTATGGTAAAGTCTGGAGGGGTATAATTCCATACAAAAGAATGGTACTATACCATTTGAGCCAACATAAAGCAATAACAATATCTTCACGACGAACATAACAAAGTATGTAAAAAAAAGAATGAGGACGACAATGCCTTACACTCCTAATTAATAGAACCAAAATATGAAGAAAGTGACGCAGTGTCCTCTTGAAGTGCCTTAACAATCCAAAGAAAACACCAGATCTTTAATTCTTGTGTGTTCACCAATGAAAGTGCTTCCTTGGAAGCCAAGGTCTCCACCAACAAAGGATCTTGAGGACACAAAAGGCTTTTTTAAATTACTCATGAAAAGGAGTTGTGACATCCAACACCATACTTTCAAAAGAGGGATTTATTACGAGCTGAAATCCATGTCTCCTCGGCTTCAAGCCAACCTCTCTTCCAACATCCACCGTTACCACCAAAGGCTGTTTTGCCGAGCCTTTGTAGGTATTTAGATCCCAGTTTGCCTTATGCTGGGAGAAGGGATACAACGATCCCAAATACCATTATTCAGAGCTTTCCATGTAGCTCAAATAGTAAGTGTGGGCAAGAATCCCGAACTCGTTGTTCTCACGCAGAATATCCTGGTTCGTCCCTATAATGTTCTCTTTTGTTTAGGAGGACAAAATTTTGTTTCGAACCCATTTTGAAACATTTTGAAATGCGACGAGACTAGGACACATACAAATTTTCCCATTCCCTCCCGTTGTTCCGTTTATATGTATATATCTGTTTATATAACCTAAAAAAATATAACAATTTTTGTTTTTCCCAAAATAGATACAAAAAATATCCTGATTAAAATATTCAAAAAAAATGGACTAGGACCGGAACACCTACACCAACTTGTGGCTTATAATTAATATGAAGCTTATAGCTTATAGTTTTGACTTTTGATGCATGTATAAATATTTGATAACTCACTAAAACCCATTTTCGTATTATTAATTTAAGTAAGGAGTTGTATTGGATGATGTTAATTTAGAAATTTTGGTTTTTAATTGGGAAATTATATTATTATAATCTTGAAGAGCTTGCACATCTGAACCCGACAACACAAACAAACAATAAATCAAAGACATTGGGTTGAGATACAATTGACGGACAAGGTATTTGGGCTTTGAATCAATCCTAATTGAAATATAATTGGAAATTTACCTAAATCTTATTTATACACCACACGCGTACGCCCAATTCCCTTGTTTCCATTCCTCGCTTAATCATTATCACTTTTCGTCATGTTCTTCATCTTCATCACTAAATTTCTTCCTCCTTTTACTGTAGACCTTTTCCAATCATCACCACCATGCAATGTTTTCTATTTACATTCTAGTCTTTTACAAAGAGCTTCTAAAGGATCGAACTAGACAAGCACACTATGCTTGACCTCCTTACCCGTCATTGAAACACAAGCTAGAGACGTATCTCCCTGATGGAGAAATCTATTTGGAAATAGAGCTCTTTTATCGTAGAATTAGACTTGCTATTAATGTCGGCTAATTTGTCCGTCGCGTCGGGTCTTCCGCTCAATTGGAAGCTTTGAAACAAGTATGTGGTAGTTTAAAACTGGAATTAGCACAATATCTCATAGTCGCCGCCTTTGCTCAATTTGGCTTAGACCTTAATGAAGTGGCTCATGCATTTTTAATAGAGTTGCAAGGTTGACAGAAATACGGAAAAAACCACAATATGCACCATCACCAATTGAAAAACAAATTATAGTCATTTATGCCACTGTCAATGAATTTTGTGATCGATTGGAACTAGAGTGAATTTCTCAAAACAAAAAGTCATTCTATCTACTGTTACACAATAAATACTACAATCCTTTTGTAAAAAGGTGGACGATGCAAGAGGTACAAAGTTCGTGTCAAATGAGTTGTTCGTTGAACATAGTAAAACTCATTTAATTTCACAAGAAATATTCAAAGCGACTTCGTACCTATATCGTTCAAATCATATCGTCTTTGGGCTACTTATTCACATTACTCATACAATGAGAAAGGAAAAGCAGCATTCACCCTTTACTTTCAAATTATCAAATGATTACATGTTTTCTTTATTCGAATTCATAGTACTTCTATTATATGGACCCTAAACTAGTTACCTATTTTCATTTTTTTAATGTCGAAAGTTATTTTGACTCATAATAAAACATTAGGGCTACTACATACCCAACTTTAAGATGAAGTGGACCATCAAGAAAGTGATGGGACTCTATCCTCCAGTCTGGAAACCCCAAAATGTAATTCCCGGAATGTATAATTTTATGTTGAGAATGATGTATTATCACCCTACTTTTTATTTATTTATTTATTTGATTGTTTATTGTTGGGCCGTGTTCCTTGGACCACAAGGCAAGAAGGAAAGCAAATCCCATTCTAAGTGGGATTGCTCTTGATTTGTTTCCTAGTTCATATTTAGTGATTTGTTTCCATGTAGGAGTAGAATTCCTTTTGTGTTTTGTTCTTTTTCCTCTCCTATAAATAAAGGAGAAACCCCTTGTAATTGGTAGAACAATTCAATATACAAACTATTTTCTCTCTTATTAATTTCTACATGGTATCGGAGCCAAGTTCCTAGGGAAAACCCTAATCTAGACAAACGACGGTCCATCACTGTCTTCCGCCGGTTCAAGCCTGTCTTCCGTCGGATCACCGACCTCGACCGCCGAACTATCCTCCTCGACCGTTGACATGGCAGAAGTAGAAGAAAATCTCGTCGGCAAGCTCTTCGATGAGGAAGAGAAGATCCCTACGAAGGGAAATTTCTTACGAACTCAAGAACGCAGACACACCTGGATTAATTATCACCCAAGTCAAACTAAACGATGATAATTATGAAGAATGAGCTCGTGCAATGAGAATTGCATTCCGTGCAAAACGGAAAATTGGATTCATCGACGGATCCATCCCTTGTCCAGAAGAGGAAGATGAAAACTATGAAGAATGGTGGATTGTGAATGCCATGTTGGTCTCATGGATTTACAACACAATTGATGGCAGCCTGAGAAACTCCATCACACAAGTAGAAGAAGCAGCAGAACTATGGAAGGACATCCAAGATCGTTTTTCTGTTGCAAACGGTCCTCGAATTCATCAACTGAAGAAGGAACTTGCAAATTGCAAGCAAAACAGTCAGTCCATCGTTACGTACTTTGGAAAATTAAAAACCATATGGGACGAACTCGGCGATCATGAAAAAATTCCCGCTTGCAAGTGCCATGGATGCAAGTGTGGGATAAGCAAAGTGCTTGCCATCCAACGCGACATAGAAAAGGTTCACCAATTTCTGATGGGATTGGATAACGAAGGATATGGGAGTCTACGATCTAACATCATTGCCACAGAACCCTTTCCACCTCTGAATCGCGTATACTCCACCATTATCCAGCAGGAAGGGGTCTTGAAGACTACTCAAGAAGAGGAACGTAACCTGGTGGGCTTTGTCGTCACCTCCAAATTTGACCGTGACGCAACTAAGGATTTAAAATGCAAACATTGTGGGTTGAGCGGACACGAGAAGAGTGGTTGCTTTCAACTCATTGGATATCCTGAATGGTGGGGAGATCGCCCACGTATCCTGAACCCGGGACGAGGTAATGGCCGCGGCAACAACACAGGGGGACGGCGCGGCGGCAGGGGGGGCAACGCCAGCTGAGGTAACCAAATCTCCGTTCTCTCACAACCAATCAATGGAATGCACTCATGGGACTCTTAAACGAGAAAGATTCGGGTATGGAAAGTAAATTTTCAAGTATGACTAACACTTCTTGGATCATTGATAGTGGAGCGAGTCAACATATGACCGGTGATAAGAAGTGTCTTGAAAATTTGGAAGCAATAGAACCTTGCTCAGTTGGCCTACCGAATGGAGATTGTGCAATAGCCAACCAAAAGGGGAGTGTGATTGCGGATAATTTGATCACCTTAGAAAATGTTTTGCTAGTTCCTCAACTCAACTGCAATCTTATATCTGTCTCACAACTTCTTGAGAAAAAGAATTTAATTGTCAAGTTTAATAATAAAATTTGTCTTATACAGGACTATATCTCGAAGATGGTGATTGGAATGGGTGAGCAGGCTGAAGGACTATATTATCTCAAGAAAGGTGTGAAGGACAAAGTCTGCACTGTGAAGGAGGCGAAGGATCTGGACATTTGGCACAAGCGCTTGGGTCATCTCTCCTACACCACTGTCAACACTTTTCTCCATTTACCCAAAAATACCAATATCCCTGATTCCCCTTGTGATGTGTGTTTTCGTTCAAAACAATGTCGTGACTCTTTTCCAATTAGTCTGAATAAATCTATTACTCCTTTTTCCTTGATTCACTGTGATTTATGGGGTGGGTACCGTACCCCGTCTCGCACTGGGGTTAGATATTTCTTAACTATTGTTGATGATTTCTCTCGGGAAACTCGGGTGTATCTATTAAATCACAAATATGAAGCCCCTACTGTCTTGCGTAATTTCTTTTCCATGTTTGAGCGACAATTCAATAAACAAGTGAAAACTGCACGAAGTGACAATGGTACAGAGTTCACTTGTTTAAAATCTTTCTTTGACAATCATGGGATTATTTTTGAATCCTCTTGCGTCGGTACCCCACAACAAAATGGTCAAGTCGAACGAAAACACCATCACATTCTCAACATTGCCAGAGCCCTTCGCTTCCAAGCCAACCTACCCCTTAAATTCTGGGGTGATTGTATTCTCACCGCTGCCTATCTAATTAACCGAACACCCTCTGAGCTACACAAAGGCAAAACCCCATATTCCATGATCTATGAAAAAACACCCTCATATAGTCATATTCGGGTTTTCGGATGCCTTGCATATGCCCACAATCAATCCCACCATGGAGACAAATTTGAGTCCCGTTCTCGACGCTGCGTTTTCCTTGGCTATCCATTCGGCCAAAAAGGATGGCTTCTTCTCGATTTGGACAATAATAAAATATTTGTCAGTCGAGATGTCAAGTTCTTTGAAAACCATTTTCCTTTCCATTCACAAAATACTCCCAATCTCACAGAACCCAAACCCACTGCTGATTTTTTTGAGGAAGAAATACCCAGTGAAGAATCTGCCACCAAAACGGTCGACAAGACCGACCGCCCAGCAACCCACGGTCGACCATCTCCCTTTGGACCTGACACTGCCACCCAGACGGTCGAAACACTGGACTGTTCTCAGGACCCCGTCGACCGTTACTCCAATCCAATCCAGAAAACCCTGCAACATCAGAACCAAAACAGCCAACCCGATGACCCAGTCCAGCCTTCTTCTACCCTTGATAACCAAACTCTTCCAACCCAAGACACTTTGCGCCGAAGTGAAAGAGAACGTCGTCCTCCTTCGCGACTGCGTGACTTTGTCACTCACACCATTCAACGTCCCTCTCCTGATTCAGTCAAACCAACAACGCCTTCAGGTACAGCACACTGTATTACAAATTTTATTAACGCTGACAAATTTTCTGTTTCCCATAGATGTTTTTTGGCAGCTATAAGTGCAGATGTTGAGCCTACATTCTTTTCTGAGGCGGTCAAAAACCCACTATGGGTACAAGCTATGAAGGAAGAAATTCAAGCATTAGAAGCTAATGGTACTTGGTCACTCGTCCCCCTACCCCTTGGAAGGAAAACAATTGGATCCAAGTGGGTCTATAAAATCAAGCACAAGTCTGATGGAAGCATTGAACGCTACAAAGCTCGTTTGGTGGTGTTTGGGAACTGACAGAAAGAGGGCATCGACTTTAAAGAGACTTTTGCTCCGACGGCTAAGTTGGTTACTGTTCGCACTCTTTTAGCTGTTGCCGTTGCCCGCAACTGGTTCCTACATCAGATGGACGTTCATAATGCCTTTTTGCATGGAGACCTTCGCGATGAAATATACATGACTCTTCCTCCCGGGTTTAACGCTCGCGGTAAAGGATTGGTTTGCCGGCTTCATAAATCTCTCTATGGTCTTCGTCAGGCTCCACGGTGTTGGTTTGCCAAACTCACCTCTGCGTTAAAACATTTTGGGTTCCACCAATCCAAGGCTGATTACTCTCTGTTTACTCTTCTGCGCGGCTCCATCGAGCTTCGTGTGCTGGTATATGTGGATGATCTCGTGATAGCAGGAAATAATGAAGAATTCATTGGCAAATTTAAACGGTATCTCTCTGATTGCTTTCATATGAAAGATCTTGGTCTTTTAAAATATTTTTTGGGCGTAGAGGTTGCCCGAAATTCAAAAGGGATTTTCATCTGCCAGCGCAAATATGCTCTTGATATACTTTGTGAAACTGGATTTCTGGGTGCTCGACCAGCTTCCACTCCTCTTCCTCAGAACTAACGACTGGCTCTAGCAAGTGGCCCACTTCTCACTAATCCAGAGTGTTATTGCAGACTTGTAGGGCGCCTTATCTATCTCACGATCAGTCATCCTGACTTGGCATATGCGATTCATGTGTTGTCTCAATTCATGGGGGAGCCGCGGCAGGAACACTGGGACGGGGTGACCCAGGTTCTACGGTACATCAAGGCCTGTCCCGGGCAAGGATTGTTTCTTCCCGTACAGAGTGATCTTACCCTTAAAGCTTTCTGTGACTCTGATTGGGCTGGGTGTCCCTTGACTCGACGTTCTGTTATTGGCTACTTTATCACTCTTGGCAATTCTCCGGTATCTTGGCGAACAAAGAAACAAATATCGTTTCCCGATTTTCGGCTGAGGCCGAATACAGGGCTATGGCAACCACTGTTTGTAAACTAAAATGGCTGAAAACCCTGCTTCTCTCCCTTGGTGTGCGTCACAAACAACCCATGCGGTTGTTCTGTGATAATCAGGCAGCCCTCCATATTGCAGCTAATCCTGTCTTCCATGAGCGTACGAAACACATTGAAATTGATTGCCACTTTGTGCGTGACGAAATCCAACGAGGTGTTTTGTGTACTTGCCACATCTCCACCAATGAACAACCGGCAGATCTCTTCACAAAGGCTTTGGCTTCCGCTCCGTTTTCTCATTTGTTGTCCAAGCTGGGCGTCCAGAATCCGCATGCTCCAGCTTGAGGGGGGGTGTTGGGCTGTGTTCCTTGGACCACAAGGCAAGAAGGAAAGCAAATCCCATTTTAAGTGGGATTGCTCTTGATTTGTTTCCTAGTTCATATTTAGTGATTTGTTTCCATGTAGGAGTAGCAGTTAGTCAAGCAATGCAACTTTCGACGTTGAGCCGGGGGTCTCTTTGGAAACAGCCTCTCTACATTCGAGTAGGGGCAAGGTCTGCGTACACACACCCTCCCCAGACCCTACTCTTGTGGGATTTAACTGGGTTGTTGTTGTTGTTGTTTTCCATGTAGGAGTAGAATACCTTTTGTGTTTTGGTCTTTTTCCTCTCCTATAAATAAAGGAGAAACCCCTTGTAATTGGTAGAAAAATTCAATATACAAACTGTTTTCTCTCTTATTAATTTCTACATTTATTATTTCTCTCTTTGTTAATCACACTCTCTAATTTTTTTCATTTATAAAGAAGTAAAGAGTTTTTGAGTGAGAGAGTATATGATAGAAAAACCATCTTATTAAGTTTTCTTAGGTTCTTAGTAGTAGTCGCCAACCTTTTTTTCTTTTACTTCACATAGCTTTTTTTCTCCTTGATAGCTAAAAGTTCCCCATAAGTATGAAATGCTAGAGGACATTATACCATTCATTTCAGTGTGGTTCGATTCTGTCCAACAACCCAAAGATTAGGAGCACATCTTTTGTTCTTTCCACTGCTTGAAGTAATTGTTACGACCACGTAGAAAAGATAAATCCCAACTACAGATATAGAAGAGTCAAAACGGCTAAGGGCATGATACGTTCACGTATCGGGATAGAAAGACTTTTGGAGCATCTCCGAGCTCTTGGGAAAGGTAGACGAGAGAAGAGAGGAAGAGGAGGACGGAGGCCAGAGAGAACCGTGCGCCTCAAGAAGAGAGAAAATTTAGGGTTTAATTATTCTTGATATTATTATGATATGGTTACATCTCCATATTTATAGATATAGAAACCCTAACCCTAGGAAACTAAGTTGTCTATCCTGACGGTTCAAGAAAAAGCGACGAGGTAAAGAACCGTAAAGAAACACTCGAAGGAGCTTATAAATCGCTCACCTAATAAAATCTAATACATTACTCAATATATAAATAATAAAGTAATTAATAATGAATATCCAATAATAATGAGAGTACGCCAACTCATCTCAAATTCCTCCTGCCACCTCGGAGCTCGTCGGACTCGTTCACTACGCCGACCGTTTGGTTCGTTAGTCCCTTGTCCTCGGACGTTCCTCCTGCCACCTCGGGGCTCGCATGGGTTCCCGGACGTTCTGTAACACTCTCCCCCTTGGGACAGCACCTTGTCCTCAAGGTGCAAGTGAGGAAAATGCTCACGCATAACCACGACCGGCTCCCAAGCAGCATCATCCAAAGATCCGGCACTCCACGAGACGAGCCATTGTTCCTCTGCCGCACCATGACTCAATACCCGACGTGATGCATTGGCACGTATGGGTACCAAAGGAGGCCTGCCACCCACCAAATCAGCGGGTAAGGGCAGCCCTGGAGTGGCCGAGTTGTCCCCCCAAAATGGCTTCAAGGCGGAAACATGAAACACAGGATGAATCCGGGATGAGTCTAGTTACTTTAAGCGATATGCCACATGCCCAATACGTTCTGTTATCTGATAAGGCCCATAAAAACGTAGGGATAATTTTTGTGAAGGACGTCGGGCGATGGAATGTTGGCGATAAGGCTAGAGATGAAGGAACACCCAATCCCCAACATTACACACGACCTCCCGCCGATGTTTGTCGTCTACTTGTTTCATGCGCTCTTGTGCCGCCCTCAAATTCGCCTTGAAAGTCCACAATAGTTCATCTCGCTCTACAAGAAGATCATCCACCGCTTGAACCTTACTTGTATACATGGACACCAAGGGTGGGGGAAGTCGGCCATAGATCGCCTGGAAGGGCGACATCCGTAGCCCCGCATGGTAGCTCGTATTAATTGAATATTCAGCCCAAGGCAATAAGATTGTCCACTGCTTGGGCTGTGCATGTGTATAAGCCCGTAAATATTGCTCCAAAGTGCGATTCATGACCTCCTTCTGGCCATCGGTCTCCGGGTGGAACGCGGTGCTGTGCTTCAGGGTTGTGCCACTCAACTTGTGAAACTCCCGCCAAAAAGTGCTCGTGAAGATCTTATCGCGATCCGAGACAATAGACTTCGGGAATCCATGTAATTTGACGACCATGTCAATAAAAAGGAAAGCAGTCTGGTGGGCATCAAAGTCTCCAGGTAACAGCCCGAAATGTGCATACTTCGTCAACCGATCAACAACCACTAGGATGACGGACGACCCACGGGAAACCGGAAGACCCGTAATGAAATCCATACTCACATCTTCCCAGATTTAATTCGGAATGGGCAAGGGTTGCAGCAGCCCTACCGGGGCTTGATTGGAAGATTTTGTGGTTTGGCATGTCACGCACGTTCCTACAAATGTCCGATGAACCCCTGCGTGCCCGGCGATTAGAGAATCATGATATTCCTTGAGCAAGGTCTGGCGAAGAGAGGAGGCGGCCCCAATGCACAGCCGATGGTTGTAATATAACAAACCATCGTGGACAGAGAATGGCGTCGGCTGCCCCCTGCGTTGCGCTTCGTGAAGCTGTACGAGGTCTGATTGGGTCTCGTTGTCCCTGCAAACGTGATCCACTATTTCCAAACCGGCTGGGACAAAGTGAATAATTTAGCAGCCTCGGTCGAACACTCCTCCTTCCTAGATAACGCATCGGCAACGGTGTTTGTTCGACCCAGTTTGTATTCAATTTTGAAGCAGACCCAAGCAATTTTCGAACGTAAAATTGTTGATCCGAAGTTTGAATAACCTGTTGCAGTAGCTCCCGTAAACTCCTTTGGTCAGTGCGCATAAGAAATTCCCAGCCGAGAAGATATTGCCTCCATTTGTGTACGGCTTCAATAATGGCGTATAGTTCCTTATGGTAGGTCGAAGCGGCTAAGCGGCGCGGCCCAAGCTTTTTGCTAAAGTAAGCCACCGGTTGCTCGTGTTGTAACAAAATAGCCCCAATCCCTGTGGCAGAGGCATCTGTATCAACCAAAAATGCCACCGAGAAGTCCGGTAGGCGTAATACTAGAGCCGTGGTGAGCGTTGTCTTTAATTGCGAGAAAGCCGCGGTCGCTTCATCATTCTAGTGAAATGCATCCTTGTTCAAAAGGTTGGTGAGTGGGGCGGCGATGTGGGCATAATGATGGATGAACCGGAAGTAGTACCCTATTAAGCCCAAGAATCCGCGCAACCTTTTCAGCATGTTGGGCAGTGGCCAGTCCACCATGGCCGAAATTTTAGTTGGGTCGGCCTTGACTTGTCCCTGCTCAATTATGTGTCCCAAATATTCAATGGAGTGAGTGCAAAAAACATATTTAGAAAGCTTCACATAAAATCCATTCGTGCCTAGTAATCACAAAACAACCTCCAAGTGCTTCTCATGGGCTGGTAACCCTGCACTATAAATCAAGATATTGTCAAAAAAACAATGACGAACTTACGTAGATAGGCCGAGAAGAGTCTGTTCATGCATGCTTGAAACGTAGACGGAGCATTCGTTAACCCGAATGGCATCACCCGAAACTCATAGTGACCTTTGTGAGTACGAAAAGCGGTTTTATAGACATCCCAGGCGTGCATCCGAATCTGGTGATATCCGGAGCGTAAATCTAGCTTGGTGAAGTAACGGGCAGCACCCAATTCATCAAATAACTCATCGGCCATGGGTATAGGGAAGTGATCCGGAAGGGTCACGACATTTAGGACCCGGTAATCCATACAAAATGGGTAGGAGTCGTCCTTCTTTTTACTAACAAGACGGGGGACGAGAACGGGCTACGACTTGACTGAGTCAATTATTGGTCCAACATCTCCCGAACCAAACGTTCAATTTCTTTTTTATGAAATTGTGGATATCTATACGGCTAGACATTCACTGGATTAGCACCGAGCTGGAGGAAAATACGGTGGTCGCTCAAACGACGTGGCAGCAGGCCTGTGGGTACCCCAAACACGCCAGCAAAGCAGCCTAAGAGAGAGCGAATGGGCTATGGCAGTCCCGCGGGTAAGTCCAAAGGGGGGGCACTGTTTTCAGCATCGGTCGCTGCAAGTGTGATCTCAAAACAAGCTGTAATGTCCTCTTTGGCCTGGAGTTGGTGAAAGTGATGCAAACTGATGGGTTTGGGCGTGACAAATCCACCCTGTAGCTTCACCGGCACCCCCTGCCACACGAACTCCATCGTCAATTTGGCGTAATCATGGGTTACTTTCCCCAACAGCTGAAGCCATTATACGCCGAGCACCATGTCCGTGCCATGGATGGTTAAGATGAACACGTCGACAGTAAATGACGTGCCTTGTAATAGCAAAGGCAAATTCCGGCATTGTTTAGAACAAATAAGGGATGTGTCTTTCCCGACGTACACCCGGAAAGCTGGAACTTCGACGACCGGTAATTGTAACCATTCGACAACAGCGGGTTGCACGAAATTATGAGTGCTGCCTCCATCAATTAGAACATCAAAGATGGTCTCTGCTAACATACCCGAGAGCCGAAGGGAGTGCGGCGTAGACACCCTCGCCATACTGTGCAAAGAAGAGACGTCTACTGCCAAGATGGTGTCATCGTTGCCCATGCCATCCGGTTCCATGTCTTCGTCGTCTTCAATGAGAAGTAAAAAACGGCCACAACAGTGTCCTTTCATCCATTTTTCATCACAGTTATAACACAATCCCTTCGCATCTCTTTCTAATTTTTCCGAGCGGGACAAGCGGCGGATGGGGGGGATTGGCGGCTGGCTTAGAAGGCAGCCATTGCTTTGACTCTGGAGTGGGAAAAAAAGGAGTAGAGGAGGGTGGCGTGTAGGGTTTAGTCCATGACGGAGCGCGGGGGTTGACGAACAGGGCCTAGGCCACATGTTTGGCTTCCAATTCCCGAGCCAGAGCGGAATTTTGATTCCAAAGTCAAAATCAACTTGTGGGGTGCAATTGACGGGGGTAGGGGGTGTGTTCGGGTCGGGGTGGGGTGGGGGGTTTACCGGGGGGTTAGGGGGGTAGGAACCGTCAATTTTACGAACGAGACACCGGAGCACCTTCGGGTCATCCATGACATTGGAACCCAATGTCATTGGAACCTTGGTGTTCTAAAAATATCCTTGAATGTGAAGGATAAAAGTAGAATTTGATGGTTGATTAATAGTGAATAGATGTGATGTGATAGGTATGTTAAAGATTAATATGGATAAAAGTGACTTTTAAATAGAAATTAGAACTGTTTTTTGGAATAGATAAAAAAAGAAAAGAGAAAGGTTTTCAGAGACGGCATAGCATATCCAAATTTATAACATACTCCATCCGTTTCATAAAACCCTTCCCCTTTTGTTTTTTTTTGAATTTCTTAAAACACTTCCACTTTTTATTAAAACCACTTTTACCCTTACTTTTTCATACCCTACCTATCACATCATATTTTTTCACTAATAACCAAACTATCACATCTTACTTTTACCCATCACATCAGGGGCAAAATTGGAAAGTCAACTAAAATTACACTTTCCTTATTTTTGCCCAAAGTCAAAACTGGAAGGGTTTAAAAGAACGGAGGGAATACTTTCCAAGGCTCAAACATGAACAATGAAAAATTCTTTTTTATCCAAAAAACATTTTCTTACATATTTGTTTTGGTAGTTATTTATTTGAGTGACATTTTTTTATCAATTCTTTCCACATTTTTTTCCAACTCTTTCTAATTTCTTTTAATCTCTTCAAAATTTATTATGCTCTTCTAATCTCCTTAAGTGGGAGAGATTATTCACTCCACAGCACGCCTACCAAGAGAGAATGTGTGTGGGTCCTACGTACGTATGATGCAAATCAAGTAGGGGTTTATCATATCTTTCACAATCTTTTAGGTTTGAAACGATAAAAGAGAACATGGCATGGGCAAGCATTGCAATCATCATCCATTGAAATATTCACTCTCCTGTTCCCTCCCTCCTACAATCCGCATGAAGGATGACAAGAATTGAACTTAGATGTTACTCTTGATAGTTTTTGTCTTGTCAATTATGCAAGTCCGAACAATACAATCCGCTCTTTAGATTGCCTATTTAAACAGAAATTTAAGTTTTATATCTGAATAATGCTAGAATCACAAACAAAACAGTAACAAAATTCACAAACTATTCCATGTCCTAAACACTTTGCCTCTTTTATTTTTAATTTATCTCAAAAAACCTTTATTTTTAATTCACAAACCTTTATTTTTAACTTGTCCAAACTTTCTTTTACATCATCTATATTTGATACTCCCTCCGTCCCCCTAAGATCTTCTCGTTTTGACTTTTTGCGGTTTTTTACGGTTTTTTAGGAGAGTTGAAAAAAGGTGAAAGTTTACCATAATACCCTTAATGAAAATGGGTGGAGTATATTAAATGAGGTAGGTGAGATGTAATAAATAAAGTAAGTAGGGGTAGTTGTGGTATTTTAAGTGTTAAAAAAGGTAATGAGAAGATCTATGGTAGACAAATAAAAAGGGCTAATGAGAAGATCTATGGTGGACGGAGGGAGTATTTCTCAAACTCTACCCGCATCCGTTGACGTTATTTACTCTTGTTTAAATGTCGAGCAATGCTACGTCACAAACTTACCATTTATTGACTATTTAAATTTTTTATTGAAGTTTATAAATAGTAACTTTGTGAAGTTTGTGACTATTTTGTTTCTGAATAAAGCATTTCTCTTAAATTTCTCATTCTAAAAACTTATTTAGGGACATTAGAACTTTTTTTCATCAATTATGATGTGAGTTAATTTTAAATTACTTTATTTGAAAAGTGCTTCAAAATTTAAAAATTTACTCCCTTCAGTCTGGATTTAATATTTTCATTTGATTTTTCTTGGTCTAAGTTTGTAAATTTCCACATCGATTTGTTAAAAATATACATTTTTTTCAATATAATTCTAATATCAATAGTTTCCTTTTGAACATAGTTTTGAAATATTAAATTTTTTAAAAAATATACGTACTATCTATGTACGAATAGAGATATTAATGGTCGAATTATTACATTAGAGACCGTGAAAAATCAAATAAAAAGATTAAATATAGACGGAAGGAGTAGCTTTAATACATAAAAATTATATCAAAAGTTATCAAAAAGAAAAGGGATAAAATTATATGCTCCCTCCGTCCAATAAAGATGAGTACATTTTGACTAAAGTAGAAATTAAGGAAGGGATAATTTTGTGTTGACTTTCCAAAATCACCCTTGATGTGATGAGTAAAAGTATGATATGATGTGTAGATTATTAGGAAAAAAGTATGATGTGATAGGTAAGAGTTTGAAAAAGTAAGGGGGTAAAAATGATTTTTTAATAGAAATGGGTAAGAGATTGTGGGACGCAATTTTTTTGAAACGTATAAATCTTTTTGGGAAGGAGGAAATAAAATATTATTTCAAGTCAAGTAGCGAAGATAATAGTTAACCAAAGATTTATGTAGGCACGGAAATGGTTGCATGTTTTGTACAATGTGTTAACTTAGGGTCTTAGGGTGGAGGGTATACATACCAGAGCATCCCCAACCATGTTAAAAAGACTTGCTATATGCTAGAATTTGACAAACTAAATAAAATTTCATACTCCAAGGGACTTGCTAATGTTTGACAAGCTTGCTTAAAAATGAAAATGACTTGCTACTAATAACAAACTTGATAAAACATAGCAAGCCAAAAAGAAGAAGAAAAATGTTGGTTGAGTTAGTTTTTTCATGTACCATAGACACATTTGTTCCCTCACTCTCAGTACCACAACGCAAGAAAAATAAATAAATATTATTTTATGTTTTTTACAAAAAAATAATTTTATTTTTTACCAAAAAAATTATAAAATTTATTTTGTTTTAAGTTTAAATTGCATACTTGTAGAATATTAATTAATTTTTATAATAAAACTTTAAAATCATAATAAATAATGTACTCTAATAGTGAAATCAATACATTTTTGCTAAATTATAGCAAGCAAAGGTCGGAGATGATCATGTGAAATGACTTGCTATACTATTATTCACATGTTAGTAAATAACTTTAACAAGCTATGTTTAGCAAGCATGATTGGAGATGCTCTCACTCATAGTTTTTTTACCGCATCATTTCTCATCGACATCAGCCACATCAAATTCTATTTGCTCTATAATCTTTTTACTACAAGTTAAGGCAATTTACCAACTTACAGCAACTACTTTTTTAAATACAAGTTGTTAGCTTAAACTAATACTCCCTCCGTTCTTAAAAATATTCCTCTTTTATTTTTTCCACTTTCAATAAAACAATTCCCTTTTTTATTAAAAAACCACTTTTACCTTTACTCTTTTCTACCCTACCTATCACATCATACTTTTTCTCTAATAATCTATCCATCACATCTTACTTTTACCCATCACATCAGAGGCAAAATTGGAAATCAACTATAATTTAACACTTCCTTATTTTTGCCCCCAAATCAAATGGGAAGAGTTTTTCCAAACTGAGGGAGTACTAGAGTCGTAATGTAAATTATTGATTTTAAAATATAACCTACAAACTCGTATAAAAGATTATTAAAAAAACTAAAAAAAATAGAAATAAGATGACACTCATTAATTTAAATTGATATTACAATACAAATTGGGACTACAAAACTAAATAGAAAATAACATACAAAAACAAATCTTTTTACTTTTTGTAGATAGCAAAAATTATAACCAAACTAATAATTTACGGAGTAAATTGATTTTAAATCTACAAACAAAAATAAACATTAATTAAAAGATAGAAACCATAACAAAGTTTTTAAAAAAATAAGATGACACTACATAAAATTAAATTGATATTACAATACATATAGGTGATAACACTCTCCGTTAAACATTACAAAACTAAATAGCAAATAATATACTCCCTCCGTCCCCAAATAAACTTCCTCTTTTGTTTTTCTTTGTCCCCAAATAAACTTCTCTTTCCCCTTAAAAAAACCTCTTTTACCCTTTATTTTTTCATACCCACTTATCACATCATACCTTTTTACTAATAATCTACATATCACATCTTACTTTTACACATTACATCAAGGGTATTTTTCGAAAGTCAACACAAAAATATCCCTACCTTAAATCCTTAAAAAATCAAAAAAGGAGGTTTATTTAGGGACGAAGGGAATAATAATTAGGTCTATTTAAATATTTTTTTAGAATAAAATTTAGATTTTGAGACAGTAAAGTTAGGTTTAAAATAAAAGTGAAATAAATATATGCTTTTTTGTATGCATAAGTTCTAATTAATACCTCCGTCTCAAAGTATTTGTTTAGTTTTTGCTTATTTCAGACAATCATTTTCTACTTTTTACATATAATTAATCAAAATATATACTGTATACTTATTAGATAAAATGATATTATGAAAATATTTTATATAAAATATCAAATAGAACAATTTTCGTATCAATATTTAATACAGAGTATTTGTATAAGGAGTATCAAATATAGAATACCAGCGGTGTTCCCTCCCAATCACGCGTAGACGTGGCCGCCACGTCGGCCATCACTGATGCCCCCGTCGACCAGCCTAAGGAGTATTAAAATTCACATTTGTACTCCGTCCAGAGCCTAAATAAGGAGTATATTTTTCCTTCCTAAATACTCTTTCCGTCCAGAACAAGGCACACTTGAAAAATGTCTAATTTTAGTACTCCTTCCGTTCCTTCAAACCCTTCCACTTTTAACTTTGGAAAAAAATAAGGAAAGTGTAATTTTGGTTGACTTTCCAATTTTACCCCTGATGTGATGGGTAAAAGTAAGATGTGATCGTTTGGTTATTAGTGAAAAAGTATGATGTGATAGGTAGGGTATGAAAAAGTAAGGGTAAAAGTAGTTTTTTAATAGAAAGTGGAAGTGTTTTAGGGGATTCAAAAAAAACGAAAGGAGACGGGTTTTATGGAACAGAAGGAGTATTATTTTTTAAATTATGACTCTTCTATCTTACATGTTGGCCGTGTGTTACTTGGACCCCACGACAAGACTAACCAAATCCCACTCTTATTGGGATTCATCTTGATTTACTTCCTAGTTTGTGATTAGTGATTTGTTTCCTGGTAGGATTTGTATTCCTTTTCTATTTTGGAATTATCCTCTCCTATAAATAAAGGAGAGACCCTTTGTAAGTACTCAGAACAATACAATATACAAGCTATTTTCTCTCTTATTAATTTCTACATGGTATCAGAGCAAGATTCCTAGGGAAAACCCTAATCTAGACGAACGAAGGTCCATCGTTGGCAGCCGCTGGATCAAATCAGTCCTCCGCCAGTTCACCAACATCGACTTCCAGACCATCTTCGTCGACTGTCGACATGCCAGATGCTGAGAAAAATCTCATCGGCAAGATCTTCGATGATGAAGAGAAGATCCCTACGAAAGACAGTTCTTATGAACTCAAGAATGCTGATACACCGGATTAATTATCACCCAAGTCAAATTAAACGGTGATAATTATGAAGAATGGGCTCGACAATGAGAATTGCATTCCATGCAAAACGAAAAATTGGATTCATTGATGGATTCATCCCTTGTCCAGAAGAGGGAAATGAAAACTATGAAGAATGGTGGATTGTAAATGCCATATTGGTCTCATGGATTTACAATACCATTGATTGTAGCCTGAGAAACTCCATTACACAGGAAGAAGAAGCAGTAGAACTATGGAAAGACATCCAAGATCGTTTCTCTGTTGCAAATGGTCCACGAATTCATCAATTGAAGAAAGAACTTGCAAACTGCAAACAAAACGGCATGACTAATACTTCTTGGATCATTGATAGTGGAGCCAGTTAGCATATGACCAGCGATGAAAAGTGTCTTGAAAACTTGGAAGCAATAAAACCTTGTTCTGTTGATCTACCAAATGGAGATTGTGCGATAGCCAACCAAAAGGGGAGTGTGATTGTGAATGATTTGATAACCTTAGAAAATGTTTTGCTAGTTCCTCAACTCAACTGTAACATTATATCTGTCTCACAACTTCTTGAGAAAAAGAATTTAATTGTCCAATTTAATAATAAAATTTGTATCATACATGACTGTATCTCGAAGATGGTGATTGGAGTGGGTGAGCAGGCTGAAGGACTATATTATCTCAAGAAAGGTGTGAAAGACAAAGTCTGCACCGTGAAGGAGGCAAAGGATCTGGACATTTGGAACAAGTGATTGGGTCATCCCTCTTACACCATGGTCAACTCTTTTCTTCAATTATCCAAAAATACCAATATTCCTAATTCCCCTTGTGATGTGTGTTTTCGTTCAAAACAATGTCGTGACTCTTTTCCAATTAGTCTGAATAAATCTGTCACTCCTTTTTCCTTGATTCATTGTGATCTATGGGGTGGGTATCGTACTCCCTCTCGCACTGGGGCTAGATATTTCTTAACTATTGTTGATGATTTCTCTCGGGCAACATGAGTATATCTCTTAAATCACAAATATGAAGCTCCTACTGTCCGGCGTAACTTCTTTCCCATGATTGAACGAAAATTTAATAAACAAGTGAAAACTGCACGTAGTGACAATGGCATAGAGTTCACTTATTTAAAATCTTTCTTTGACAATCATGGGATTATTTTTGAATCCTCTTGTGTCGGTACCCCACAACAAAGTGGTCGTGTTGAACGAAAACACCGTCACATTCTCAATATTTCTAGAGCCCTTCATTTCCAAGCCAATCTTCCTCTTAAATTCTAGGGTGATTGCATCCTCACCGCTACTTATCTCATTAACCGAATACCCTCTGAGCTACATAAAGGCAAAACCCCATATTCCACGATCTTTGAGAAAAACCCCTTATACAAGCATATCCGAGTTTTCGGATTCGATGCCTTGCCTATGCCCACAATTAATTCCACCATGGAGACAAATTTGAGTTCCGTTCTCGTCGCTAGGGTTTCCTTGGCTATCCATTCGGACAAAAGGGGTGGCAACTTCTTGATTTGGACAACAATAAAATATTTGTCAGTCGAGATGTCAAATCCTTTGAAAATCATTGTCCCTTCCACCCACAAAATACCCCCAATCTCACAGAACCTGAACCAAATACTTACTTTTTTGATGAGGAAATACTTAGTGAAGAAACTGCCTCTGAAACGGTCGACGAGATCGACTGTTCAGCCAACAACGGTCGACCGTCTCCCACTGAACCTGACATTGCCAATCCTACGGTCGAACCACTGGACCATTCTCAGGACTCCGGTCAACCGTTTCTCACATCGAACACAGATATCTCTCCAACAGCAGGACCGAACAGCCAACCCACTGAACCCATCCAACCTTCTTCTATTCTTGATGACCAAACCCTTCCAACCCAAGACACTTTGTGCCGAAGTAAAAGAGAACGTCGCCCTCCTTCGCGACTGCGTGACTTTGTCACTCACACCATTCAACGTCCCTCTCTTGATTCACCCAAACCAACGCCGAATTCAGGTACATCACACTGTATTACAAATTTTATTAACGCTAACAAATTTTTTGTTTCCCATAAATGTTTTCTGCCAGCTATAAGTGCAGATGTTGAGCCTACATTCTTTTCTGACGCGGTCAAAAACCCACTCTGGGTAAAAGCTATGAAGGAAGAAGTTCAGGCACTGGAAGCAAATGGTACTTGGTCACTTGTCCCCTTGCCTCCTGTAAGGAAAACAATTGGATCTAAGTGGGTCTATAAAATCAAGCACAAGTCTGATGGAAGCATTGGACGATACAAAGTTTGTTTGGTGGTGCTTGGAAATCGCCAGAAAGAGGGTATTGACTTTAAAGAGACTTTTACACCGACGGCCAAATTAGTTACCATTCGCACTCTCCTAGCTGTTGCCGCCGCTCAAAACCGGTTCCTACATCAGATGGATCTTCACAATGCTTTTTTCATGGAGACCTTCGCGATGAAATATACATTACTCTTCCTCCAGGGTTTGCCTCTCGCGGTAAAGGATTGGTTTTCCGTCTTCATAAATCCCTCTACAGTCTTCGTCAGGCTCCACGTTATTGGTTTTCTAAACTCACCTCTGCCTTGAAACATTTTGGGTTTCACCAATCCAAAGATGAATATTCTTTATTTACTCTTCTATGTGGCTCCATTGAGCTTCGTGTGCTGGTGTATGTGGATGATCTTGTTATTGCAGAAAATGATGAAGGGTTCATTGAAAAGTTTAAACAGAATCTCTCTGATTGCTTCCATATGAAAAATCTCGGCCTTTTAAAATAATTTTTGGGAGTTGAGGTTGCCCAAAATTCAAAAGGATTCTTCATATGCCAGCACAAATATGCTCTTGATATTCTTTGCCAGACTAGGTTTCTAGGTGCTCGTCCGGCTTCCACTCCTCTTTCTCAGAATCATCGTCTGGCGAGTGGCGAGTGGCCCCCTTCTCACTAATCCGGAGCGTTATAGCCGGCTTGTAGGGCGCCTCATTTATCTTACAATTAGTCGTCCTGATTTAGCATATGTTGTTCATGTGTTATCTCAATTTATGGGAAACCCGCAACAGGAGCATTGGCATGGGGCGACACATGTTCTACGCTATATCAAGGCAAGCCCCGGGCAAGGCTTATTCCTTCTAGCACAAAGTGATCTTACTCTTATGGCTTTCTGTGACTTTGATTGGGCTAGTTGTCCTTTGACTCGTCATTCAGTTACCAGTTATTTTATTTGTCTTGGCATTTCCCGGTGTCCTGACGTACAAAGAAGCAAAATGTGGTCTCTCGCTCCTCCACTGAGGTCGAATACCAGGCCATGGCAACTACTGTTTGTGAACTGAAATGGCTGAAAACTCTTCTATTATCCTTAGGCGTGTCTTATAAACAGCCCATGCAATTGTTTTGTGATAATCAGGCTCCTCTCGATATCGCAGCTAACCCCGTTTTTCATGAACATACAAAACATATTGAGATTGATTGTCACTTTGTACGTGATGAAATCCAGAAAGGTGTTTTGTGTACCTGACATGTGTCTACCTCCGATCAATCAGCAGATCTGTTTACAAAGGCCTTGGCTTCCGCTCCATTTTCACATTTGTTGTCCAAGTTGGGCACTCAGAATCTGCATGCTCCAGCTTGAGGGGGGGTGTTGGCCGTGTGTTACTTCGACCCCACGAAAAGACTAACCAAATCCCGCTCTTATTGGGATTCTTCTTGATTTACTTCCTAGTTTGCGATTAGTGATTTGTTTCCTGGTAGGATTTGTATTCCTTTTCTATTTTGGAATTATCCTCTCCTATAAATAAAGGATAGGCCCTTTGTAATTACTCAGAACAATTCAATATACAAACTATTTTCTCTCTTATTAATTTCTACATTACACATCGTATTTTAGCATATTATAAAATAAGGGAAACTTAGAAAATAATAATTAAATGACACATTTTTAATATGCACTTTTTTTCAAACGAGAAAAGTTTTTTGGAACGAAGGTAGTATACTGTGGAGTAGCGAGTAGCATTACAGAGTACCAATATTTGTGTAATCAGAAATTTTAAAAATGATATTCCCTCAACTATGAAAGAAAGTTCTCATTTAGTACTAAATATATAATCAAAATATATAGGAAAACAATAAAACTAGGAGCAAAACATGAGAAAGTATCAAAATAAGACTTTCACTTTTTATCCACAAAATATGAATTACGATGCCAATAATTAAACATATAATAAAAAAAATTATAGAATACTAGTATACATAGCCGAAATGTCACATGGAAATAGTCTTTGTTTGGGATTAAAAATATGGAACTACTATCTTAGGATTTTTTCTATGTTTATGTTAGTCGATGTTCTAACGCCTTAGAGGGGGTTAATAAGGTATTTAAAAACTCGTTGGAGTTTGATAAAATTAGTAATTAAAAAACGCGGAAGCAATGAATGAAATGTAGAGATTAAAAATGTAAAATAAAGACACCGATTTATACTTGTTTGTGAGCTCCCTACCCTAGTACCTTAGTGATCCTCCTTAACGATTTTTGAATACACTAAGTCTTGTCCTCTTAAATTTCGTCAAAGCACTGTACTAGATTTGGCAAACAACCCTTGCTAATAGGATTCACTCCGAGATTTCAAAACGTCTATTTGGAACAGCTACAATGAAGATTTGAAATCTATCTTATACCTTTTCCCCCAAGGATTTATACGGTTATCCTAGACCATTATAATTGATGAATAATGTGTCTAAAAACACAAAAATATTCAACACCTTTTGGCCTATGGTAAAGAAAAAGATCAATCTTTGGCCGGTGAAGAATAGAGAATATACTCTCTAATAAAAGATGAACTTAATCAAGATGGGAGTATATATATGTATAATCACAAGCTCAATGTGCGCGCATAAAATCAGAATAAAAACAAGACTCTTTTAGCCAAAATATAAAAATTTAAGAACGAACAAGAACACACTTTAGAGTATGAGAATATAAGATTAGAGTTTGGATTCTTGATTCAAATCAATGAGAATGGTTGGATATTTCTAGGATTGGATTGTGAACCTTTCATTTGAATAATATAGTTATTATGAGATTCCAAATACTCTAAATAAGTTGATAAAACCGTTGGATAAATATCTAATTTAAAATATGACCATTATGTGTTATTTTAGGCTAAACGTGCCCAGACAGCCAAGGCTTCGACAATTAAGAACCCTTAGTCGACCGTGCACTATTGCAACAGTAAACTTCAGCTACGTCTCCATAAAATGGTCGACCGTTGCTCCCAAACAGTCCTACTCCAAGACCGTCTGTAGTCATTTGTACTTTTATGCGTAAAACCTAGGATTTTAGTCAAATGGCTATAACTTCTTCAATACTTATTGAAATTGAGTGATTTAAAAAATGGAGATTTCATATTAAAAAGATCAGCATGTTTTGTATTGTAAGTTTTTCGAAATTCATAGAATATATTTTTTTAAAATATTTATTGGATTATTTTACTAAAAAATAAATACCCAATGAAAAATATTTTTGTACGTGTGCAAGATTGAGTTTAGAAAATCGTTTTAAGTATGTTTTTGAGTGACAATTAAGCTTGTGAATATAGGCATATAAAATCACATTCTTTCATTTTATTCTACCTTTTTTTATACTAATTTGGTGTTTCAACTTCGTTCTTGAGAGTCGTTACCTAATGAATTCTTGTTGTTCCGGAAACACTTAAACAAACATTATCTTGAATATTGTTTGTTAACATCAAAACACGAGATTTAGCCAACCAAGGCTAACAGTTTACTCCTGGCAGGGCAGATTTCTTAGACATATATCCTCTGATAGGAATATAATCTCAATATATTTAGTTTCCTTATGCATTGTATTACTATATTTTTTCTCCTCCCTTATTTAGATTTATACATATAATCTATAAATATACTCATTAAAACTTCATAATTCAATAAGACTAATGATTGCCAAATAATATCATGGTATCAGAGCTAATGTTCTTAAAAATCCATCCCTTTTTTTGGTAAAAATGCCGCCCCCCCTCTGACGGGCGATTGTCATGGCGACATTAGATACTCCCTCATCTCTTTCGTCTAGAGTCACGTTTCTAATCATGAACCTCTACAATTTTATCACTAAAAACTCACATATACAAACTACCCTACATGATCTCTGAATGTTCGAATGGCACTTGAAGCCAATCTTCTGCTCAATTGGATTGGTGGATTTGAAAAAACACCATAAAATATGATAATGAAAGGAGTTGTGAGTTCTAACCAGGCGTATTCTTCATGGATCGTAATTGACACACAAATCCGAGCTTGTCTTCTTGCTCTGATCAATCCAGCAATTCACAAACACGCTCGGGGCTTTACAACCTTTGCCGCTCTCTAGGATGCTTTAGCAGCACACTACAATTCTATATCAATCGCTCATATTTATCAACTTCGGGATAAACTTTACACTCTACGCAAAGGTACAAAAAATATGACTCAATATCTTGATGAAGTTGCTTCCATTCTAACCAATCTTGATGCCTTGAATGAAGCAATCGTTGAACGTGATTTGGTGAATATGATGTGTTTGGTGGTCTTCCTGACGATTACTTGATATGGTGCTTTTGAAGTTGCAACCCCATTGACAGTTTTCCGTGGCTAAACCCAAGTCCGCCAAGTTGGCCAGGCGCTATTATGGGCCGTTCCCAGAAAGTCGCGCGCATCGGGAAGGTGGCGTACCAGCCGCAGTTACCATAGGGGTCCAAGATGCACAACGTTTTGCATGTTTCTTTATTGCGGCCGTACATCCTGGATAGTTCCACCCCAGTGGTCTCCTCATTGCCGATGGATTTTCATGCCGGAGGGTCGATGCCAGTACTGCAGTGGGCAATGGGAGCGCGCACAGTGATGGTTCACAGCCAATTACAGGACCAATGGCTTGTTGTGTGGTCCGAGGACGGTCTTGCCGATGCTACATGGGAACCGGCTGCTCTGTTGAAGGCAAACTACCCAGATTTGATCCTTGAGGACAAGGACGCTTTGGTCTGCAGGGCAGATGATACGACCCATCAAGGGGGCCAGGTGTTGGAGCGTGCGAAGAGCCCAGGAATACAACGCGAGCCAAGACGTTCGGTCCGTGCGTCTAGACCACCGGCCCGACTTCAAAATTACGTTTAACATTTTTTATTTATTTCATTTAATTTCATATATCGTTGTACTTTTAGATTTTATTTAGGTGAGCAAATTATAAGCTCCTTCGAGGGTTTCTTTTCAGTTCTTTACTTCGATGCTTTTCTTGAACTCACAGGGTTAGGGTTACTGTCATTCTCTATTTATACTTTACGTCCAACTATTGAATGGGTTATGAATGAAAGTGATTTAGTTAGACATAATTCCTTGTTCTTCGTGTTCTCTAAAACCCTAACTCCCTCTAGCCGCATTCCCCTTTGTTCTCTGCCGGCGGCGAAGGTACTCCCGTAGGAATGCACACTTAACATTACTCCTCTTTTAAAAAAATCTGTATGTAGAATACTATTATAACTCTTAATCAAATTTCTGAATGGCTCATCTTTGAGGAAATTAATCTTGCGATAGAAAAAAATTGAACCTTTTTTATTCTGCTTATGGTGGTCCTCATACGACACTTTTTTTCATCAAGCAGAAGTGTCCGCGGTCAAGGGGGATGCTGCAGTCGATCGTCCTTTGGCCACGAGACTGGCCTTGCCCGCGGTGGTTAAAGCAATGGTCGAGGGGGAGTCAGCGGACCTCCACACGAGCTTCCGTTCTATCTGATTTATGACAAGTGTGGTCAATCTATTATTGCCTCTTGGTTTTGTTTTGATGATTCATATACTGAGAATAACTCTGCTAGTACATTCCGCATTATGCATGCGACCACAAAAAGTCAATCTGGTGATTGGTATCTTGATACAGGTGCCAACATTTTTGTCACGCATAATCTATCACATATGCAGTTTCATACTCCCTATCATGATACCAAAACTATCAATGTAGATAATTGTCACACCTTACCCAAAACACACTAGCTCAGGCTATATCAACAAACCTCAGGGTAAATATCACCTCCCCTCTCTTACTTCAAATCGCTATCAGTTCATCACTTCACGAAAGACAATAATTGTACCTTTGTTTTCATCGCCAATACTTTCCAAATGATGGAAAATGCCATGAACCAGGTGTGGTATAAGGGCCGTTGTGAGCATGAACTTTACACCCTCGCATGTAAGCCTCCATCTGTCGTGTGCCAATATGTTAAAGCGTGTACCTGAAATCGCAAACTCAATCATTTGGCGCCTACTATTGCCAAGTCTATTTTGTCGTCTTTAAGTTTTCACTTTTCTGATCTCCTATAATTTGAGTCATGTTATGTGTCAAATTCTTATCCTTTCGCTTTTGGGTTGTCAGAACACGAAGCTATTTTTGCTTTTTAATTAATACATTCTAATGTTTGGGATCCATTCTTTATTCCCTATGTTAGTTTTTTTCAGTTTTATATCTCCTTTATTGATGATTTTAGCAAATTCACATGGATTTACCCACTTAAACACAAGCCTTAGGCATACTCAATCTTTTTCAATTTTTAAAATCGGTTAAAACACAGTTCAATTCACAAGTTCAGATTTTTCAAAGTGATCATGGAAAAGAATTTGTTAACACTAATTTTTTACTTTTCCTTCAAAGCTTAGGGATTTTCCATCGAACATCATGTTATTAGACTCTTAAGCAAAACTGTGTTGCTTATCGCCCATGGCACAATGTTTACTCATCATTTCCCAACTTTTGATTGAGTTTGTTTCTTGACAGGTTTGAAACTCAGCATCACTCCATTTTTAAAAAAAATAATGTTCACGTGCAAGGTTCGAGCAAAAAAACAAATCTCGTTTTCACGTTAAAGATTGTGTTAGAATATAAAATCTTTCCTAGACCAAAACTAGAAGTTTGAGTTTTGATTGAATTCGTTCCTAGACATGATATCAAAGCCATTTTTAACTCACCTCATTTGTTAAGATGTCCGTCTATATGTTTATTCCTAACGACCTTAGTATTTAGCCTAGTTTTCCATTTGGAATGTAAATTATGGCTTGTGATTCGTTTAACCTGATTGATAATCTAAAGTCCATACATAGCGACTTGTGGTCATTTAGGTGTTGGTGCTAACAAAAATCAAGGGATAAAAATTCATTTACAAGTAGTCAATTGGTTAGATTCAAAATGTTCCAAATATCCACTTGAGGAGAAGTGTTGGAGTCAATCCCACATCAGAGATTTAAGAGAAAAGTAATCGGATAGGCTCTTGAGTTGAATTAAGTAATTGATTCAATTCAATTTTTTGATGTATTTCAGCCAAAATATCTTATGGCTCAATCCAATAACCCTCGACCGATCAAAAAGTTATATCATCCTCCATATATTTCAATTTTTTATCATTCTATAAAATATAATTTTTATGTCATATCTTATTTTTCAAATTGAGAAATTTCCTAAACAATACAAAAAAAAATTAAAATATATAAGTTTAATTTTTTAACTCTAGATACTTTTTCAAAAGAATACTCAGTAAAATTTGAAATAATCAAAGTAAAACCTCCCAAAGAATTATTCTTCCATGATTTTAAGGTTCACATATAAAATGTGGATCTTCTCATACTTTTCATGGACTCGCAATTGAATTTTTTCTTTATTTACAAAAGACTCCATTCTCTTATAATATTAGAGTTTTTCTATGGTGCACCTTGGGTACATACCATTTTTATGGACATTCTCACATAAAAATGCTTGTTTTTATTTTTTTTAATAAAAATAAATTAATGCATATCTAAGTAGTAAAGAAATGTTTATTTTGCTCATATATAGGTCCATGGCGGACCTTAGACCCACTATAAAATTTGTTATAATATTAATACATTAAGCCTCATAAAAAATAAAAAATGAGCATGAACTTTAAGACCACGTAAAAATTTGCCTATTACACAATAAGTAAATTTTGTATTCTAAAATGGAAGTAGTAATATACATTTATTTTTTTATAATATGGATATCTTTACCAATGGATTTCTTTACGATGTCAAATTGTGTTATAGACTTCATCAATATGTTTCATAGAATCATAGGCCTAGTAATTTTAACAGTCCCACCATCTCTAACTCTAAATTTAAATGTATTTTTTTAATTTTTTTTGGAAATCTAATACCAAATTTAAGTGTTTTAGAGTGAAACTAATTTTTTTTCAATAATCGATAATCTGGTTATAATTTGAAAATAAATTATTCTACACAATAGAACTAATTTATTTACTTCATAACTAACTACATTCTTTTTGTAAGTAGCATTTATTTTTCTTGAGCGGCACTTCGAATTGTTTTTTGATACTATATTATTATTATTTCTTAAAAAAATGGCACTACAAAACTTATGAATATTTTTCGATAGTTCTATATAAATATTTTTTGTGAAACAACATTACAATGGTTGTGAAAATAACACAACAATTTTTTCTCTGAAATTGAACTTTTATTTGTATATTTCACTACATTTTCTAATGTATTGTAATTTTTCATGAACAGTTCATAATATTTATTGATAATCTTCTATTTCCTATATTAGTTTTTTCTAAAATGGAACTACCCAATTTGTGATTTTTTTTATAATTCAATTTAAATATTTCCCTAAAATAGTAGTTCAAAAGTTGTGAAAATGGCACAATATTTTTTCTCCGAAACGGAAATAATAAATTTTATAACTCACTACATTTTTTTGTATTGCAATTTCTTTCTTGATACGATACTCTGAATTATATTTGATAATTCAATATTATATTTTCCCAGAATAGAAAAAAAAATTATAAATCGTTAGACAAATCTCTAACAAGAGTGTACTATTATATTTTTAAAAATATTAATTTTAAATTTTAAATTTAAAAAATAAAAAGTAAATTTGCCTAAAATAATCTCACCTTTAATTTATTTGCCAAAAACGGGCATTTTCTAAAACTTCCGTTAAGTGGCCGTTAGTTTTTTAACGGTGACCCAAAACTCGCACGCTTGCGGAAATGTGAGATTATTTCTGGTAACAGTGAAAAGTGAGATTATTTTTTAAAGAGCGCGAAAAGGTGGGATCATTTTAGATAATTTTTCTAATAAGTTATGAAGAACAAATAAAACAATTACAGTGATTTTGGACAAGTATAGACAGAGGTATCTATATTTTGGGAAAGAAAGAGTAATATTTCTTTTCTCTCAAACCTTTGCCTTTACAATATGTGATTAAAACTATTATTTTATTTTATATTATTTAAAAAATAGAGTAAAATTTGAAAAATAATATTGTATTTAAAAATAATATCAAAAGTTTTACAAAAAAATAAACCAAATGCACGTCTTCATTCCATCACCAAGCATCATTAAAGTCACCAAACTAATTAAATATCACAAACTCAAATACTAACTACACTACACAACATAATTCTTCTTACCTCTACCCCAATATGCTATTACATGAAGAATTACCCAACTGAACATATCATCTTCCTTCATTCTTTCCTTGTTATGGTAAAGCTTGTTCCTTGCTTTCCAAATAATATAGTAACAGGCAGCAGCATGCAATGCAATACATGCATTCTTTGCTTCACCTTAAGCTGTATGAGTTTCTTCCAAGCATCCTCCCTCAATCGTGCAGTTTAGCCAAGCACCCAGTATTTTGACCATATTTTGAATTACCTGACATTGACTAAAGAGGCGATCTGCATCTTCCTCATCCCGCCCACACATGTCATAAGTTTTGTCAATATCCAAAAACTTTGCGTTTTTGTTTTTGGTACTGACTCTCCTTTTAATACAGATAAGCCAAAGAAGCATTTGGTTCTTGGGGATAGTCATCTGCATGTTCCAAACAAAAGGGTACCACTCAGATTTGTTCTTTAACAGCCATGCATAACCCTCTTCTGTAGTATACATGTCGTTAGTCCCAGGCATCTACTCAAAATATTTTTTGTTGTTCACTATCTTCTTCCAAAATGTCATAATACCATACACTACACTGCCTATCATTTTGCACCTTCCAGCATAGGACATATGCTTAGTAGCCCAGAAATTTATTCTATAGCGGTGATATTATTCACTAGGTAATTTGCACAAATAGGACTTAAACATATCAATTTTCCCCAAATAGAACTAGTCCTATCTATTCTAGCGTTTGGCAATGAAAAGTTCTAAAATGCCACATCTTTGAGAAATCTGATGTATTACATAATTCAAGTGGAATAAGACATTATTAAAAACAATTTGAATAGTCATTGAAATAATCAGTTATTATCCAACACGTGTTGCTAATGATCACATTCGTAGAGTCATTCGTCTAATTAGTTATTATAAGGAAGTATAATTAAATTAGGATACTTCTTTCCTTTCCTACTAGGATTATTCTTTCATTTCCTACTTGTACTTTGATTACTCTTTTATTCCCTATATATAGGGTCATATCTCTCAATATTCAATAAGACAAGTTATTATCAAATTGTATCATGGTATCGGAGCTAAGGCTCTCAAAAACCTAGCCTCTCTTTTTTCCGACCGCCGCCCACCATGGCAGCCCCGTCGGATCCTTTGGCGTCCTTACCCTCCGGAGTAAAACTTTTGCTTCGGAGTCTCCACAACTTAATCCCAGAAAAACTCACCGAAACAAATTATCCGGCATGGTCTCTCAATGTCTAGACAGCTCTTTCAGCTAATCTCCTCCTTGGATGGATTGATGGTAATGAAGCAGCCCCGGTGCCAACTATCTCCAAAAACGATAAAACCATCCCTAATCCAGAGTATACCTCCTGGACCATCGTTGACACACAGATCCGCGCATGCCTCCTAGCGGTCATCAGCCCCTCCGTTCACAAACATGCTCGCGGCTTCACCACATCTGCTGCCCTCTGGGATGCTTTGGCCGCACGGTACAACTCCGTGTCCACCGCTCATGTTTATCAGCTTCGGGACAAACTCCACACTCTTCGTAAAGGTACCAAAACTATGACACAATACCTTGATGATGTGGCAACTATTCTCTCGGATCTCGATGCCTTGAAAGAAGAGATCCCTGAACGTGATGTGGTGAATGCTGTTATTCGTGGTCTTCCCACCGAATACTCATCCTTTAAGCAAAACATTCGCATGAATAATACCAATATTTCGTTAAATCAGCTTTCTGGATGGCTGATCTCCGAAGAAATAAACCTGGAGATGGAGAATAAACTCAGCCTCACCGAGTCTACCATCACCGAACCTCGCACAACACTTCTCGCTACGAACGGTCGAGGTCGCGGTAGAGGAGGCTATCGCGGTCGACCGTCACCTGGACGTGGATACAACAGCGGACGTGGAGAAAGGAACAACGGTCGACCGTCCCAGGGAAACGGTCGACCGTCACGGGATCTGCCAACCTGCCAAATCTGCGAGAAACGAGGTCACTCTGCGTCTACGTGCTGGTATCGATTTGATGATTTTTATACTGCGAACTCCTCCTCTAGTGCTCCCCGTGCAATGCATGCATCTACGAGTAATCATTCTGGAAACTGGTATCTGGACACTGGTGCCAACACCCATGTCACGTCTGATTATTCTCAGCTACAATCTCCTCATCAATACACCGGTACTGATGCTATTACCATAGGCAATGGTCAATCCCTACCCATCACACACTCTGGCAGGTTTTGTCCATACTCCTAATGGTAAATACCACCTTTCTACTCTTCATTATGTCCCTTCCCTTACCTCCAATCTATTGTCTGTCCATCGATTTACCAAAGATAACAACTGCACTCTTGTTTTCAATGCCAACGATTTCCAGATAGTGGACAATCCTACCAACTAGGTGTGGTACAAGGGCCTCTGTGAGCATGGGTTATACACACTTCCTTCCAAACTCCCAACCGTTGCGTATCAAGCTATCCAAGAGTCCAATTGGCATCGTAGACTCGGTCATCCAGCTCCTGCGATTGCCAAATCTATTTTGTCTTCCTTAGGTTTTCAGTTTTCAGAGCCTTTACATTGTGAATCATGTTATGTCTCTAAGTCCTGTCGTTTACCTTTTGAATTGTCTGAACATAAGGCCACAGTGCCCTTTCAATTAATACATTCTGATGTTTGGGGTCCCACCTCTGTTCCTTCCTGTAGCGGTTTTCGATTTTATATCTCTTTTGTTGATGATTTCAGCAAATTTACCTGGATTTATCCCCTAAAACATAAATCTGAAGCTTACTCTGTTTTTGTGAATTTTGAAAAAATGATTAAAACTCAGTTTAATTCTCACATCAAAATTTTTCGAAGTGATAATGGCAAAGAATTTGTAAATAACGCTTTTGGCCTTTTCCTTCAAACTTTAGGAGTCCTTCATCACACCTCTTGTCCCTACACTCCTGAGCAAAATGGGGTCGCTGAACGGAAACACCGTCATCTCATTGAAACAGTTGTTTCTCTTCTATACGACTCTGCTCTCCCGACTACCTTTTGGGTCGAAGCTCTTGCCACAGCAAACTATCTTATCAACCGTATGCCCACCAAAACTCTCTCCAACAAATCTCCCTTTGAAACTCTTTATAACCGTCCTCCTACATATACCCACCTTCGTGCCTTTGGTTGCTTGGTCTATCCATGGCTCCGCCCTTACACTCACCACAAACTTCAACCACGCTCCACTCCTTGTGTCTTCTTAGGATATCACCCCACCACTAAAGGGTATAAATGTTATGAACCCGTGTCTCAAAAAGTTTATGTCTCTCGTCATGTTCGGTTCGTCGAGGATCAGTTTCCATATCCCAAATTGTCATCCCTCCCGTCACCCTCTCCTATAACCCCTATTTTTCCTCCAAGCCCAGGCTCACATGCTCCTGTCCCACGGACGACAGCCCGACACCCTCCCTATGGACACGCCACAGACGGTCCAACCCCAGAACCGTACCCCAACCCACCCTTGACCGTCACCTACTCCTCTCCAAAACACACAATCGGTTAACCGACCCCCGCCCCAAAACACACACACCATGCAAACCCGAGCCAAATCTGGAATTTTCAAACCTAAAGCCTATACCATTACCACCCTTGATACTACCCCACCTACCACTGAGCCTAGCACTTACCGCCAAGCCTCTGGTAATAGTTTTTGGTGTCAGGCTATGGATGAGGAGTTTATTGCTTTGAATGAACAACGTACATGGGACTTGGTTCCACCACCCAAGAACCGCACTCCGATTGGTTGCAAATGGGTGTATCGCATTAAATGGAATGCTGATGGATCTGTTTCAAGGTACAAGGCTCGTCTTGTCGCAAAAGGTTATCATCAGGAGTATGCCATTGATTACAAGGAGACATTCAGTCCTGTGGTCAAGCAACAAACAGTGCGCCTGGTCCTCTCTTTAGCACTCAACTGTGATTGGCCTCTTCATCAACTAGATGTTAGCAATGCATTTTTTCACGGTACAGTGGACAAGGAAATTTATATGGAGCAGCCCCCGAGGTACATAAATCCCACTCATCCTCACTATGTTTGCAAGCTCCGCAAATCACTATATGGTCTCAAACAGGCACCCCGTGCATGGTACACACGCCTCTCCTCTTTTTTGCAGGGCCTTGGATTCAAGTGCTGCATTCATGATACCAGCTTGTTCACCAGACACTGCTCTCGTGGGACTATTGTTGTCCATGTCTATGTTGATGATATTGTTCTCACTGACAGCTCTTCTATTCTCATCTTAGAAGTTACTCAGGCCATGCACCGTGACTTCAAGCTCAAAGAACTTGGACCTCTTCATTACTTCCTTGGCATTGAGGTTCAGCGCACGCAAGATTCTATACTTCTCCATCAATCCAAATATGCCCGTGATCTTCTACACCGAGCTGGGATGTCCGACTGTCATCCGGCTATTACTCCTATGGCTACGAGACCTATCACTAAGCCTTCGTTGCCTTTCAAGGATATTTCTCATTTTCGGAGCATTGTTGGCGGTTTACATTACTTGGCTGTCACTCGTCCAGACATTCAGTATGCTGTTAATCGAGTGTCTCAAACTATGCACAACCCCACTGAGCAGGACTATCATGCCTTGCAACGCGTTCTGCGTTATCTCAAAGGCACTTTGAATCATGGTCTTCTTTTTCGCAAGGGGGGATTCGACCTATCTATCTACTCTGACTCTGACTGGGCCAATGATAAAGATGATCGCAAGTCTACCACGGGCTACATACTCCTACTCGGTCCTAATATCATCTCTTGGTGCACGAAAAAGCAGACTCGTGTTTCTAGATCATCCACTGAAGCTGAATATCGAGCTATGGCTGCAGGGGTTGCAGAAGCTATGTGGCTTCGATATATCACTGATGCACTGGGTATTCCTCCGTCCAAACCGAAGTTATACTGTGACAATGAGTCGACTATCTGTGTCACCAAAAATCCGGTTCTTCATGATCGCATGAAGCATGTGGGCACAGACTGTCACTTTGTACGAGATGAGGTTATGGCAGGCACTATGACTCCACATCATGTTTCCTCCTCAGAGCAGCTAGCAGACATTCTTACCAAACCGCTTCCGCCAGTTCCTTTTGAGTACTTATGTTCCAAGCTGCCCATCGTCTCCGTTGATCAGCTTGCGGGGGGATATTAGGAAGTATAATTAAATTAGGATACTTCTTTCCTTTCCTACTAGGATTATTCTTTCCTTTCCTACTTGTACTTTGATTACTCTTGTATTCCCTATATATAGGTTCATATCTCTCAATATTCAATAAGATAAGTTATTATCAAATTGTATCAGTTAATATCCAACACTTGTTGCTAATGAGAACATACAATATGGCAGATTATATGGAATTATGGGTCATAGAGGAATAAAACATACTTGGTCCCTTAGTCCTAGCTATATGCAGCAATTTTTTTTATTCACTAACCTGTCGCACTCTTTCACACTCATTCTAGCTGCTAGAATCCCAAGTACCTTAGTGGTAGCTCTCCCATGGAAAGGTTAGTCAACTTTAACAATTTCTCTCGTGTCTTCTCGCCCACACCCCCAAAAACAATGTGGTTGGGTATTTTTTTAATTTTAACTTTTTACTATTAAAATTAACAAACTTTGATTACTAATTAAGTAAAATTGATATTATATTTTTTTAGCTCAAATGGATATTAGATATTGATACAAAAGTAACTTTGTTAATTTTATTTTATCAAGTATTTTCAAAATAAATTTTATTTAATTCATATATCATATAACTTTTATTTAATTATATGTCAAAGGTTGAGCCGTAGAAAGAAGGGGAATACCATCCCCTCGAACAAAGGAGAAGGACGCGTGTTACCCATTAGGAGTGGTTCGAATTTGGTAGTTCCGTTTTCACCTAAAACCAAAGACAAAACGGAAGGTAAGTTGGCAATTTAGTTCAGTTCGGTTTCGCATAAAAAATATATAAACTGTCGTTATTAGATTTGGTTTTATGTGGTTTTTATTTCGTTTTTTCGATTTTTAAAAATTGAATTTCTAAGCATTAAAAGGTTGTAAAAATACTAACTCGATGAAGCAATAGCAATATGTAGGATTGGCTTCAGTTTTTTCGGTTTGATTTTTACACAAAATTAGTTATTGATGTTTATATTTCTAGTTTTTTTAAAGGGTATAATATGGTTTAAAATGTTTAGTAGTTAAGAAAAATAAATTTAATCGACTAATCAATTATTTTTATTTATATTTTTATGATATTTTTTGCATATCACATATACTCATATAAATAAGGCGAAGTGCCAAAGAAAGTCCGATTTTTTTGGTTTTGTTCAGTTTCTCGAAGTGAAAAAATAAAACGGACACCAAATAATAACAATTTGGTTTTGATTTTTTTGGTTCAGTTTTTTTCTAGCTCGTTTCGATCGGTTTCGGTTTTCATTGCTTCATAAAGCTCATCTAAGCCTTCGTCGGTTCACCTTCATCAGCCTTCTTCACACTCATTTAAACCTTCGTCCTTCCCTACCCTTCGTTACTTTTAAATTTTAGTTTTTAGTTTTTTTTCAATTCAAGTTTTTTTGGGGGGGTTTGGTTATGAAATATTTAAAAAACTAAGAAAAATAAGTTTAATGAAATTTTAAACTAATTATGCGCGTTTAATTTTTTACTTTGAACTTCTCAATTAGTATTAACGAAATTTTTACTTTATATTTTTTGTTTAAATTAAGTAAATTAAATGTAAAAATAATAATCCCCATCCCGAATTTTTCTTCACATTTACTTTTCTTGGCCGAAGTTTGTAAATTTTGACTCTGATATGCAGAAAAAAATACATTGTGTTATGAGGTAAATGTAATACTAATAGATTTATTTTAGAACATAATTTTTTAAATATATTATTTATAAAATATATTTATGCATAGATATAGCCGGTGATGCCTTGGATAATGCTCAATCAACCAGCGGTCCTAAGGCCCCGTTCCGTTCAACTTATTTTTTCTTATTCTTATTAAAATCAGATCAGATCAGACCAGACCAAATCAGATCAGATCGAATCAGATCATATCAGATCGAATCAGATCAGATCAGATCCAATTAGATCATATCAGATCCAATCAGATCAGATCAAATCAAGACTTATTAAAATCAGATCTCATCAAGAATTATTATTATTATTATTATTATCATCATCATCATCATCATCATCATCATCATTATTGTTCTTAAAAATGAAAAAGAATAAACTTTACAAATATGTTAAATTGAAAACTGAGAAAGTAATCCTTAATTATTAGACGTCGGAAAAATTAGTTTTAAAATACATTGACAATGTCAATCTAATATACTTTTAAAATATATTTTTATTGCTACTTGTAATTTGAGTTTCTAAACTTTTGATCTTTTATAAGGATGAGATATTTTAATAAAAATATTATCTCTTCTATATACTGATTATCTAAATTTAATTACTTTTTAATGTATATCTAAATTAAATATTTATTATAATGTATAATTCTAATTTTACCACTAAAATTATCATAAAATAAAAAATATTATTACATTATCATATGAATGATTATTCTAATATATGAATTAACTATTTTTATTTTATTAAAAAATAATCATTAAATAAAAAATATTGATTATATTATAATATGAATTATCATTACAATTTTCAAACGTTACTATAAAGTCAAATTAAATAATTAATTTGAAATTTTAAATTAAATCATAATTAATCAGATCAGACCAAATCAGATCAGACCAAATCAGATCCAATCAGATCAGATCAAATCAGATCCAATCAGATCAGATCAAATTAGATCAGATCCAATCAGATCAGACCAGATCATATCAGAACTTATTATAATCAGATCAGATCAGAAAAAATAAGTTGAACGGAACGGAGCCTAAGTCCTAACCAGGAGAACCCCTAGGCGGTGGTTTCTATATTGATGCTCGAAGTTCTAATTAAATTTGAAAGCATGAAAAGTCAAATATGATGAAAAAATAAATCTTTTTATTTAAATGCTAGAAAAATATTGATCGTTTTGCTCGCCCATTAACTTTGCATAAAAAATGGTAAGTGTGCATTACCGATGGTAAGTGTGAATTGAACAAAAAATACGTGGGTCAATTGGTATCCCTTATTTGGTTATACAAAAATATTTTGTGCATTCATTATTTTAATAACTAATTTTTAACGAATATATTTATAACGAATATATTCCTACTTATACGTATAAACGAATAAAATATGCCCGGGTCGTAAGTAATATAATTTCCTTATGATAGCTTAGTTGAGTTTGCTAACTGAATTGCGAGTATGCCGACGAAATTGCAAGAGATGAGCATGATGGCCATGCTAAAGTAACGATACTTGATGATATGTTACTTAAATCTTCACGAAATCCTATAGGTACTACAGTGAATTTAGCTTATCCAAACTTTCATAAAATATCCAATGATCTAAGCTATTTGCAACACCATGCGATTTTAGCTCCAACATTAGATGTCATCGATTCTAGAAATAAATATATGACATCATTGAACCCGAGCAGCAAATCTTGAACATATCTTACTTCTGACAAGGTTGAGAACTCAAACTCTAATTCAAGTATTTGAGTGACTTACATTCTCCCGAGTTCTTAAATAAGATTCGTGCTTCTGGAGTACCAAATCACGAGCTAACTTTGAAGGTAGACAAACCTATTATTTTTCTAAGAAACGTTTATCATTCAATGGATTTATGTAATGATACTCAATTGGCTAATCACGTAATACAAGAAAAGATACTATCTAAAAGACACATAGGTGAAGAAGTTGTTATTACAAGGCTATCATTGACCACATCTCATGTAACAATTCAATTATTCAAGTTTTAAAAAAACAACTTCATGTGGTTACTTCATATGCAATGGCAATTAATAAGAGTCAAGACAATCTCTAAAAATGTAAGATTATTGTTACTGAAATCGGCCTTTCATGGATAGCTATATATAGTGGTTTCAAGAGTAAGAAATCGAAATGACATGAATATTCTTATATACAACGCAGAGGATACCAAAAATTGTCCTAATAATGTAATATGTAAAGAAGTTTTTCAAAATTTGCAATTCATTTGATATTCATGCTTTAAAGCTTTATATTCCATTATATAGTTTATTTCTATACTTCAATAATGACACCAATATAATTTCATAATGTAAATACGAGTCATGCAACGCACGAATGTCATACTAGTTAGACAGAAAAGTGGAAGGCAAACTGGAAAAGAATGGGAACCACACTCCTCAAAGGGGATGAAAACAGAGAGTAAGGAAAAGATGATGTGGCATTGCGTTTATAATTGGGAAGAAGAAGAGAAAAATCATACCCCATATCCTTACTTAGTTACATAGGCTCCGTTTCGTTCAACTTATTTTTTATGATCTGATCTAATTTTTTGTAGTGCTGATCTAATTTGGTCTGATCTAATCTGATCTGATTGGATCTGATCTGATTAGGTCTGAACTGATTGGATCTCATCTGATCTAATCTGATCTGATTGGATATGATCTGATTAATTATGTTTTGATTTAAAATTCAAATCAATAATTTGATTTGACTTTATAATAACGTTTGAAAATTGTAATGATAATTCATATTATTATATAATCAATATTTTTTATTTTATTATTTTTTTAATAAAATAAAATTACGTAATTCATATATTAGAATAATCATTCATATTATAATGTAATAATATTTTTTATTTTATGATTTTTTTTGAAATTAGAATATTAATTTAATATTTTAATAATTACTTCATATATACATTAGAATAAATTTGTAATTTATATATACATTAAATACGTACGTCTAATAAGTAAGGATTACTTTCTAAGTTTTCTATTTAACTTGTTTCTAAAGTGTATTCTTTTTCATTTTTAATAATAATAATAATAACAATAACAATAATAATAATAATAATAATAATTCTTGATGGGATCTGATCTGATCTGGTCTCATCTGGTTGGATCTAATCTGATCTGATTGGATCTGATCTGATTTGCTTGGATCTGATCTGATCCGATTCGATCTGATCTGATCTGATTTTAATAATAATAAGAAAAAATAAGTTGATCGAAACGGGGCCTTAGCCTAGTCAAACTTTCCTTCCCCTTAATTTTTTTATTAAGGTTTGTAAAATTTCATAAATATATACTCCCCCCGTCCCCGAAAACCCTTCTCCTTTCTTTTTTCATCCGTCCCAAAAAACACTTCACATTTCTATTAAAAAGTCACGTTTACCCCTTACTTTTTCCTACCCTACCTATCACATCATACCTTTTTACTAATAATCTATCCATCAAATCATACTTTTACCTATCACATTAAAAGACATTTTTGAAAATTCAATACCAAAAAACACTCTCCTTAAATCCCCTTCAAAATCAAAACTCTCATGTTTTCCCGGACGGTGGGAGTATAATGAAAGGAAATAAGAATGGTGCATTTTTGTTTACCATGGTGCATTTTACAAAGCTGCAGGTAGTACACCGTGGTGCATTTTACAAAATAGATAGTGCATTATACAAAGTTTGATTTTATTACAAAATTACCACCATATTTTTCTTGATGTTTTTTTAATTTTCAAATTTTTATGGCTCTTAGATCTCACATTTTAAAGCACATCTCGCATTCTTGTTTCCTTCTTAAGATCTCATTCTCACAAGATAATGAGATATGTGTGTGTGTGTATTCTTGTTTTTTCTCAGATTTCCTTTCTTTTCTTCCTTAGTAGCCCCCACTTCCACTATTTTTTTGAAAAGAAAGAGTAGAGATGAATAAAAAAGAAAAAAGGATAAAGTCAAAATAAAAAATTAGAAATATATAAAATTGTAATTACGTCCGAAATAACCTAATAGTAAGTAGTAACCTATACATTGGCTCCAACTGCTCCAAGTAATTTTGTGAAATATTTTCGAAAGTTTAGGTACCATCAAAAAAATATTCCTAAACATTTAACATGTAATGAAAAGAAAATTTACGGACAAAATAAAATATATTAAATGCCGTAATAAATGAGATGTAAAGAAATTTTGAAACCAAAGGAGTACAACAATTACAGCATTACCATTCACCCTAAAGTTCACCTTTACAACTCTAAAGTAGATGAAGTTAGGATTACGACATTCTAATGATACGAGTTGTATCGAAATAGAAAAGACTTCGAGCGTCTCCAAGCTCCAGAAAAGGGGACGAAGGAAGAGAGAGAAAATCGTGCGGAGAACCGTACGCCCAAGGTGAAGAGAGCTAGGGTTTAGTTAATACTTCTTGTTATTCATTAAGGAAGAATACCTTCCCTATTTATAGGAGACAAAGAAGCATTAATCCTAATTAAACTATGTTTGCTATCCTGACGGTTCAAGAAAAGCGACGAAGTAAAGAACCGTAAAGAAACCCTCGAAGGAGCATTTAATTTGCTCACCTAATGAAAATCTAAAATACAATAAAGATAATTAAAGTATTATTAATTTAAGATGCATAATCCTCCTGCCATGCGGGAGGTCTTCTCGGCCTAGAACTCCTTCGAACACATGTCTCTGAACCACCCGTCTCAGTCTCCTCATGCCATCCGTTTCCTTCCTCGGGTAGGAACTCCGTCTCTGATCCCTCGTGCAGCCCACTGCCACCATCGGGTGGCAGCTCTTGCTCCATAGGCTCATTCATAACATTCCCTCCCCGTTCAAAATCCACCTTGTCCGCAAGGTGAAAGTCAGGAAACGTCCGTCGAATAAAGTCTTCTGATTCCCAAGTTGCGTCATCCTTCCCCCCTTCGGTCCATTCCACCAAAATCTGTGGCGTGAGGACATCACCAAGCAAAACAGTCCTTCGGCCATGGATGCGCACTGGAGTGGAGAACACCTGTCCATTTATCAATTCATCGGGTAGGGCCACTGGAACTGGTGTCGAGTTCTCCCCTCGATATGGTCGTAGCAAGGACACATGAAAGACCGGATGAATTTTAGATGTAGCAGGCAGCTGTAGACGATAAGCGACGTTCCCCACGCGTTCGATGATCTGAAATGGTCCGTAAAAACGACGTGCGAGCTTCTGATTGACACGCCGGGTGACAGAATGTTGTCTATAGGGCTGAAGTTTTAACAACACCCAGTCCCCGATGTGAAACTCCACGTCCCGCCGCTGCTGATTTGCGGTCGTACGCATGCGGTCCTGGGCCTCCAACAAATGCAAGCGGAGTCGGCGAAGAAGTGCTGCCCGTTCTGTTAGCAGTGCGTCCACCTCCGGAACCCGACACTCCCCGCTGTGGTAGGGCAGTAACGTCGGTGGTTCGCGGCCGTACAAAGCTTGAAACGGAGTCATTTTTAAAGCGGAATGATAACTGGTATTGAGTGCATATTCAGCCCATGGGAGTAACACTGTCCAACGTCCTGGCTTATCAAACGTGAATGCGCGAAGGTATTGCTCAACCCCCCGGTTCATGACCTCCGTCTGTCCGTCCGTTTGGGGGTGAAAAGCAGTGCTCATGTGTAAGGTGGTGCCACTGAGCTTTAAGGCCTCTTTCCAGAAATTGCTAGAAAAAACTTTGTCGCGGTCCGACACGATGGTTTTCGGAAAACCATGAAGTTTAACCACAATATCGACGAAGAGGTGTGCGACCCTGTGAGCATCAAATCCCGCGGGTAAGGGTCCCAAATGAATATATTTAGACAAACGGTCGACCACCACCAAGATCACTGTATACCCCCGAGAGAGCGGCAATCCCGTAATGAAATCCATAGAAATATCATCCCAAACCTGAAGAGGCACCGGAAGAGGTTGTAAGAGACCTGCGGGCGGTTGAGTGGAATATTTCGTCGTCTGACACGGAATGCATGCGGCAATGTGACGCTGAATATCGGCCCTCATATTTTTCCAGTAAAAACCCATGGAAAGGCGATGGAAGGTACGAGCGACGCCAGGGTGACCTGCCAATGGTGTATCATGGTACTCCTGAATAAGCTTGTCACGCAAGTGGGACGTCTGGCTTATGCATAACCGGCGCTTGTAATAAAGTAACCCATCTTCAACAGTGAAATGGGCCGGTAATACGCCAGCCTTGGCAGCGTCGTGCAACTGCTGCAGGTCTGCGTGCGTCCCATTTTCACGGCGGATGGCGTCCATCAAATCGGGAACGGGATGGGACAAGTTCATCAAGGCGTGGCCGTGTACCACATCATCATCACGGCGGGATAGGGCGTCCGCCACCTTGTTAGAAGCCCCGGTCTTGTACTCAATCTGAAACCGAAAGCCCATAAGCTTCCGTACATAATATTGTTGGTCTGGGGTTTGTATGACCTGCTGGAGGAGATCCTTTAAGCTGCGCTGATCTGTACGGACTAAAAATTCCCGGCCCAAGAGATATTGTTGCCACTTTTGCACAGCCTCTACGATGGCGAAGAGTTCTTTATGGTATGTCGAGGCCGCTAGCTTTCGAGGTCCGAGTTTCTTGCTGAAGTAGGCCACTGGTTTTTCTTTTTGCAAGAGAACGGCACCGATTCCAGATGAGCATGCATCGGTCTCCACCACAAACAGTAGGGTAAAGTCCGGAAGTCGCAGCACTGGGGCCGACACCATGGCCTGCTTGAGGTGTGCGAACGCTGTGGCGGCTCGCTCTGTCCATTGGAAGGCACCCTTTTTTAACATGTCCGTGAGGGGTGCAGCGAGGTGGGAGTATTGGCGAACAAACCGTCTGTAGTATCCGGTGAGGCCCAAGAACCCACGCAATTGCTTCAACGACATCGGCTCCAGCCAATTGACCATGGCTTCAATTTTCTTTCCATCAGCCCGTAGTTCCCCGTTGGAGATAATATGTCCCAAATAATCAATGGAATCCTGACAAAAAGAGCATTTGGATTGTTTAACAAAAAAATGATTAGCACGGAGCAAGTCTAAGACCTGCGTCAGATGTTGTCTGTGGCTGTCTATGGATGGACTGTAGATTAAGATGTCGTCAAAAAACACGATGATGTACTTTCGCAGGGCCCCGGAAAATAACTTATTCATGTAAGCCTGAAAGGTAGACGGGGCATTGGTTAACCCGAACGGCATAACCAGGAATTCGTAATGGCCTTCATGAGTACGGAAAGCCGTTTTATAAATATCCTTTTCGGCCATACGAATCTGGTGATAGCCGGAGCGTAAATCCAATTTGGTGAAGTGACGCGCGGCCCCAAGCTCATCAAAAAGCTCGTCGGCAGTAGGAATTAGGAAGTGATCTGGTACAGTGACAGCATTCAACGCCCGGTAGTCCACACAAAACCGGAAAGACCCATCCTTCTTTTTGACCAACAAAACTGGGGATGAGAACGGGCTTCGACTCGGGCAAATGAGTCCCTCCTTGGTCATCTCCTGTACGAGCCTTTCAATTTTCGTTTTCTGAAAATGTGGGTAGCGGTACGAACGGACATTAACGGGAGCACTGCCTGGTTGGAGGAAAATACGATGATCCGCCGTACGGTGGGGTGGCAGACCGTGGGGTATGGTAAAAACCTCAGCATAGTTGTGGAGTACTTCGGCGATGGCAGGGCAGAGAGCTATCTCACTTGGTTTTGCAGCGGCTGTGGGTGAATCCTCCGGCGTCAGAGCAAGCAGTTCATAACATTCAAGAATGGCTTCATGCGAATGCATAGTTTGGAACATGGCCAGGGACACTGGTTTCGGTGTGGGGCTGCTGCCCTGGAGTGTAATGACCTTGCCATCCCATGTGAACTCCATAGTTAACTGGGTGAAATCTTGGGCAACTTTTCCGAGCTGCTGGAGCCATTGCACCCCCAAGACGAGATCTTGTCCGTGAATAGAGAGAATATAAAGGTCCACCACAAAGGTCGTGTCTTGCAAGAAGAGCTGGACGGCCAAACATTGAGCGGTACATGGCATGGAATCACTGTTCCCCACATAAACCCGGAATGGGGAGACCTGCGTGACGGGTAACTGCAGGCGAGTCACCACCTCGGGGTGGATGAAATTGTGCGTACTACCCCCATCAATGAGAACACGCACCTCCTGTGAACCAATGCGTCCCGGAAGCCGTAGGGATCGTGGGGCTTTGAGGCCCATGAAGTTATTAAGACTCGAGATATCGGCCTCCACAACGAGTTCATCCGGCGTAGGACCTGGGTCGTCGGCGTCACCGGGGTCGTCGTCACACAACAAGAGAAAAAGCCCACAGCTATGAGTGCGGGACCACTTCTGATCACAATTATAGCAAAGGCCCTTGGCATCCTTCTCAAGCCTCTCGGCCCGGGTGAGACGTCGAGGTGTTGGGCATCTTGCTTTCAGCTAGGGCCTTAGGAGGTGTCGGTAGAAGGGGTGTGGTGGGTGCGGCCCGTAACCCCGGACCCGTTCCGCGAGATGGGGTGTAACTGCTCCCCCCATATGGGCGTTGTGAGATGGCTGAAACGAGGGCAGTGTGCTTGGCCTCTAGTTCCCTGGCCAAGGCAAAAGAATCAGATAGAGTCTCGGGTTTGAGCAAGCCAATCTCCTGTTGAAGGTGTGATTGCAGCCCGGCATGAAACAAGGAGATCAATATATCCTCCCCGGCACCGGTGACATGTTGTAATAATTTCTCGAACTCACCCTGATACTCCATGACGGTACCCCTCTGGCGCAGCTTTGCTAATTGACCCAGATAATCCACGTAGTGTTGTGAATCAAAACGGAGTTTGAACTTGTCGACGAAGTCCTCCCAGCCGGCCAATAAGTTATTGGTCCGACGCCAACGGAACCAGTCCGCGGCCGCGCCTTCTAACATCAAAGCAACACATCGTAAGTGCTCCTCCGGTGGCGTGTCATAAAACTGAAAGTACTCCTGCACTTTGTAAAGCCAACGTAGCGGATCGGAACCGTCGCATTTAGGAGGCTCCAATTTCGGTTTAGGGACATACCCGGCGTTTGGTTTCGCAGGAGTATCGCACTCCCTGCGGTTGTCCTTCTGCTGGTCGTGCGTGCTGGGCGACCCACTGCTTGCGAGAAGGAGGGCTTCTAAACGAGAGAATCGCAATTCCATATCCTGTTGCATGTGCGCCACTGATTGACGGAGTGCGACAACTTCCTCACCCTGGGTTACTTCGGCTGACATGATAACTCAATGAAAGCACCAGTTGATACGAGTTGTATCGAAATAGAGAAGACTTCGAGCGTCTCCAAGTTCCAGAAAAGGGGACGAAGGAAGAGAGAGAAAATCGTGCGGAGAACCGTACGCCCAAGGTGAAGAGAGCTAGGGTTTAGTTAATACTTCTTGTTATTCATTAAGGAAGAATACCTTCCCTATTTATAGGAGACAAAGAAGCATTAATCCTAATTAAACTATGTTTGCTATCCTGACGGTTCAAGAAAAGCGACGAGGTAAAGAACCGTAAAGAAACCCTCGAAGGAGCATTTAATTTCCTCACCTAATGAAAACCTAAAATACAATAAAGATAATTAAAGTATTATTAATTTAAGATGCATAATCCTCCTGCCATGCGGGAGGTCTTCTCGGCCTAGAACTCCTTCGAACACATGTCTCTGAACCACCCGTCTCAGTCTCCTCATGCCATCCGTTTCCTTCCTCGGGTAGGAACTCCGTCTCTGATCCCTCGTGCAGCCCACTGCCACCATCGGTTGGCAGCTCTTGCTCCATAGGCTCATTCATAACATCTAATTCACCAAAAAATATTTACGTTTACTACTCTATGTACATGAACTCAAAATTTTTGACCAAGCCATACATTGAAATGGTCCATTGTTTTTATATTTCGCAAATGAGCATCCACATTTTTTCCAATAAAGCTTGGGAATCTCATTTCACTAACTGCTTTGTATATTGTTGGTGATTTTAGTGTTATCGACTATTTTGTGTAATTGGATTAACTTAAAATCTTATAAGAATTTTAATAGACCTAGTTTGTTAGAGTTTATGAATTAGACTGTTTGACTATAATAGTTTTTATGCATCCCTTACATTAAGTTAAATATTTGTGGCTTTGTTCTACATTACAATGATGAATTTGTGTGGTGTTTATATTCGATATTTATTTGTGGTTGTATTAAATTTCTGTTATCCCACCCCATGTGAGTTATTCCACCACTTGTGAATGATATTTCTTCAGTGCTTATATGGTACATCTAGTTGTACCAAAAATAAGGTACAACTTGATAGTACTCATTTTGAAGTAAGATGGTACCCATTCTCATGCAAAAATAAGTATTCATTTGAAGTAACATAGTACTCATTTTGAAATAACGTAGTACCCATTATCGAAATAACGAAGTACTCATTTTCACACACTTGTTCAATATAATTATAATAAATAGCGTAGTGTTTATTCTTAAAAGAAGTGGTACTCATTCTCAAATAAGGAAACGCTCATTCTCAAGTAAATTGTTTTTCAATCGTTTCACATTTGAAAATTTTAGTGTAATTAATCATACCATCATCACACCAAATCAATCAAATCTTCATCCTGTTTGCTGCAGGCACCTTCCTTCCTCGATTTCGTCAAATCTGCAAGGGTAGGACAGCCCAATTCAGTCGGATCTTCCTCCCAAAAATCACGCAGCGCAAATTTCTGATCGGATCTCGTCTCCCAATCATCAATCAGCATCATCGTCTTCTTCCACGATCCACATCGGTTGCCCTAAGAATTGCTCTGTCCGCCCTTAATTTTCTGATCGACACGCGGCTTTCCACTAATTTCTACCGGTTGCACAGTTTTTTCCGTAAATCCAGTTGTAGGATATAATTTGTGGTATTTTGTCATACAAAATCTTTGTATCTCCAGGCCGGATACAATAGAATCTGGGATCTGCCTTTTTCTACATTTGCTACGGATCTGCGACGGCAAATACTTTCCGTCACAGATTTTCTTTCCCGTGTAGGATAAGATCCTTGTCGTAGAAATAGTTGCAAAATACTCCCTCCATCCCAAAAAGTCTTTCCTGTTTCATTTTTTGCGCATCTCATAACACTACAAAAAACTCCCGGAATTGGCACCGGAATATTAGGCACGGACATGCCGTGACTACGCCGAAAAAAAGAAAGTAGCCACATGGCGTGTTTCTATTTGCGTTTCAATTTGGATTAGCATTTTTCCGTGCCAAATGTCGTGCCAATAGCGTAAACGTTAAGAAGTTAACGGTGTTGTCGTACGGCATTTATTCTAACCAATAGGCACGGATTTAGTTGTTCCAATTCCCTTCCTTTCTCATAAAATTCAAAATCGAAAAGGACAAGACTGTTCTGTCATGGAAATAGCCGTGCCTAATTTCGATCCTAGACAAAAGCCTGACACACTTGCAGAGGCATTTAGTTTGGCACGGAAACCGCCGTGCCTACATAAAAGCCCAATAAATTCGTTTTATGACATGCTATTAATGCACCCCTACAAACGAAGAGTTCATTTTGTTTGGCACGGACAGGGCCGTGCCTATGCAATTACCAAAACTGTCGTGTTTAATGCCCTCTAGTAGGCATGGAAAAAGCCGTGCCTAGAATGGATCTCGCACAAAAAGCCTGACACACACAGAGATATTGAAATTTGGCACGACAACGGCCGTGCCTACACCATTACCCAAGAATCCGATATTTAATGCACGGTATAGGCACGGTTGGGGACGTGCTTACGTCCGTGCCTACGGTTTAATTATATTACCACCCCTTACATATTTTTTCTCGTTTTTTCATTAACCACTCTCCTCCTCTTATCTCTTTCTTCGCCGTCATCCCTCATCCCTCCTCCCGCATAACCCCTTCTCCTTTCAATGTCTTCAGCAAGGAGCACTTCCTTCCGCGGTAGCATTCGCGGTAAGGGATCTTCCGCGCTTGATCACTAAGGCCGAATTGAAGGGGTAATTTTTTTGTTTTTTATTATCTCATATATTATTTGTATGATTTTTTAATTTTTTTAATTTTTTTCCAGCCAACAAGTTGTCCTAAACACAATACTAATTTATTTCAATACTAATTTATTTTTTATTACATTTATAGCTTTGTTACACATGGTTGCTCGGGGTTTTGCCGGCGGACACAGACAAAGTCATGAGGATCACCTTTAATTCCCGTGGGTTTTGCCTTCTCCCATGCCTGTTTTTCAACAACCTACGGTCCTCCCCCAAATGCCAAACGTTCAACCGGAAGGATACAATTCAAATAACTGTGGTGTTAACAGTTTTCTAAACAATGAAAATCTGTAATTATTCATCATTAACATTTGTCTGTGATGATCTTCATTTGGATGCTAGACATTACTTTCATTATGAATATTACTTTTATTAATCTACATTATTATGCTGGGAGTGTTTTATTCCGTATTTGAATTATGGCCTGTTATGTATTATTACTTTTTTATTTTCAAAATTGTTTTTTTTAATTTTTCGAAATCTAAGGCACGGATAAATAAGTGACAAAAAATATTTTTTTTATTTTTTAAAATCCATGGAACGGATATGTCCGTGGAAAAATATTTGAATTTCGACATTTAATATCCCCGCGTATGTGAATTTTTTGAAATTTTTTGAATATTTTGAAAATTTTCAAAATAAAGGCACGGATATATCCGTGACTTATGTTATATTTGTAAGAACACAATTTTGACACGGACATATCCGTGCCTAATATCTTTAATGTTTTTTTTACAAATGTCAGTTTGGAACGATTTTGTCACGAGTGACGCCGTCTCTATATTTGGCACGGACTGGATTTCCGTGTCATACGGTTTGGAGCTTCGAAAGTGGCAGTGTTTCGTGTCCGTGCCAAAATCCGTGCCTAATACCTTAGTCACGGAAAACTTAAACTACAGTCTGTGCCAAAAAGCTGTGCCAATTCCGCGTTTTTTTATAGTGTAAAACACTTCTATCCCGCACTGAATGCCAAAAAAACTTTCAAAATAACTTCTACCCACAATAAAGAAGAAATGTTGTAAATTTTAGGCATTTTAGATGTCGGTAGAAGTGTTTTATGGGATGCGCAAAAAATGAAACAAGAAAGACTTTTTGGGACAGAGGGAGTATATAGCAACGGAAAATCGTAGTTCGTCGCAGACATAAACAAATTTTCGCCTTTCGTTTACCCTCGCAGATCTGTCACTGACTTGAGACAAGAGCGGAAAGTCTGTCGTAGATAACAAGCGGGCGACGACAGATTTGTGATGGAACAAAAGTGCCGCAATACCATCGCTGATTATGGATGTGCTACGGTTTTCTAAAATCTGCGATGGAAACTCGCCATTGCAGATGGAACAAATTCGTGTAGTGGTATATTTAGTGAGATTTGCATTAAAGAATGGTGAGCTTTTTGGTTAGGGTTCGTGAGCACTGAAACTTTAAATTTAAAAAAAATCAAAGTGTGAAAAATTATGGTGAGCTTTTTCATACAATTTGGTGAGTTTCGCAGTTGTCCTTGAGGAGCTTTGCAGTGATCAGTGGTGAGTTATATGTCATCTGACCGTAGCATGTCATTTTACCATAATGTTTCATCTCAACGAAGTCAATCCCATATAAATATGTTTCCGTCTAATAAATATGTGTCCCCGATCACTACGATTATGTTCTAGATTTGCCACTATTGATCGATCAAATCTCAAAGGCTATATAATGAAGCTCTTGCTCGGTTAATGATGTTTGATTACTTAAAGAGCGTAGAGATGTATAAAGAGCATAGTCTTGCACTCCCTATTTTGGTTGAGTGCTCTTTTAATTTCTTTTTCTCCAGTAAAGAGATTTAGGATTTTAGTTCAAAACCAAGTATATATAGTCACAACCAATATAAAACACAAAGTTCAAGCTAAGATATATTATTACTAAAATATGTTTGGTTTTACAGCGTTTATTATATACTCGACAATGTCGGCATGTATATACATTTTCTATATAGGGATCGGCGTATATATCTATTTCTTTCACATAGAAACGCATATGATGAAATTACCGTAAGGACATCTTATAATCATCCAATGCTAATTTCCTCTCAGGAAAAGAACTTTTTATCTTTTTGCTAATAACACTTGTAGCTAGTTCGTGAAAGGATAAGAGAATTAATTTTGATAATGAAACAACAGAAAAATACATACCTAATTTTTTGCAGATACTTAGAACATGCACATTTGTCACTCCCTTCTTAAATTAAGTCCTCATTTCACGATCTCGAATGCAATATTTTGATCATTAATATATCTATATATTTATATATAAATACGAGTATATATTATAAGAATATAATATTTCAAAATTATGTTTTTAAAATAATCTATTCATTTTAAATTTATATAAAAATTTAATATATATTTTTCGTAATATACCGTCAAAGTTCAAAAGTTTGATCACGAAAGTCAAACTGGAAAGTTAATTTTAGGACGGAGGGAGTAACACTAATCTAATTTGATATACACAAAAGCTGATAGACATTGATGAGTTGTGAGTATAATTTGTCTAATACACAAAGAAAAATGATGAGAGAACACATTGTCTTATATATAATTATATGTAATTATATGCTAGTTTTTCATCCAAGAAACCCACACATGAAACAATAATGACTAGAAAGAAAACAGTGAAGAATAAAAAATTCCCCTTCCCAATAACAAAAAGAAAAGAAAAAAAGAAAGAAAGAGATTAAAATCAAGTTTTTTTTTCACAAATGGATGGAGTATAAAATTTACCAAGAAGCACCTCCAGCTCCCAAGACTCCATTCCAGCAGAATCCTGCTGCTGGGTGGTGGTCTCTGTCTTGCTCATCAGCCCCATTGCTATGATCACCACCTGCTGCATTTGTTCCACTTTTCAAATCCTCAAAAGGGAAGAAAAGCCTCCCACTAGTACTTGTCTCCTGCATGCCTTGGAGAAGATGATGATGATGATGACCATTATACCCTCCATGATCATCATTATTCCCATTCATCCCATCCAAGGTGAATGAGAAGTTTAGGGTTGGCTTGTATTCTGGGAGAGAGAAAGATGATGAGTAGACTGATGAAGTATTGGGGTCAGGAATTGGCATGGGGAGGAATGAGCTCATCATCATCATCCCTCCCCTTGTTGATGATGGTGATGATGTGGGCATCCCAACACTCAACATCTCCATAGCTGAGAGTTGACCGGCCACCGGATTGTTGTTGTTGTTGTTGTTGTCGTTCCCTTCCTTGTCGCTGTCGTTGCGCTCGTAGTTTGGCACTTGGATCAGCTCAGCTATGGTCTTCAAGTCTTGATGGTGGTGGTGATGGTGATGGTGATGGTGATGAGATGAGAAGCTCAAGTTGAGATCTTGTTGGATTGATGTAGTTGTTGTTGGCTTGTTAGGGTTTGGATGGAGTGGGAGTGGGAGTGGGAGGGGGAGACGCGACGACAGCATCAGATCTGCCGCAGCAGCAGCGGTTGCAGCAGAAGGGAACTGCTGCTGCTGCGGCAGGTTCATCTTCTTACTATTGTTATTCATCACTACAACTTGGTGGTGGTCAATAGAAGAAGACCTGATGAGCCTGTTCTTCCTTGACCCGCCGCCCACCGGAATATTCCTCAGAGACCCGCCTTCGGTCCAGTAGCGGCGGCAGGTCTTGCAGAAGTACCTGGGCTGTGACAGGCTGTAGTTGTTGTAGTAGCAGAACTTGGTGTTGGTGGAGTTGCATCTTGGGCAGTTCACTGGCTCATCCTTTTGTGGCCTAATCTTTCTCTCTATTGTTCCACCACCACAATTAGCACTAGTTGTTGAAGATGGCTTTCCTGGTGCTGTATTATTATTATTAATGGGATTCTTTGGCACTATTTCTTCCATTTGCTTCACCACTATCTCCTAGAGACAAAAACAAAAGCAGTTTTTCATCATCATCATCATCAAACTCCATACATCAATCACAGAAGATGGAATAATTTCAGGAAAGGTATAATTAGTAGGAGGAAATTAAACTTTAGAAAGAAAAAAAAAACACAGCCCAAAAAAATCAACTGATAAAGTTGTTTGCTTTATACTTTTTTTCATTCTAACAAAAAGAGAAAAAGGATCCATTAACAAAAACCCATCACTTTTCTTCATCTATAAATCAACTTTTTCCATCACTTAACAAATAAAGAAGAAATTAAACAACAAATGAACTAATAATAATGATATGATATGGATCTAGCTAGCTATGTATCTCCATATATATGCTGCCAGCTAAAAGTGCATGATGATAAGATATATATATATATATATATATATATATATATATATATATATATATGTACCTGAGGCCATTGAGCAAGATCCATGGATTGGATGAAGAGGGAGATTAGATTAGATTAGATGGTGAAAGTAGTAGTACAAAGTAGAAGAATTAATGGGGGAGAATAATAATAATAATTTTTTTCTTGAAAAGAAGAGGAAGAGCAGCTTTTTTGGTCACTAGTGGGTTAAAAAGCAGGAAACGGAATGTTTGGGAGGGTTTGTTTGTGGACGTTCTAAGGTGCTTTATGTGTCATCACTGTCATGTGTGAATGGACTATCAAGAGAGAGAGAAGAAGAAGAAGATAGTGGGGCGGGGGTTTGCCTTGTACTGTATACCGACTCCCGAGTATTCTTTTGTTTTAAAAATAGTGTTTCACTCTTTACAAAAAAAAACATAAAGAAAATACTTCCTCCGTCCCCTTTTATATTACAATATTCCCTTTTAGACAAAATTAAGGAAAAGTCAAATCAGTATTTTTTTTCACCAAATTACCCCCAAATAGTATAGGAATGGTGGGTGGGTGAGATTTGACATTGAAATGATAAAGGGGAGAGAGGGTAAAAGAGTCCATTTAGTGTAAAAGTAAACACTTTATAATCCTTTTTGGGACAAAAATAAGAAAGAATATTGTAATCTAATTGGGGACGGAGGGAGTATCAAAATAGAATTCAATGTTTTTATTTCCTAAATAGAAATTCGCACTGTGGTAATGTGGCACTATACATATGTATTTTTTTTGCAATGTACATGGTCATAATTGTTAATATAAATGCATTTTAACTCCTATTTTAAAAATAAAATCATGAAACTCCTATTTTGATATAATTTCAATGTTTTACTCATATTTTAGTCTGTTTCCAAAAAATATACTACTTTCGTTCTAGTGTATTCGTCCAATTTGACTTTTTCGTGCCAAACTGGACGAACTTTAGACCTCAATTAAATAAAAATGGCAAAGTATTTTTGTATAAAAATTATTTAATTAGATTTATCTTGTTGAGAACTTTTAAAATTTTAATTTATTGTATTGATATACAACACAACTTAAGAGTAATTGATGATTAAAATTCGTCCAGTTTGACTCAAAAAAGTAAAATCGAACGAATACACTGGGATGGAAGGATTACTCCTTAATAGTGTTTCACTCTTATTTGTTTGTTTTGACTTTTTAAAATGTGAAAATTATATGAAATCATCCACCAATAATCTTATCTTTCAAAATTATGTGTAATAATCCCACATTTTTATTTGTCTATGCACGTGTTTTGGATTGCCCTTAGAGAGGTAATGGTGATCTAATGAATTTTGAAAAAACCTATTTTGCGCAATGAAATAGAAGTTGAGATTGTTTAAGGTTAAAGGCGGCTCAAGACATGTGCGGGTGGTCACCTGGAACGGGCTCATTTTTGGAGGGGCCCAAATCTTATTTTTTGGTATTATATTATACTTCGTACTATAATATTTATTATTTATTCTTATTATAACTCTGTACTATAATATTAGTTATTGTTTAAAACATTATTGATACACTTTTCTTCATTACGAGACAAGAGTACATTTTCTCCGTGTCGTGTGGGATCCCTGATTCCTCGGGGAAGACCCATTAATTAACATAAATTCTATTTCTCATAAAATAAAATAATGCGTTTAAAAATATAACAGCACATTTTTTGTGTGTTTTAAAAATGTAACGGTTCACAACTTTATAGTATTCACTCCGTCCCATTTTTTATTACAATTTTACTTTTTCTCTCATCTCAATAATTTGTGTTTATTTATATATTTTCATTGATTATTTGATAAAATAAAATTTTCTTGACACTTCTAAGAAAAATATATGAGGTTATCCGAAAAGTAATTTCTAGTCCTCCATTCTGGAAAAGACATCCAAGAAAAGTTCAATACAAAAACTACAATGATTATCAAAAAATAATTCATAGTGTCACATTTCAGTGATAGTTGTAGTGATATTTTCCATTGATGGAGTTTGCTTACAACAATAATTATTAGGTTAGTATTCAAATGGCACCACATGAGGCACAATGCGAGAGATAATGTAGAACCCTAGTTTGTTAGATCGAATTGAGCGAGCTGAAGCTTGAGGGACCCGGCCATCCGAGAGACTGAGGAGAAGGTTTGTCTATTCAGATATAAACTACAAGTTGGGTCACACACTGTCATAAGTCTTACGCAAACCTTAGACGTTTTCAAAGTACTATGCGACAACATGGTAATTTCAAAGTATGTAGTACCTCTTGTCTAAAAAATGCACAGTACCCTCCTCGTTGGTTTGCCTAAACACGAGAATCATCGGGCAATAAGTTGAAACGCTCGAGCTATTGGGATGGAGACTTGAGCGCGTACCCTAGCATGTGAGAATCAGTTTTCTGTTTTTTGTTCGCCTTGGTGACACATTTTCATATTTTTTAATATGTAAATCAGTTGACGTATTATCACGAGTATGACTGTGGAGTTTGACCTTAAAATTTATCATAAAATTTATCATATAGTTTGAGTTTAATCTTTCAACAGTTGGGTAGCTACAAGCCTACAAGTAGAAGTCGTTTTTAAAGAACGTCCCACGAGAGAACCTTTGAATTTTACAGACCCTTGCTCAGTTTAAACACGCATATGTACATGGGGGCATATTCACTTTGTTCTGGAAGACTGAAATGATCAGCACAGCAGTGCGAGAACAATTTCGGATATCATAAATTTTTTATAGCAGAATTCGGGTGGGTTACTCACTGATCTGCATTAATCCCAAAGATGCGAACTTTGTGCATGTGTGGAAACTTGGCGACAACCAGTACAAAAACTGCCACCGTGTTGAGAAACAGCATCGGGTGTTGGTAATCTGTTGTGTGGGATGCTATTAAATACCTGTTCAACCAAGAGAGCAAAAAAATTAACTATAAAAGAAAAGATGTTGACGCTCGGGAATTCAAATGACAACTGCATTTATTCTCCTGTAATCTTTTTATATGAAAGAAACTGGTACTGGACACTTATTGTTGAGATTTTGTAAAAAAAACACTTTGAGCGTAACTTGATACTACCTCCGTTCTCTTTTAATTATATGTTTTGACTTTCTCGATACATTAATTAAAAAGGAATGAATGTGGGCATGATGTATGTCCACATTCATTCAACTTTTAAGCATCAAGAAAGTCGTATTGAACAGTTACTTAAAATCCCTTATCAATTTTACTGTGCAAATTCTACATCACTTCTAGTGCCCATTTGGTAGCTTAAATTCTTCCTATCACTTGTGACAGAAATGTTCTACCACTCAGTAACTTTTCATTGACTGTTCAATTTTAATAAGAAACATTATTACGGAAGAAATGTTTTAGCTGAAATGACCAACAGAAAGTAAATGATACTTAGGGTATGTTCTCTTTGTCTAATCTGATTGAATCTTATTTGAATTGATCTGGTCTCATTCTCGTTAAAGTTAAAGATGTTTCTAATCTGATCTGGTTTGATCTAATTTCAATAAGAATAAGCAAAAAGTTATAAAAATAAGTTGAAGTAAACAGGTTCTTACCAGAAGTATTTTTCCATACTATACTATTTAAAGTATAACATCCTACTCAGTCCCACAAGTGGGGCCTGGGAGATGGATGTAAAAAATCATACCCCTACATATAGAAGATAGATTGTTTCTAAAAAGAACTCAATCTCGGATTGGCAAAAAATATTGGTTAGGAAAGTCCAACAAAAGAAAATAAAGGTAAACAAAAAAACAAATACGAGGAAGTGGTGAAAGGGCCACAATGCAAACGCCGCACAATATCTAGCTAACCCCTAGACTCTTACGTGCCCAGAGCAAGAGCAGGAAACTCACGGGAACCTAACTACCTTACAACTTTAATAGTTTAATCCTAGGGTCATGTCATCAATAAGCACTGGAAGCCTCATGTCTTGTTAAAAATAATTCAGGAGTTCCAACCACATTTTCAGTGAAAACTCTTAGCCAGTTTAGTTATTCCAGTGAAATTCCACCCTTACCAAATAGGCAATTGATATCACTTAACTTTTAGTCTAAAACACTAGAACCTATCAATCTTAAATCCAAAACTTGGCTGGAATCAGCTTCACTAATTAAGATAGAGAAACTATGTCAAGAAATACCTACTAATAAATAAATAGATTTAACTACATATTCTTTTAGAGGCACAAGGGAAGAGGATTAGAGAATATATCAAAAAGCCAAAACTACCTATATGGGGGATGTAGCTGACTGATCGCTTCTTAACAAGGCAACAAGCACAACCAATGTTTTATGTCTTACTTTATGAAGCTTTTTTAAAGCACTTGCCGTATTTGAATTTAAGAAGATAAAAAAGAATAAAAATCTAGCAAAAGCACTGGGCGACTTAGCAAGAGTCAGTGGGTTCCATCAACTCAAATTGTGTCTATCTCCATGTCTGGCTTTCTTCTGGAATTCTCCTGGGCTATCTAAAATGAAACAATGGAAGAGTACTCTAGAGACTGTAGAGACCATAACATTCGTTTTAGATTATTACTCCTTTGCATTCTTTGTTCTTCCTACACCTGTATAAAGTTAGCTCGTACATGAGTTCAATTGAGAGGCTCAATTAAGGCCCTAACCCCTAATAAAGTATGCTAGTATCACACCCATGCGTTGCACGGCTCGTAATTATGTTATGAAATTATATTGTTGTCATTATTGAAGAATAGAAATTGGTTATATAATAGCATATAAAGTTTTTTCAATATTTTAAAACATGAATATTAAATTAATTGCAAATACTGAAAAACTTCTTTATAAACTACATTAGTGGTAGAATTTGTGGGAACATCCTCGGTGTTGCAGTTGTATATCAAAATCTTCAAGCCATTATGATTTGTTACTCTTAAAAATGCAACATATAGTTGTCCATGACAAAATACCAGCTTCTGTAACAATAATTTTACGTGTTTTAGAGATTGACCCTAACTCTTATTAATCGTCATTGCATATGAAGTAATTACGGGGAATTGTCTTCATTGAAACTTGAATGGAATTCTTGCATCAGATGATGTCAATGATAGTCTTGGAATAATAACTTCTTCACTCATGTGTGTTCCAGATAATATTTTTCCTTGTATTGAATGTTAGCAATCAGAGTTTCTATCAATCAAGTACCATTACATAAACTCTGCATTCTTTGTTCTTCCTACACTTGTATAAAGTTAGTTCATACACGAGTTCAATTGAGAGGCTCGGCTAAGGCACTAACCCCTAATAAAGTATATTCTGTCAACTATTTCTACTATTTCTGAGTATGCATCCAACAACATCCCTTCGGTCAGTGTTGTCAAGCCGTCGCCGACTAGTTGTCCAGACGTCCAAGCGTTTTTGGATTGGCGACTTGCTCTTTGACTAGAGACAAGGGCAGACTAGACGATAGGGCAAGTAAAGCGACGCTTAGGCGCGCCTAGAAGACACCTAGTTGGTGAAGAGAATTGCCCAATTTGACCTAACTCAATTTGACCCGACCCGACCCAAATTTCATTAATTTTTAAAATTTACGATAAAAGATAGCCTCCCTCGACGCAATCCAGTGAATCGACATTCTAGATTCAACCCTTCCCAAGTCACGACTCTCCTTGGCTCCATCATCGACATCTTCCAGCACTTCCATCGACATCTTCACAGGCTCTCTATCATAATGTTGAATGATGGTATTTGATAACTCAAAACTTGGAATTAAATATTTTAATATGTTGTTTGACTTCTTTTTGTGCTAATTTTCTTTGTTGGTGTGTTATTTTTGAAGATTGAAGGATATTTTTTCTTACGTACTCTTCGTTATGTGACTTTATGTGCTATCTTTAAACGTATTTTTGCTTTGGTAATGATATTTTGTCATTTAGATATATATAGTTATTTTGGGTGAATGAAGATATATATAATATAATGTTAAAATTTTCAATACTAATTGTAATTTGTCGACAAGTCTACGACTAGTCCACTAGTCTCCTCGTCGCCGACTCAACTTGACTTGTCGATTTAACAACCATGCCTTTGGTGCATGGCAAGTTATCCAACAATGCACTACAGTCTCAACTCTTAACATTTCATTAGTATCTTTACCCGCCTATTTATTCAGTATAAGACTAAAAATCAAAGCCAAAGGCTTAAAATCAATTAAAGCATGCAACAAGATAAAGAACTGCAGAATTACGCCAAATAAATTTGTTGGAAAAAATTGAGTAACAATTCAGTAGATCCACAGTTCCAAGTATCCGCATTGTTGCATCTTATTAGAGAGAAATGCATTATACGACAGACAATAGGCATAAGGCATCATAACACAGAAGTCAGCCAAAAAAGTAGAGCAGTGAAGACGATACTCACAGTACGACAGGGACTACAGTAAGAAACTTTCTATTGCGTGTGAGCTGTTTGCCATTGTCTATCTGTTCCCACCATGTCAACCTGTTGTAAATACCCTGGTCATCCGCGAAAGGTGTTCCCTTCTTCCAGTGAAAGAAGTGATATGTAATCTGCAAGAAAGAACAAACAAAAGCAGTGAAAATCTAAAAGAAATGAGAATTAAATATTGCCTCCTTCCATAAGAATCATAAGATCACATATTTCAAAGATAGGGTGAACTGCACATTACCAGACATATTAAAGGAAGAGATTAGTGGATAAGGCATACATGCAACAATAAAATATAAGTACTCTGTGATTTGCGAGAGCCGGGAATTCAAGTAACCAATGAATCCCCTTTTTCGTCATCAGAATAAATCAACCAACTATTTAGAGCACAGATATGGAACTGTTTCAGTTCTATTTCAGAGACCAGATGTCTATATTGAATCACAAGGTGCCAGAATAGGTTTTACAATATAGTACGCCGTAATCAGAAAAAAAATCAAATCCACGCCCTTCAATCTCGAGCCTCCAAACCTTGATTCGAAAATTCAATTCTTAAAAGAAATACATAGCTACTGAAACCATGGAGCACAAACACATACAGGAAAATAAGCATTAAGAGAAAAGTAGATCAATTTAATCGTCAATCTTCTGGTAATCATACAATATTTGTTAAACCGTCTATTATTGATGCACTTACGATGAAATGAGAGAGGTGGACAATTGTCCAGGCCATGCCAGGAGAGCAGCCGAAGACGGAGAGGACGACTAGCCATGAGAAGAAAAGGATGAGGATGTAGGTGGACCACACCCCCGGATACGTGAACCACTCCGTATTTCGATTCAGATCCGTCGGCGGCGACGCCTTCACGTACAAATTCGGCATCGAAATCAAGGTTGCAAGAACGCAGATAGAAATTGGAAGATCCGAATCTGAAGATCGAAGCACTTGGATCGGAGTGCTAACCCCTAATCAAAGAGGGAGTGTGTGTTATGCAAAAATGAAGGTGAATTAGCGATGATGATCGGCAAAATGAAAGACACATGTGAGCTTTTAGATAGATTAGAGGGGAAGGGATGAGAAGAGGCGGTGGGCTTGCAGCTTTGGAATCGCTTTGCGGGCAGAAACTCTTCCCCGCACTTTGGATTAACATGGACGGATCCTATTTAGACCTTGTTGTTTATCTCCTTTATTGGTCTTGTTTATTTTGATTTTTTTATCAAAATTTATAAGTTTTGAGATCAAATTAAATACAAATGAAACAAGATATTTATATAAAAATGGTTTTATTATATTTATTATAATAAATATTTTCAAAATATTATTTTATCTAATTAATATACAATATATATTTTATTTATTTATAAGTCAAATGTTAAAAACAATTGATCAGAAAAAGTCAAAAGTCAAAACTAGACAAATACTCAAAGACGGAGATAGTATGTGATTATTGTTATACCTAAAAATGTTTCCTTTTTTATCTGATCTAATTTCAATAAAAGTAAATAATACTCCTAGACATGTCAAATAAATAGGTTAAGTCTAGTTCAGGTTTGATCACTCTGAATTTAATTCATATCGAATTCAGGTAAGTTTGATTTATGGTTGAAATTACATGTTCATGGCTTTATATTGTCGGTTCGGATTGATCTAACGAGTTGTGAGATTTATTATTATAATATTTAATTACGTAATATCACTTGCATATTGCACTAAAAATATAGAGTACTAAAATATCAAACATCTTAGGATGTTTTATTTTTATTTTTTTAATTACATTTTATATGTATTTAATAACATTCTGAATGCTATAAAAAATTAAATATGTAACACTTTTGATAAAAAAAATATAAAATAACTATGTGATATCGTTAAAAACTTATTTGAAAATATAATTTTATACACTAAAAATGAGTAATAAGAAAAAAAATACATAACCTCATTTTTACTACATTATTTTTCCAATTAAAATACATGATTTTGAAAAACTATTATGTGTTGGACATGAGTTCAAACCTCTTTAGATATTCTTTTGTGTTGTTATTTTTCATGTTTTGATAAATGACAATTACATCGACAACCAACTTATTCCTTACTTCAAGAAACTAAAGAAACATATCAAGAAATACAAGTTGGTTAAACAACGTTCAATTCTTATGCATTTGTAGAAGTGAAGTTAAGATTTCTAAAGATTTTTTATTTATTTGAGTAGTAGGAAATTTAGTAAGGATGACAAAATATTTTTTTATTCAAAATAAACTATTTTTGAGGGTAACAGATAAAAATATTTTTATTGATTCAGTTGAAAAGTAAAACTTTCTCTGTCCAAAAAAATCTCTTTTGAGTCAATTACAAAATGTGTGTCAAAATTTTCCTTAAACTTTTTTTTATATATAAAATTTTTTTGGTAAGAAAAATATCTTTTAAAATATTTTTTCTGTGTACATTCTTTGACAAACAAATTTTTTTTTGAGACTCAATTCTTCACCCAAATTATCTATCTCATCATTCAAATGTATTTGAATTTATTTGCGCTGATAGGGAGCCTATTGTACATGCCCTTTTGTTGGGAACAATAGGAAATTGACAAATGTACTTCATCATCTCGCTCTTGGTTGTGTTCTTGCTGTCTATGCATTATTCACGCTAACAATATCTTAATTCTTATGATGTAACAAAAATCCGGCAGCACTTTTTCATTATACAAATAGTCTTTTTTTACTTCATCCTAACTCATTTTTGAAATGTCAGCCTCACTAGTAAATGTATTTGATTTTCTTTTATCTATCGAAATTGCGACAACATTTTCCAATGGTTCTCCAGGTGCAAGATTAATATAGTCACATATGCACCTGAAAAACACATTTAAGAAACGTCAAACAAAAAATGATAGAATAAAGAAAAAGAAATACATTCACTACCTAAATGAGAGAAACATTTCAAGAAGAACTCCAAACTAGAAGCTATTTAAAACTTACTCATAATGAGTACATTTTAAACGTGTATCTAGGTCGGTCAATATATATATATGTTATTTCTATATTATAACATCTCTGATCATGTAGCATCAAACTAAAAGTAATTAAACAATCTATATTTCAAACACAATCTATATCATCATGTCACATTTTAACTAAAACATAAACACAAAATAATTCAAATATATAGTAATGAAAGAAAATACATTGAAATAAACTTTAAAACTATATTTATCAACATTGTGTACCGTCGGGCCGGGGGCGTCCCCCCCCCCCCCCGAACCCCCCGACTCGCTGACTGGGCAGTGAGACCCCGTACTCACTGCTGTAACGGCTCAGATTCAAGGCATTACAACAAATATCCCTTTTGTATATACTACTGTACGTTTTCCATCAAAGTTTAACAAAGTATCGAAAAATGGAAAAATGTGGTAGGAATCTATTAAGAAGAAAAATTTGATGAGGCCATTTTTTTACTTAAAAAGAAATTGAATTTTTTTTCGAACAAATGGAAAAGAAAAGAATAATTTTTTTATGGGACAAAGGTAGTACGTACGGAGTATCTCACAAAAATAACCTGAAAAAACTTTCCTTTCTCTAAAAAAAATCATCATGCAGGTCATGTTCGAGTGGCTGTATATTTTGCATTAGTTTTTGAATTTTCTTATTCTATAAAATTAGATTAGAATTTTCTCTTCTAATGTCTATATATATAGATATATCTTTCATTATTCGGTAAGACCAATTATTATCAAATTGTATCATATATTAAATGTCTATTATGATTTTTTAGGTACATTGAAAAATGAATAAATACAAAGACAAAGTATGTCTATATTCATTTCTTTTTTAATATATCTAGAAAGTGTTATTAAACAAAATAGCTTTCTTTGGCATGGTTAATGTTGTATTGTTGTTAGAAGTTTATGTCATACGTATATATTCATTAAAGAAAAAGGAAGATTTAGTTGATTAATTGCCTCATTTAATTATATTTGCAATTAATAATTTATTGTAATCATGATTAATTAGCCTTAAGCACCACGCATGCTTTTTGTGGAAATTAAATTGGTGCATTTTATTATCTTTTGCACTATAAGGTTTTTATGAGAATATTCAAATATTGAGCATCTATGATGTCCCCAAACTATTCAAAACTCTACTTACAATTTTGGAAATGGCGGACGAAATGGAACTACTCTTTCAGGAAATGGGAAATGACACAATTTTGCCTGGAACTTTGTCTTCATTCCATGATCCAACTTGGTTTGATCATCTCTCACCAATCAGCAACTCCGTTTTCATGAGCCCGGCCGAAACCCATTGGAGTGGAGATCTTATGAACCGAAATCTCTTAACGGATATGATTCAATCCTTCCCAGATGAGATCAACAACGAGAACGAAATCGTATTCGACATCCATGAACTTGATGTTCTGTTGCAGCAGTCGCCTCCCAGTTCTCGGGGCTCTCCATTTTCAAACAACGTTTTAGATGATTGTTATGTGACATCTTTCCTGGAAACTCTATCGCCTCAAATGGTGTCTCGTGGTTCTCCCCTTTCAAACACAGCCAAGAATCCCGTGGAGAGTCTGAGTATTAACAACTCATGTGATGATTTCGAAAGTTTGGTTGAATTGCTTCAAAAACCAATTGGTGTTTCGGGAGTAAGTGATCTTTCTTGGTGGGATTGTACTAATTCCACTTCGGGGTGGACCTCAGACCATTCGGTGGGCTCCGCAAACATCAGAGGATCGTCTAACGTGCCCGGAGGAGGTCTCAATTATGAGTTATCATCACCCACTAAAAGGAGGAGTATAGAGAGTCCTTTACCGGGGAGTAATACGATGAAGCCTTCTCGTTTTAGAAAAAAGACTAAACCAGGCTCTCGATCTGTTCCAAAGGACCGTATGTTGACATACGCATGCTATGCAGAGCTGAGAGAACTCATTCCCAATGGACATAAGGTAACCTCAATGAAAAAATCTTGGTTTTTGAAAAGTTTAATTGACAACCTTTAATAAACTTATGGCTTCTTTGGATGGCATGCAGATGAGCATTGATCGTTTGTTACATCGAACCATAAAACAGATGTATTTCTTGCGAAGTGTTGCAAAACATGCTAAGGGACTAGCAAAACATCAATTACTAAAGGTAAACTTTTTAAAAAAATTTAAAAAAATGAAGTTCGTTTCGTTAATTTTATTTGGCTAGAACAGTTCAATAAAGTGTTGGGTAACATCTATTTTTGCATATTATAATATTACTGTGCTCATAAGCCAGATTAAGATACCAATCTGGTCTTTTTGGTGTATTGATCAATACTACTTCTTCATCTAATTTGGGCTTTAGGATAGGAAGGATCAGAAAGATCATTTCAAGAACATTATTAGTGGAGTCACGCGGGCTTGTGAAATTGAAAACGAAATGATGATTTGTCCGCTGGTGGTTGAGGACCTTAGTCATCCAGGTCAAATGCTTATCAGGGTGAGTTTTCATTTCTCATTACATTTCCAAATCTAAACCTTTATATATATTAAGTATTATTGCAGATTCTATTACAGGTTTTGGTGTCTTTTTGTTCCAGATTCTCTGTCAAGAACAAGGTTACTTTCTGGAGATAGTAGATATGATCCGAGGTTTCGGGTTAAATATATTGAAGGGGTGCATGGAAGTTCATGAGGCTAAGATACATGCACACTACATAGTTGAGGCTGAGGTAAATATATAATGATGCACAAAACCACATTTGTTTGTTGCCAATTCAACAACTTATAACAACTATACCAGACAGTCCTATAACCTGTGTTCAATTTGAACTGTTCTATCACATGTTAAAACAAACGTACACACGTGCAGGAAAACCATTTCGTGTCGAGGCACGAGATCTTTTCCTCAATTGTCCACATTTTAGGGCTGGGTAATGTGAGGCAGGGAGGGATTGGTTTGTTGAATGATTCTGTCCAATCTACATGTGGTGCTCCCACAAGTTTGCCCAATAGAGTGCCATGTATGACCATATTGTAGTGTTGATTGAATGAGAAGGACCTATGCTTTTCTTAAAAGCTATGTTATTGTGTAGTTATACTTGAGCTACTTGTGCAGTATAGAAGGGAATAAAGGATGAGATGCTCTAATGTTATAATATAAACATATTTGCTGAATCTATCAACTACACAAAATAGCACATAAAATAACTTCCTTATCCCTAGATTTTGATAGACTCTTTATGTAAAATCCATAAAAACATGCCTCAAAACTTCATTAGGCACTTGTAAGGGTTGTAGCAACTCATGATAAGGACAAATGTCATATTTGTAACTTTGATGAAATGTCTAGTGTATCATGTGGTGTTGTACATCTTTATTTAGCCCTTACTATATGAATGAAGTACATTTTATGTTATATCCCGAGCGCTACATTCATCCTTGAGTATTCATCTAATTTGAATTTTTTAATCAAACAAGGTAGATAAACTTTAATCATCAATTCAATACAAATTACACACACACACACACATATATCAGTACAAAAATATTTTAAATTGATTTATCATGTGGAAAAATTTTAGAAATTTAGTGCATTGTATTATTAATATATAACAAAATTAGAAGTATCTATTACTTTAAAAAATTTAGCATTTTAACTTTTAATATTCTCAATGAGTATTAGATTGTGGCATTTGTTGGTTTTTGTTAGATCCTTCTGTTATAACTGAGGTAAGAGATACTTTTATGCATAAAAAATTGTTTGTGTAGAAAATGTTCCAATATTTTCATCTCATGGATGGCTTCAAAGCTTTCAGGTGCTCACCTTAAGAGTCGCTCAAGCAAACGACAGTATGACTGACATTTGGAACCCTTTAGTAACTCTCCTTTAAGACCTTGGAACAATGTCGTGAACACATTATTTCCTTTTTGTTTCCTTTGTCTTATAGGGAAGACCGAAGCTCAATCTATGGTGTATAGGAATGATGTCAACCATATAAATGTGAATACCAAATTTATCCAAGCCGGTTACCTCAAGGACCTTCAAACACTTCTTTGGTTGTCTCAAGCCTAGTTAGTTAATACGCGTATAATACACGTATTATACTTATGTACGTATAATACGCGTATTATACTCACGTATCTGTATGATTTTAAAAAATACTTTAAGATACGCATATATTTGATACTATATGTATAATTACGTATAATACGTATGAATTGAGTATTTCATTATAATGTTTTTTGTACAACAACAAATATTAATTTGTTCCAACAAATATTTAAACAAAATATGAGTAATACTTTATATCAGTGATATATATACTCCCTCCGTCCCGTGAAACATTTCTCCTTTCTTTTTTAATCCGTCCCACAAAACACTTCTCATTTCTATTAAAAAGTCACTTTTACCCCTTACTTTTTCATACCCTAACTATCACATCATACCTTTTTACTAATAATCTATCCATCAAATCATACTTTTACCCATCACATCAAAGGACATTTTTGGAAATTCAATACCAAAATAAACTCCCTTACATCCTTCCTAAAAAGCAAATGTCCCATGTTTCACGGGACGGAGGGAGTATTATTTAATTATTGTCACAATATTAATATGGAGTATTATATTTTACCATTAGAGCCATAAAATTTCTTTTATTTAATTAATATTAAATATTAATTACAAAATTAATCAATTTGAAAATATAGATACTATCTATTGTAACGCTCCAAAATATACCCTAAAATTTATTGAATTAAATATTCAATTAAACAAAATTTGTTTTGATTAAAATAAATTGTTGTTGGGCTTTGGGCTGAAATAAAATATATATTGATATCCAATAAACATAATTGGGATAAATCTCATACAGATAAATCCAACATGTTGATTTATTGTGTGATTTTGATTGGGAAACTGAGTACAGACCCAAATTAAGAATAAATGAAGAAATTGTTTATAATGTAATGATTTATTAAAATAAATCATGGAAATAAATAATATGAATTAAATGTGAGAACCTTTTTGAATAAAAGTCAATTAAACTAATTTTGACTCTGTTAAAGTCAAACACCCAAAAATATGATGTCGGAAAAAGTATTACAAATAAATATAAAAATTATATCGTTAGATAGAGTTTAACTGCCCGATCGCAACGGTTCAAACGGAATGCAATTCGGAGAAAGTTGGACCAAAAAGTGTACCCCGACTGGAACCAAAATTAGTCCCAATCAGGGACACTGTGCGAACGGCGCCTCCCAGCGCACTAAGCCGATTGTGAATCTTCCTATGCTCAGCAACCAGTGTCTTCTTCTTCCTCAAATCTACTATAAAAAGGGAGCTAAGAATTCTCAATTCTTCACCAAAACCTATACTTCCTTGTTCTATTCCGTTGCTCAAAGTAAGGAGAACGCAGTGGTGCTGTCAATTTGGTGAGAGGTCGCCGGAACAAGACGTGGTGTTCGCCGGAAGTTTCACCGGAAAATATTCAAAACCTTCATTTACCTTCGAGGTAAGCCCGTAGATATATCTAGTGACTAGAATGTTCATATAGATTGTTTCTACGTTCATAAACGATCGTTTGGTTGAGTTTTGTGTTTGACATGTTTGAAGAACTAAGAATCATAAACAATTAAATTGTTGTTAAAATTACGAATTAATGACTCTAAAATGATCTGTGAACATTGGAGAATATTTTTATATAATTAAATTGAAGTTTGGTGATTAAAATGATAATGTTAAAACTGACCCGAGGAAGAAGATGATGAACAGTGGCCGAAAATCGATTATTTACTTACTAAAAATCGATTAGAATTTTATTCAGATCAGTGATTCGAAGTCAGTACCATTTAATCGATTATTTATGTTGTAAACATCGATTATTATGAATTAATTGATTATTTATATTGTAAAAATCGATTATTATGAATTAATTGATTATTTAAATTGTAAAAATCGATTATTATGAATTAATTGATTATTAAAATTGTAAAAATCAATTATTATGAATTAATGCATTATTTAAATTGTAAAAATCGACTTTTTATAAATTAATCGATTATTTATATTGTAAAAATCGATTAAAATTAATTAATTGATTATTTAAATTGTAAAAATCGATTATTATGAATTAATTGATTATTTAAATTATAAAAATCGATTATTATGAATTAATGGATTATTTAAATTGTAAAAATAATTTTTTTATGAATTAATCGATTATTTATATTGTAAAAATCGATTATTATGAATTAATGGATTATTTAAAATTATATAAATCTATTTTTATAAATTAAATGATTATTTTAAATTATTTTCCTCAATTCTAGATCCTGCTACGAAAATATTCCTGAAAATATGCTCTAAAGTCCTATTTTTGATAACAATTAATTATGAACAATACAAATATGATTTTGTATAATAAAAAATGATGTTTTAGGCATATAAAACATTATGTGATGCATGAAAGTAAGTTAGAGTGTTAACACTCAAAACTAGACCGCTATTTGTTATCAATTGTTATGTTGATTAATGATTATGATGAATGATTATTATGGATGATCATGAATAATGAACTAACTGGTCAAAATGATTATTGATGATTCAGCCATGAGAGTAATGAATATATTGATAATTATTAAACGATTTGTATTGTTAAACGGTATCTAGAAGAACTCTAAGATATACCTATTAGTTAATTAATGTTAAGGCTATCTAGAAGATCTCTAGAATAGATCTTGTATTAGAACAGGCTTATGAAAACATGAACATTTGATGAATTAGATAAAAATGCATAAATGGGATTCATAGACCAAAGTAGAGGATCACTCGTTTGGGAATGCCCGATCTAATGTTGATCAATCGCTATATTGTTGTTGCCTTAACTGACTACAGTTAAGTGTCCGAATCATTTGCCTTAAACTAGTGATAGTTTAAGTGTCTGATTGCCTTAACTGACTGCAGTTAAGTGTCCGAAATCGATTGCCTTAAACTAATGATAGTTTAAGTGTCTGATTAATGATTGCCTTTTAAGAATCTGGTTATAGAAATTATGATCTAGCCTTAGACTAAGAATAGCTAAGAGCATTATTATGATCTGGCCTTAGACTAAGAATAGCTAAGAGCATTGTTATAATCTGGTCTTAGATTAAGAATAATTTAAGAGCACTATTGAAATAGTATCTGAATTGAATAAAATGTATTGATATGAACTGAACAATACCAAAACTGTGAATGTCTGAAATGAACATTGTGTGCATGATATCAAATGATTTGATTATGAATTTAGATTCAGTTTATATGGATGTTCGACGCATTAGATATGCTTACTCAGCTTTACCGCTGAGCGTGTAGTGTGTTTTATTTGCTACACGCAGGTAAGCAGAAAACAGAATGTGATCCTGGCGGCAGATGGGGCGAGATTGTCGGGATGGATGTGACAAGTTTTGAAATAATTTATGATATTTCAATATTAAAATCGCTTCCGCAATATTGTTGAATACTCCGTATTGTATATGTATTGAAAAATATTATTGGGATTAATAAAGTGTGTTTGAAAAGGTTTAAATTTTTACGATTACCAAGTTAAATACTTTAGTCCGAATGGGGCTGCAGACCTGGACGGATTAGGGTGTTACAATCTATATTCTACAGGAAAAGTTTAAACTTTTTTGTTTAGTTCAAAAAAAAGACTTCACTCTTTCTTTTTTTGTATGTCTCAAAAAATTCATTTTTTTAAGAAAGGAATGAGTGACTCTCAACTCTTCTTTTTTCCTAAACATATTCAAACTATAAGGTTTTTATTTTTTAACATTGTTAAATTACGTACATGAAAATTAAATAAGGATTTTGTTCCTAATGATTGGAGTATATATTTTTTTCAAATAAATATTTTAAACAAATAGAGATTCTAATTTGAAAAAATCTATTGTAAATATTTCATTTAAAAGATTTTTGTATTTTGTTTACTTACCTTAATGTAAATTGATGGCTATCAATCAATAAATATGTGTAGATTTGACGTAGATATGATAATATATATAATCATATAATAAGATGTATTTTAAAAATAGAAAATGTTTAAAACGCGTATGTATATGTATCCGTATGCCGAACGTTTAATATGTATAATAAGCCGTATTTTATAAAATTTTAACGTATTATACACGAACATACGTATTGACGTATTATACAACAACCGTATATTAGTAACTAGGGTCTCAAGATCCCGTCTTTGTTAGTTATTTAGTCTATGTAAAATTTGTACTAAATAGGACTAAAAAATATGTTATTTCCCAATGTAGGACTTAATGTAACACCTTGAAAATCGGCTTAGTATTTAGCCGTTATTTTAATAATGAATCAATTTACTGTTTATTGACACCAAAATATGAATTATTTGTAAAGTTAACCATTTTAATTAAAAGTTAGGTTTTCGGGTAGATCTCGTAAAATGGTGATTAACGGTGTATAATTTGTTAAATTTGGATATACATGTAAAGCGTGGCGAGTAAAATAGATATTACACTTTAATAATAGGGTCTCAAGATCCCGTCTTTGTTAGTTATTTAGTCTATGTAAAATTTGTACTAAATAGGACTAAAAAATATGTTATTTCCCAATGTAGGACTTAATGTAACACCTTGAAAATCGGCTTAGTATTTAGCCGTTATTTTAATAATGAATCAATTTACTGTTTATTGACACCAAAATATGAATTATTTGTAAAGTTAACCATTTTAATTAAAAGTTAGGTTTTCGGGTAGATCTCGTAAAATGGTGATTAACGGTGTATAATTTGTTAAATTTGGATATACATGTAAAGCGTGGCGAGTAAAATAGATATTACACTTTAATAATAAATGAAAAAGATATTGTAATATAATATTATAATAAATATTAGTAGTAATAATGAAGTGGCATCCGATCCTATTCCAAACTGAACAAAAAAACCGAAGGCCTCAACCCCTTCCATTGTGAGAACTTTGAAGTTATGAGTGTGGGTTTGGGCGAGAGCCTGGATTCCATTACTCCCGTAAGTATGAATTGGATTGTATTAGAAGGCAAATGGAGTAAGTATGCATAAGAACTAAACTGAATTATAAGGATATATAGTGGTACAATTGGGTAATGATATTTGCTGATTCTTTTGATATTGTTTGATTATATATTAATGGGTGCTAGTTTTAGCGTTAGATACTTCCACTCTCCCTTTTTTTACAGGTAGGGATCAAGGATTGGATGAGGAGCAGCCTGGAGGACAGTGAAGCGTGACGCTGGTGGATGGCCTGAGCTGTTTGAAATTGAATAAAATACTTGTTGACTTCTATTTTGTTAAACAACAAGAATGTTTGACGATGTTGTTTTAAAGGCTTCCGCAACGTTTGAATTATTTACTCCGATTGATTATGAATTATTTTTAAATAAATGTTAATTGATATTTTATTATTAAATGTTTTTAAAATATTATGAATGTGAATACCAAGTTAGTGACAACCCGATTCGCTAACTCGTTGTTTCGGGTTTCGCGGGTTGGGGTGTTACATTTAAACTTTTTTATTCCTTAAATAGTAATAATGTCTAGTATGATGAATAATGTCCAGTGATAGTGGACATTTACTTGAATAATGACTAATGGATAATGACCAATGATTCTACATTAGAAAATAAAAATATATGGTCCTATATTGAGAATGTCATTATGTTTTATTTCTATTTAGGTAAATTTTCCCTTAGTCTATTGCATTTTCTTCTGCATTTTCACTTCTTCATTTTAACAACTTATTCATAGTTTAAATGATGAAAAATACGAAAATAGTTTCTATTTAACCGTCACTTAATAAGCATTTTTGGGTGTCACTTAATAGACATTTTTGGTAGAGGATTATTTAAGGAATTTATTTCAATTATAAAATCGGTGGGGTTCTAGTGACACCCACGTTTGGTAACACTAGCGATGCCACTGTCATTTTGGTCAATATGAAATCACACTAGCATTGCATAATAGCTACATATTTTGTGGGGGGCTTACGGCGGGGTTGTGGTGGGAGTGCAGGGGCCAGGTAGGGTGGGGGGTTTAGGCGGTAAGTTAGGGAGGGTAGAAACCGTCAATTTTAAGAACGGAGCACCGGAAGTGCTCAAGAATGACAGTGGCACCAGAGTGTAAACGTACTCTGGTGTCAGTAGAACCCCACCGAAATAAAATACCATATTGGAAAATATTACTTATTAAAAACTAATTTAAAAAAACATCTAATTAGAAAAGATTACTTTAGAATTTTTTTTTCTAAATCCCAACTTTTTCGGCTGGCGTGGCAAGATGATGGAGCATAGAGACGTGGTTACGCCGTGGAGGAAGGAAAATGCTAGAGTCACAAACTTAAAATTTACAAACTTCACAAACTTGCCTTTTGTGGAATTTAAATTAAAATATTTTTTAATATTTGAGTGTATCTTATTTCTAGGAAAGTGCTAAAAAGGTAAGTTTGTGAATTTTGTGAACGGTTAGTTTGTAAATGTCATATGAGGAAATATGAAAACTTATCGATAAAGACCGGAACAACACCGACCAATGATGATCGACGGCGGAGGATTACCCAAAGCTTCGCCGCAAGTTTAGAGAGTCATTTCTTCTGTCTAATCGGAACTGATCTCACCGTCCCAGACGCCATCGATCTACCCCAATTTAACATTCTTTCAATCTGTGGATTTGCAGTCATTTGTGCAATCAAAACCCTAATTCCCCTGCAAATACACACTGTGTGTACCGGGAATAGCCATGGGGGATGTGGCTGAAAAACTGGCGCATTTCAAAGCGATCACTGGGGTTGAAGACTCCGAGCTGTGTACGGAGATCCTCGCCGCCCATGGATGGGATCTCGAACTCGCGGTGTCCGCGTTTTTATCCGACAACCATCCCTCCGGAGCCCAGGCGACGACCTCTGAAGTGCTAACCTCGACCAGCGCGGATACCCCCCAAGACCTCCAGGAGACTGGAAGGGCGGCGGCTGCCGGCAGTGGTGGACCCCCTGGACTGGCTTGGAAACTCGTTACGCTTCCATTTTCCATCATCTCTGGTGGTCTCGGGTTGGTTTCTGGTGCAATTGGGTTAGGGATGTGGGCCGCCAGTGGTGTCCTTTCCTATTCTTTGGGTATTATAGGTTTCAATTCAGGACGCAATGGCCAATCTTCTACCCAGTTGTTGTCTGTTTCGCCTTCGGCTTCAGAAGCAATGGCTTTCATAGATGCTTTTGAGGCCAGTTTTGGAAGCACAAGGCCTAACTTCATCGCAGATGGTTTTATGGAAGTTTTGCAGAGGTCCAGGCATGCTTACAAGCTCTTGTTTGTCTACTTGCATTCTCCTGACCATCCGGACACTCCTGTTTTCTGTGAGAGGACACTGTGTAACCAGGCTGTGGTCGATTTTGTGAATGAGAATTTTGTGTCCTGGGGTGGTAGCATTAGAGCAAGTGAAGGATTCAAAATGTGCAACAGTTTGAAGGCATCGAGGTTCCCATTCTGTGCCGTGGTGATGGCTGCAACAAACCAGAGGCTAGCTTTGCTTCAGCAGGTATTTCCTCCATCCGCTTCCGAAGAACGTTCTATTTCGTTTTGATGGAGTTTAGGAAAATGTGAAATTGTGTGGTTATTTATGGAGAGGAGAGAGTAATAATTAGAGTACAAAATACTTTCTTTAAAAGGAAATGAGACATATTGTGGGACATTCGAGAGACGAGAAAGAGAACTCAAGTACATTGTAATAAATCTTCAATGTCCTGACTGGTTCTAGAACTAGAGCCCAACTAGTGTCTAAGTTGAAATTACTCTTTACTTGCTTTAAGGGCTAAAACTCACTCTGTTTCTCGGATTCTTATTGATAATGTTCGCTTTGTGCATTGCCATGATCATAATTGCTCTATGTTTGCTAATTTATGTTTAATGTGGCTGGTATATGAAAATATTAGGACACTGCTTTATGCGGTGGAGAAAGGATGTAAATAAATGTGCTTTGGGGGTACAGCTACTTGCCTAAACCTTGTTGCATACAAGTTAAAAATAGGTGTAATCATACTATTAAAGTAAGAGTTAACCATGAAAGCAACACAAATAATATTACAACTAAACAATTTATTGTTTTGTACTGGTAACTCTTAACTAGGCTGCATGTGCACAATACGTGCTAACAAGTAACCAAAGTGCCAATTCTAACAATAAAGCTAAATCATTACCACATGAGAAACAGTTTGAACCAAAAACTATACAACTCGAACTAAAAACTAGAACAATTTGAACAATTCAAGATTTAAAAACAATAGACATATATTGAACTGAAATAAATTAGAAAATCACTCACCTGAAGATTGTGCCAGAAGGAAGTGGTTGAGCAAAGAAGAATGGGGTGGGAAACACGAGCCTAGGGTTATACTCTGTGTGTAGGGTTATTTTGGATTTTCACAATTTCACTCTCTTTACCACTGCTTACACCCCAAATTTCGGTGCAAGAGAATTGACACCCTGAAGTGTAAGGAGGTTATAGTGTTATACCATATTCTCATGCATTTACCTTCAAATTTTTTAATTAACTTCCTCCCATAGAAGGGTAAATGATACTCTCCCTTACACCTCCATTATATCCTCTACACCCAATACAAATTACAAACAGAGCAAAGTGTAGAAAATTGAAAAATGATACTCCCTCCCTCCCTTTTCAGTCTTCCCATTTACAATTTTCAGTGACAAGCTATATCTTTTTCTCTCTCTTATTTTCTTCAATCATTTGTTAAAATAAATAGGCATCACGCTTTGGTTAATAAAACTTTTTATATAGTTTTCAAATTAATAAGTTTTATTTTCTAATCTTAAACCAACATTAGTTGAATTAAAAATAACTACAGTTAAATATCGTAAACGGAAAAGGGAAGATTGAATAGGGACGGAGAGTCAGAGAGGTCACTTTTCTTGTTATGTTTGTCTTATTAAAGAATTAAAGATGAGAAGCAAAAGAGTCTAGATTTGCACCACTTGAGCATGATGAACAAAATAAAAGCAATTTTATCAAAGGCAATCATTACAAATCAAAGCTTTTCATACTCTTCATTGATTAATTGTGTCCCACTTCTTATATTCTTGTTCTTTAATCTACATTTTCTGCTAAGTCATCCTACCGTGCATGTATACCTGCAATTGCGCACAACATGAAAAGCTGAACATTCTTGAAAAACATGTGATATGTATTAAAACGATGAGAAACTATGTGAAAAAACTGAGTTTGGATGCTTCTGTTCAGCATCCAGTATTCCAGTGACATGTGACAGTGAGCAGTGACAACTGTTGGAAATCTTGGAATTTTCTGATGAGAGGTGTCGACGTCTTTTCTTTTGTTTTACTATGTTTTAAAGTGTGTTTTCATTGTTTGAGGCTTGGAGCCTGGAGGGCAGGGAAGGACCTTGGGGGAGGGGAGAACTTATGAATGTCACGGCTTCCCATCTAAAAATTGTGGTGTATTTATTTGCCTAAATACTTATACACTTAGTTTTAAGAAGCGTGTCCCTGCGAAGAAGCAATGAGATTTTCCCCAGGTGATAAGTTTTTTTTTTAATTTAAATTTGGACCGAAATCTGATATTATGAGGTACAGTCATACTCCCTTACTGTTACTCAGATGAGACCCAGCTTAGTATCATCTCCTCTCTCGGTCTCTCCAACAGAGTAAAGTTCTTCCTTTTGTCTTCTCTATCTGCTTTTATATTCTTCTCTACTTTTTCTTTCAAATTTTATCTTCTAGGTTGATATTGCATGGGTTGATTTCTTTTATTGTATTTATTTTTACTGAGTCGCACCTTGCACTTGTTCACTGATTTTGTTTTTGTATTCTTTTTTACCCCATTTAATCATTGTTACTTGAGCTTAACTCTAGCTTTTCTTGCCTTCCGTCAGCCTTTAACTGAGCAGCGCAATCCCATTAGAGAAATTTCTTGACTTTTTTCTCTGAATATTTATATTTTAATGCTGCAAATTGCTTCTTGTTTATATTGAGTATTGCAAGATCAAACGACTTACTGAGTATGTTTTATTTTTTTATGATCTTTTAAACTTGAACTTTGGTTCTTTTTTTATATTTGAACGTTGGAATTGTAGTTGTTAGTACTAGCCATATAATTGATTTTTTTAAAAGAGCTGTGCGTTGTTGCCGTGAGGCTTGCACCTCAGTTTTTGAAGAGAATGCATTTGTGTCCCTTGCTCTTTTTAAAATTAAGCTTATGCATTAAACTATATGTTCAAAAATGAAGGTTTTGCCCCTCAAGTATAAGTTTTTGTAATCAGGGTTTTTAGCTCATGATCCAGTTAGGCTTTCCAACACACTTTTTTTTTTGCTTAAATTTATTTAAAGTAAGACCACAAACTCATAGCATCATCTTTTTCTTCACTACTTTAAACTCCCTGTCTCCCTCTTTTGTGCCCACCCTATTTATTGCTCAAAACTCACACATACATTATAGCTTGTCAGATGAACCTGACCTTGTCACCAAGCACTACTGCAGCAGCTCTCCCTTTTAACCACATTATCTTTATGTGGTGTGTGACATTGCTCATTGTTTTTGGATGTCTTTACCTAAATACTTAAAATTGTTTCTTTGTAGTATTTGTTGCTTCCCAATGCCGATTTCAATTATTTTTTTTAATCATTACTCCATACACCCCGGCATTTTCTTCTTGTTTTGACAGGCTTAAATAGAAAATGAAATTGTGTAGTTGTGGCTTATATAGTGGACTGTGAGATGTTGAATGATAATTGTTGAGGGGGGATTTATTAAAACAATACAAATCATTTTTAAGTAGCCTTCCTTTTTTATCTTTATAAATGGTATATTGATCTCTTTAAAACTTATCCAGTTTCCATGTCAAATACACCCCCCTCCTCCCCACCCCACCCTCATATGTATTGTTCAAGTGGCAAAGCATATCTATTCCCATTCCCCTCCCTCATATTAGGCCTATTCACAGATCACAATCCCCAATCCCATCACAACTAGACCTGGCAAAACTGACCCGAACCCGATAACCCGAACCGAATAACCCGGAACCAAACCCGATTTGACCCGAAATCTGAAGAACCGAAATAGACCCGAACACCTGAAATGATCCGAACCGAACCCGAACCCGAACCCGAACCGAATGTATTCAGACCCGATTCAGATCCGAATCCGATTAAACCCGAACCCAAATAAACCCGAAACCGATTAGACCCGAAATTGATTAAATTTTATGTACGTCCGTGTTAAATAATAAAATAACTACGGAGTATATCATAAATTGATTAAATTTATTATGTGATATTATTGATTTAATAGTATATATTTGATATATATTTGAACTAATATAAACCTAAATCGATGCAAACCCGAATCGATATAAACTCAAACCGATACAAATCCGAACCGATACAAACCCGAACTGATATAAACCCGATCCGATACAAACCCGAACCGATACGAACCCGAACCGAAACCGAACCAAAACCAAAAACTAGTCAAACCAAAATTAACCTGGAACCGAACTGACCCGAACCGAACCGATTATAACATATATCCGAATGAGACCCGAACCGAAAAGACCCAAACCGGAACCGAACCGATTGACCCGATTGCCAGGTCTAATCACAACCTCCCTGATACCAAACACTCTGTACAAGGAAACAGGATGAAAACTTCAAGACATTCCAAAAATGCAAACAACAAAGGAAAAATTTACTTTCGGACTTCAGAAAGAAAATATTAAACATAAGCCTAAAATAACTCAAACTTCTTTCCTTGAGAGTTAAAATCAACACAGCTCCACCGATATGTCAGCCACCAGATAGTGGGTTCCATCTTGTGTGTATTGTTGTTGGGCCTGGCCATTTGTTTTGTTGACTTCTCCGCCAGAAGATTGGCCGAGTTTGCTGGGTAGCAATGTAGCACAATTAATCATTTATACATAATATTATATCTACAGGTCGAGGGGCCAAGATATGCTGAAGAGTTACTCTCAGTACTACAAAGAGTGGTAGAAGAAAGTGGTCCTGTACTTGTTTCCGCTAGGCTAGAAGCAGAAGAAAGAAGAAACAATATACGCCTCAGGGAGGAGCAGGATGCTGCCTATCGCGCTGCACTCGAAGCTGATCAGGTAGGATTGGTTTGGTTGATCTGACATTGTTTTGATATTTCTGTTCAGAGAATTATTTAATTGGGTTGATCCCTCCAATAATAACCTACTAGGCTAGGGAGCGTCAGAGAAAGGAAGAGGAGGAGCGGTTAGCAAGAGAAGCTGCTGAAACTGAGAGAAAAAGGAAAGAGGAAGAAGAAGCTCGTGAAAGAGAAGCACGTGAAGCTGCCGAGAGAGAAGCTGCCTTAGCTAAATTGCGAGAGGATAAAGCTCTCTCCCTTGGCCCTGAACCTGACAAGGGTCCCGATGTTACCCAAGTAATAAATCCCCGTTCGTGGTTTTCCATATATAGCCTCCAATTCTAAGATATTACGTTCGTGGTCCTCTATATTTTGGAATCTTTCCATAATCACTCCCTTGACGCAAATATTGTTTTCCAAATATAGTCCTTAAAGGACTAAATATGCAATAGTTTTCAAATATCGAGCACCACGAATATAATATCTTAGAATTAGGGACTATACGTGGAAAACTCAATATTATGAAAGACTAAATATGGAATTTACTCTAAATCTCCTACTTCATTTTATTTTTCTCAAATCATCACCATCATCATATAGCTAGCTCACGTGTTACTATCCTGTATTAGGTTGTGGTGCGTTTTCCCAGCGGAGAGCGAGAGGGAAGGAGGTTCTACTGCACCAAAACAATTCAAACTCTATACGACTATGTTGATTCTCTGGGGCGCGTAGAAGTGGAGAGCTACAGCCTTGTTTCCAACTTCCCCCGCACGGTGTATGGGCCAGATAAGGTAAAACTGTCCCTTAAAGAGGCGGGATTGCACCCTCAGGCCAGCCTTTTCATCGAGTCGAATCCATGAGCGGCCGCCACACGGCATTGGCTTTCGGAGTACCGATAACCAAATTGGGATCACAATTCACAATGGGGAGGAGGAGGAGACGCTTGGTTGTGTTGGGTACTGTTCCGGTTTCTGCAGCGTTGCGTCTGACGTTCCTCAATGTATTTGCAGGTTTTAGAGAAAACTACTACTCAACGAATAAAGTCACTTCGAATATAGGTTGGCTTTTTATTTTATTTTTTTTGTAAAATGTGAGATTTGCTGTTGTATTTTTTACCTTCCTTTTTTTTAAAAAAAAATGCCGAGTAGACACTTTTTATATATATATAAACAAGATACGGGGTAAGTTATTTACTCAATGTTGGTTTAATATTTCCCGCAGTATCAAATACTCCGAATGAAATTATTAATAGCGTCGAATATCAATCATGGCTTTGCTTTTCTTGTGGAATTTCCTGTAGGGTGTGCACAATTTGGTAAACCGACTAAACCGTACCGAAACCGAAATTTTGGTACGTACCGAAACTAAAATGAATGATTTGGTTTGGTATTCGGTTTTTCTTGTCTAAAAACCGAATTACCGAATTATTACTCCATTTTATTATTTTAAATGTTTGAAATTTGAATTCTAACCTTGAGTCCTACACTCTCATATAGTGGTCTACCTTATCTTATCCTTCCTTTTATTCACAATTTTAATTTAAAAAAAATACTCCATAGCTAAATTTTCTCATGCTTACTATTCGACTCGTTATTCTTCAATTTTTTGTTTCGTTTATTCTAAATGATCAATACATTTACCTCACGGCAATAAGTTACCTATGGCTAAAGTAAGACCTTATAAACATTTTGATAGAATACCTTTTGTGTAAGCTTATATATATATATATATATATATATATATATATATATATATATATATATATATATATATATATATATATATATATATATATATATATATATATATATATATGGAGCGTCTAAAATGACACCAGTTACTTATACACCAGTTCGTTTGAGGTACATACGGTGCTCCGTTTGTAAAAAAAGATGGTTCCTACCCCCCTAACCCTCCCCTAAACCCCCCACCCAGCCCCACCCTTGCCCCCCACCCCCCCCCCTCCCACCCCCTCCCTACCATGGCAGTACACTGCCATGGTAGGGAGAGGGGCGGGAGGGGGGGCTGGGGTGGGGGGGGGCAAGGGTGGGGGGTTTAGGGGGAGGGTTAGGGGGGTAGGAACCGTCTTTTTTTTACAAACGGAGCACCGTAGGTATCCCAAACGAACTGGTGTAAGCAAATGACACTAGTAGCACTTGTGTCATTTTAGACTTACCGATATATATGTGTGTGTGTGTGTGAGATTGATTCCAGTGAGATGACATGCTTCGGTGGGGCTGGGGTGGGGGGTTTAGGGGGAGGGTTAGGGGGGTAGGAACCGTCTTTTTTTACAAACGGAGCACCATAGGTATCCCAAACGAACTGGTGTAAGCAAATGACACTAGTAGCACTGGTGTCATTTTAGACTTACCGATATATATGTGTGTGTGTGTGTGTGTGTGTGAGATTGATTCCAGTGAGATGACATGCTTCGGTCAGATGACGCAAAGCTCACCACACTCCACTACAAAGCTCACCACTTTGAACACCAAAACTCACATTTTTTTTAAATTTTGAAAATTAAAAAATTAATTAAAAATAAAATAGCAACACTGGTCAACCACCAGCGACGACGATCGGTGGCTGCGGCGGAGCAATGGGGACCAACGACTGGCGGCGGTGGCAGGCGGAGGTCAATGCTGGCGGTCAACGGTCAAAATCTAGTCAGTATCCCTTCCTTTGATTTTATTTTTTTTTAAAAAAATCAAAGTGTTGAAAAAATATGGCGAGCTTTGTCTTACAGTTTGGTGAGTTTTGTAGTTGTCTGTGGTGAGCTTTGTAGTGGCCAGTGGTAAGCTTTGTGTCATCTCACCAAAACATTTCATCTCACCGTAAGATGTAATCTTACTGAAGTCAATATATATATATATATATATATATATATATATATATATATATATATATATATATATATAGTTTATTTTTTATCCAAATAATATTTATGAACTCTTTATATTGCACATTTAGTTTTTTATTTTAACTTTTTGTATTTTGGTTTCTTTTTTATATTTCAGTTTTCTACAGGATCAAAATTGTGTGCTTCAATAATATTTTAATAATACGAAAAACTAATTAATTTATGACTGACTATAAAGAATAGGTATAAAGTATTCCAAATTTCTTTAAATTTTGAATGATATTGCTAGTGATACAAATTAAAATAAAAAAGTGAACTATAGATGAGAATAGAATAATTTTTTTGGTTTTTTCGGTAGCGAATGCCAAACTGAAATTTTTCGGTATTAACCATACCGAACTGATTTATTACGATTTGGTATTCGGTACAAAAATAATTTTACCGAAATTTTGGTTCGGTATGGTTTTCCAAATGGACACCCCAATTTCCTGCACAAAGGCGTGAAGTATTTCGTAGATTATACTACCAAGTCTAAGGCAATGTTTCGTTCAATATTTTTCTGCTTATTAATTATTCTTATTATAATTAGATCAGATCAGAAATGATTTTAATTATAACTATAATCAGATCAGACAAGATCAAATTAGTCAAAATCAGATCAGACCAGATCAGATCTTCAAAAACTCAGATGAGATCTGATCTGGCAAACAATCGCAGCCTAATTGCCATATAAATAGGATTTTAGATTGAAGCCCAAGTGCAAGTCCCACTTGTTACCATCAATATATGATAAAAGTCCAATTTACTTTTTATCATGTGATTGTTCGGCCGGTTTTAAAGGGTCTTTAGGGATGGGATTTATTTATTTATATATTTTGCCGAAGGGCGTTGCACATCAGGCAAGATAAGGTGTGCACATGGGTAATATCGGAATTTAATTTCTGCCAATTATGCCAGAAGATGACTTTGATAAGTATCAAACCTCTGCAAATACCAAATGCGTACTCTCTTTCTTGTCATCAATTTCTGATTAAAGATCAATTCACCTCAATTTAAGTAATCCTTTGATCGGTTTTAAGAGAATGTAAGAGAGGGGATTAATCTTTTCTTTTAATATAAAAATAGGTTTGGGAATTAGTTGTCTATATACCATCGAATGTGTGTTTATTGGACATCCCACATTTATGGGTTATACTCACACTCTAAAAGTATTTATTTAGTACTTTTTTAGTTGTTCTGTAACACCCCGGCGCCCACCCTAGCCGTAAGCGTCCGCTCACAGGATTGTAGACTGACCCCCACAAACCAACACAAGTCTTTTCCGCGCACTTTGTCATGAGCTCTCGAAAAAAAATGCACCTTGTTGGTATGAGTAGTACTATCAATTCTTTTGAGCTCTTCTAATTCCTATCTTAATACCTCTTCTAATACATTATTTGTCTTTTTTCCTTTTTAGGTAGACAAAAATGTGCATTATACATTTATACCCCTCATCACTCAACTCCTCACTACTCCACTTTTTATATATATTTAAGATGGGGTTAAATATGCTCTTAATTCCTGAAAAATAGCGGAGTTCTATTTTTGGTCTCTATAAATTTTTTTTATTAAAGTCATCCATACAAAAGGTTTTATTTTAAAAATAGTCCTTAATTATAATTAACACTTCTAATTATATGAGATATCACATTTATTTCATGGGTTAAGGACCAAAATAGAAGTAAAACATTGATTACATTCTAAAATAGGAATTAAAAGATAAAATACCCAAAATAAGAGTTATGAGGTCGTCCCTCGGTGCTGCCGCCCGTTCGTGTTGCCCACCGCCTCGACCTGTTTCGTCAACAAACTGTGGGTCATGTATAATTAATTAGCTAGGCCAAAGTTTGGTCATTAAAATTTCTTCAGCTCTCTTTGTTGTTTGTGGTGCCAATATGCAGCAACTTCAATTATTGGTGTTCGGAACTTATTGGATTGGTTTTGTTTTGTTGGAAACAATCCTTTTATTATAACTGAAAAATAACTCAAAACCAATTACAATAAACTCTCATATGTTTCTCATATGGCTCTCATGTCAAAACCCAATGCTTGGCTATGATATATATAGTGTTAACCCAACTTGGCCAACAAGTAATCTAGGATCCATAATTCTATTCCTACTTGAACTAGAATATCTCGGGTAATCCTAATCTTACTCGATAATTAGTCAACAATCACCCCCCTAATTTTCGAGTTGGACTGCGGGTGATCTTCAACTCCAAGCATGTCTTCTTTATCTTGATTCTCCCGAGGCTCTTCATGATCCCTTGCAGTGTTCTTCGGGCTCCACTTAGCTTGAACAAACACTTGCTCCTTGCGATCATTACACGTCCTTCCTTGGGTTAGAATCCTTTTCTTGACATCTCCTTTAAACTCTTGAACATTCTTCTTTGGACTTTGAATTTTGGGTTTCTCCATTAAACATGGATCTCCAAGAAGATTCTGACTTGTACTTCGCGTACCTTCTTTCAGTTGATCAACTCTTTGTAGATCCCTACCCACAAAATTCTTCATTCCAATCATGCTAACTTGTGTACTGGGACTTGCTATCTTGAGATTGATCTTGTACAAACGATTCTTGGTCCTCGTCACCTTCATCATAAGCTTCCCCGTGTCATCATGAATGGTTAGCAAATCGCACTTCATGTGAATGTTGCATCCACCTTCCGTTGTTTGACCAAGGTTTATGATGTTGCTTTGTAGGCTGGGTATGTAGTACACATCGGTCAACAGGCGCTGCTCCCCTGTTTTCCCTTCAAGTAATACAGATCCCTTTCCTCGTATGTCAATACAAGATCCATCTCCAAACTTCACCTTTCCCGTGACACGTTCATTAAGTTCAAAGAAGTAAGCTTGATTACCGGTCATGTGATTCGATGCTCCGTTGTCGAGATACCAAATATCTTTCTCCTTTGGTTCAACCTCGAAACGCTTCGGAATCACCCCTTCTTCATTTAGAAAGACATTCTCTTGATCACATCTCATCATGAACAAAGATGGATCCAGAACATCAATTTCAGCTAAATTAGCTTCCTCTTGTTTCTTCGTACGCTCCGGGCACACTGATGCAAAGTGACCGAATTTATCACATCGAAAACACTGAACCTTTGATCTATCCTTTCTTCCCTTCTGACGATCATTGGTTCTTCTTTCACCTGTTCGTTTTGACCCATGATCGTGACCATCTCGGTATTGACTTCCATCTTGGTCATCATCATCCTGGTCTTGGTCTCTTCCTCGACCTTGGTTGCATCGGCTTTGTCCTCTCGATTCGTTTTCTCCCCTTTGAGAATGAGAGCTTTCACCATTGGAGAATAATAGTTTACTCTGTGTTTCTATATCCTCTTCCTTGATTCGTTCTTCGTAGGCTTTTAACCGGCCTATCGTTTCTTGAAATCCTAGTTTATTCAAATCTAGAACTTGTTCCAACGAGGCGACTATATGAATGTATTTCGAACGAGGAAGAGACTTTAGAAACTTCTTTACCATCTTTTTCTCTTCAATCTCTTCTCCAAGGGCTACGGATTTTGAGGCCAAACTTGATAACTTCTCAGAAAATTCATCAATTGACTCTGAATAATGCATCTTCAAATTATCAAATTCCGCATTTAGGGTTTGGAGACGAGCTTCTCTAACCCTTTCAGCCCCCAAGTGACGAGTTTTGATTGCATTCCACAGATCCTTCGCAGTCTTCTCATTGCCTACTTGCAATATCAGATTTTCTGGGATTGATTGAAACAACAGTGCAGTTGCCATATCATTCTTCTCGGCATCAGCTGGGCCTGGTTCAATCGTTTCCCACACCTTATGAACCCTTAAGACGACTTTCATTCTCATGGCCCATACGGTATAGTTCGTAGCGTTTAGCATAGGACATTAGACAGCTCTAAGCCCAACTCCCTTGACCTTCGGGTGTGGTGTCTCGGATTCTGTCATAATTTTTGTTTACTCGACTCAAACAGTAGCCGGATTAAACCTCACTTGTTTAATCAAGGTACAATAGTGGACCAAAGACCTTCTACCCAAACAGTAGCTGGATGGTACAGTAGCTCGACGGCAACTGGGTCAACGGCAGCACCTTTGGATCTGGACGGCAACGGCGGCGGTACCCAAAAACCTGCTGCTCCTGCCCAATCTGGTCGGTGTTGCTCCCGGCAGCTCTGCAACTGAAGACGACAGCGACGGCAGCTCCTTATGCGCGCGGCTATCGGCGGCGGCTGCTCCTTACTGTGCGGCGACCTTTTACCTGGACGACGGTGACTCGCGATCTGCGTGGCAGTTTTCCTTCTCGAACCAGCGGCGGTGTCCTTCTCAATGGCAGCGGTAGAGACTTGCTGCTGGTTTTTTTTTTGTTTCCCCTTGACAATCAAGAACGACTTTCTTGATGCAATAACCGGCGGTCCTAATCTCCAATCTTGAGATTTTTATTGGCCTTTGTTGTGGTGAAGCCATTTAATCCAGTCCTTCGGATTAACTAGATTGAAACCAGAGCTTTGTTCAATCGGTGATAAACAGAGAGATGCTTAGTTGTTGTTGTTTGCTCTGATACCAATTGTTGGAAACAATCCTTTTATTGCATTCCACAGAAAAATATGACACCACATAATATATATAGTGCATTACAATAAACTCTCATATGTTTCTCATATGGCTCTCATGTCAAAACCCAAGGCTTGGCTATGATATATATAGTGTTAACCCAACTTGGCCAACAAGTAATCTAGAATCCATAATTCTATTCCTACTTGAACTAGAATATCTCGGGTAATCCTAATCCTACTCGATAATTAGTCAACATGTTTTACATTGTTTGTGCTCCAAGAAAGAAGGTTTTCATGTTCAGATTGAGCTAGTTTTGATGACTTTTAATACCAAACCGAATCTAATGCCAAATAAATGTATAATGACAAATATGACACCACATAATATCATCCATGACAATATCTAATGCCAAAGAAATGCATAATGGCAAACATATCACCATATAATGTCATACATGACAATATATAATGCCACAAATGCCCGCATATAATGCCATAATGTGAATTTTCAAATGTCACAAGGCATGATACCAAACCAAATAATCCCATGCACTGCTCGACATTTTGGTGACAAAATTCAAAGAAAATAAAATTCAATCAAAGATTGAGAGAGAACTTACTCGCTTTTGAAATCAGACTTTGAGGGAGGGAGATGGAGGTGGAAAGGGTAGGCATCGATGCAACGATGAATCTGAGAGATGTGGGGGATATTGCGGCGGCGATTGTGTGACGGTGGCGGCAGGGGTGATTATAATCGATTGAAGAAAAGGGTGGGAGGTGGAAGGGAGATTTGAGATGGATGGGGTGCATGGCAGCGGGGGAGGCGATGGTGCAGTGATTTAACGGTGGTAGCGACGATGGCACAGTGATTCGACGGGGGAAGCGCTGGTGGGAAGCGGACTCCTACTGGTGATGGTGACCTAATGACAAAAAGAAAATAAACGGCCCATGAACACTTCTATTATTTAAGTAAATAATAAAAATAGTTATTTACTCCTACTTAGAGGAGTTTATGTTTGAACTCCTACTTTGAGGATATAACACATGTTTTACTCCTATTTAGAGGGTTTTCTTTTATTTCATAGTCAACATCTTAATTGTAACACCCCAAAAATAGGTCTATCAGAGTTAATTAATTTATAATTAATTAATTAATGAGAAGGACCCAAAAATAAATAAATTCTAAAGTTTGTCAATAAATAATGAAAATCATATCATTATGTAGAGTTTGACTGTCTGACCCCAACGGTTCAATTGGATTTCAATTTGGAGAAAGTTGGACCAAAAAGTGTACCCCAATTGGGACCAGAAATTAGTCCCAATCAGGGACTACACTCCAATCGGCGCTCACTGTACAAACGGCGCACTATCCGATTTTGGTGACTCAGGAATATTTCATCCATGTCTTCTTCTCCTTCCTTCCTCTATTTAAGAAATCCTTATTCCCTCAATTCTTCACCAAATCATCCCAAAATTCTCTCTATTCTACTGCCTTGAGTGAGGAGAGTTTGCTGGTGTTTCCATTTCAGAGAGAGGTCGCCGGAGTTGAGAGCTTTTGTCGCCGGAAGTTTCGCTGTCTTTCCACCGGAATCATCGTTTAACATTAAAGTAAGCCCCTAGATATATCTAATGACTAGAATGCTCATATAGATCGATTCTATGTTCATAAATGGTCATTTGGTTGAGTTTTGTGTTTGACATGCTTGAAGAACTAAGAATCATGAACCATGAAATTGATGTTAAAATTATGAATTAATGATGTTAAAATGATCCATGAACCTTAGAGAACATTTTTATATACTTTAATTGAAGTTTGGTGAGTAAAAGTGACATTTCCGCAAGTTGGCTCGAGGTAGAAGACGATGGATAATCGATTATCAACTTGAAAATCGATTATTCATCGTTTTGCAGATTTTTGTAACAAAGCTGAGCAACAGTCGATTATCAGAATGTGATAATCGACTGTCAGCCCTCTCTGAAGTTTGATAATCGATTATCAGAGTGTGATAATCGATTATCAGCCCATTCTGAACATCAGACAGTAGATTATCAGAAGTGACAGTAGACTATCTCCCTACACTATTGAAGAAAATGAAGCTAATAGCTAATAATTGAATTTCCTATCATATATTAATCAATTGTTATTTAGAAAACATGATTTTTGAGTTATGGAATCCTATATTTTGATACCAAACCATTATGATTAATAAAAGGATGATTTCTTGGAATAAAGATGGTGTTTTAACAACTAAAAGGGATCTTATGTGATGCATGACTGTAAGCTAGGGTGTTAACACTCGATGCTAGGCCGCTGATTGTTATTAGATTGTTCATTTGATGAATATTATGGATTATTAAATGATTGTTGAACTAAGAATATGAATTGATGAATAATGTTGTTAAGAATATCTAGAAGAACTCTAAAGATATACCCACTTGTATAATGATGATGATTATTAAGGATATCTAGAAGAACTCTAAGATATACCTCCTTGACCAATTCGTATTTCGGGGTTAAAACGTACGTACGGGATCCAGAACGGATACCACCCACCCGGCAGTTCACTGTTCGGTTGGTACGTAATCCACATGACTCATAGGGTGGATTATCGATTATTGTGTTCTGCATTAAACTATTTATAGTTTAAGGGTCTGGTTAGAAATATTGCCTTAAACTAGGAATAGCTAAGAGCTTGTTATAAAATGATTTGGCCTTAGATTAAGAATAATTTAAGAGCACGGTTGAGATATTGAATATCAAATGACTTGGAATAAAATATTGAGAATATCATGAACGTTTGAATTATATATTGTGTGCATGATATCAAATGGTTGATTATGAATTGAGATTCAATTTATTTGAATGTTCGACGCTTTAGATATGCTTACTCAGCTTCACCGCTGAGCGTGTAGTGTGTTTTATTTGCTACACGCAGGTAGGTATAATGAATGATTGGCTGATTCCTGGCAGCAGAAGGGGCGAGACAGTCGTGGTGGATCATTGAACAAAATAAATAATTATGTTGTTATGAGACATGTTTAAAAGTCGCTTCCGCATTATTATTAAACACTCCGTATTTTCTACAATTATGTATGGAATATTATTTATAAATAAAAATATTTGAAATGTTTTAAATTATCACGATTACCAAATCAATACTTTAGTCCGAAAGGGGCTGTAGACCTGGACGGATTAGGATGTTACATTAATCTTGAAAATTCTAATTACATCCGATATTATTTCCATGTCTTGAATAGTGTACTTATTTGTATTACATCTCCAATTCATAAATTTTTTAGGAATATAATATGATATAAATTTGGGAGTTGGAGATATAATTTGATATAGAATACAATTTAGGACATGATAATTGTGTCTAAAGTAATTCAAAATGCAACACTAAGCTGTTGTGTACAAAATAAATGTGTTATGTGAACAAATTAAAATCTTAATTATGTATAAGGACCATTTACAAAATAAAAAAATTTCTAAGGATGACTTACACAAATATTTTTTACATTGACCAAAAACAAAACTCGCATATTTTACCGGAAGTAAAATCATAATTAACCCATTTAGAATGTTTTTCCTTTGCTTGACCTTATTGATTATGATCTCAATTTTTAAGTTTTGGTATGACTTGATGTAATTGGATCTAATCTGATTAAATCTCATATCTGATTCGATCTAATGTGATTAAATCTCATATCTGATTGAATCTAATCTGGTCTTATTTGTTTTGTAGTTTTACTTATATTTGATTTGATTTGGATGGATCTTACATGATCTGATTATGTTTAAAGTTAAAATAATAATAGTAATTTTATTATATTTTTAACATTCTGATGATCAAAGTAGATAATAAGTTTTGACCATTAATTAAATAAAAAAAAAATACTAAACTAGTATCTCTTAACTTAAAATACTCCTACGAGAAGTACTCCTACGAGCGTAGAAATCGAAATGTAAGGGTTTTTAATATTTATAATGATTTCAATATGCCCTAGCACTTAAAATACTTTTTCTAAATATTTCCAAATAAATCTTAGTTGGGGTTATTTTGAGAAAAGGATCAAGAACAAGTTTTGAAAAATGAAAAAGGACCTCACGGTACCCCTGTATCGTTGCCACGGTATCTAGGTACCGCCGGTATCATTGGACCGATAGGAAGTCCCATTTTGGGCTAGGTTCCGCTAGAGAAATTTTGACTTTGGATGGTACCCCTGGCGGTAGGGCGTGCCGTGGCCACAATACCATGGTACCGTACGGTACCCCCCTACCGCGAAGGTGACCGTTGGCAGTTCCTGTAGCTGATTTTCAATTCAAATTTAAATTACCCTCAATCTCTCCCCAACGGTCCTAAACGTACCGTACTCGATTTTAACCTTTCCAAATCCTATATAAACCCTCTCTAAGTCTCATTTTTCATACAACAACATCCTAAAGCCTTTTTATAAGATTTTTGAGTGTTCTTAAGCTCTGCTCTTCATTTTCATCACTCTTTAGAGTTTGAGCTTTTATTATTTTTATGCACTCATAGACAAGGGCATTTTTGATACATTATTTTATATCTAGCTCATAGGCTATTGTTGTTGTTGATTTATTATTTTGTTTTTCTCCTACCCAGCTCAAATTATTTATTCTTGGTAGAGAATCAACTTCATATAATTCTTATTTTGTAAAAGGTGTGGATAACCTTTAAATTCTAGTTATGTTAAGAGATTGAAGATAGCCTTAAAATCTTCTTTGTAAAACGGTTAGATAGCCGTTGTAAAATCTCGTTACTTATTAGCAAGAGTTGTTTGCCAAATTTCGTTTGACTGTTTGAGTCTTCTAAGTGAAGCCAAACAAGTTAGTGGGGGTTAAATCATGGAGGAGAAGCCTCGAGGTACTGGAGTATGGAGCTACCGAATCAGTATAAAATCGTTGTGTCGTGCTCTTTTCTTTCTTATTATTTTCCTTGCTCTTGTTCCGCTCTTTACTTTCGTTTAAGTTTTTACTTTGCAAAAATATTTTAAACACCCTAATTCACTCCCTCTTAGGGTGAAATCGAAAATCAATTTATGTACCATATAATTTATGTTTAATTAAGTTAAAAAAATACAATTTTATTGACTTTAAAAATTAAAATTGCACAAATTTGACCGAAAATCTAATCCTCCCTTTATTATACGGAGTAAGAAATACTCCATCCGTCTCTAAATATATTTCACATTTCTTTTATCGAGGTAAAATATTAAGTTTTTTCAATTCATTTTATTTGTATATTGGTATAGAAATAAAAAATAAAATTTACGGAGTACATATCAAAAATTACATGAAAAGTTTTTCAAAATAAGAAGTGTCAAAAATATTTTATTTTATCAAATAACCAATGAAAGTATAGAAATAAACAAAAATTCTGAGTTGTTGATTCCTTTCGTTGTGAGATATATTTAAGGACGAAAAGAGTACTAGATTGGAATATTGGATAATATTTTACCTGATCCAGCCGGATCCGTGCAGGTCTAGCCCTAGTTTTCTGAGTTGTTGATTCCTTTCGTTGTTTGGCTTCTAAGACTCCCTTTTTAGATTCTCCTTGGAGATTTTTTCTAATAAATTTGCGATCATAGTTTTCTCCAACCCTAATTCTTCCCTTTCTTTTTTCTTCCTCCTCCGGATTCGTAATTTAGCCTGTGTTTTACCCATATTTCCCTGGTTTACTGCTCAATCTACGCACGTGTGTATGAAAAGTCAAATCTACAATTCTGTTCGGTGTTCGTTTAATCGTTTGAGGAGAGGAGATGGATAAAATTGCGGCTCGAAGTAGTGGAATTTCAATTTATCAAAAAATCAGCTTCTTCGGGCTTGAAATCCGATTCAGAAGGATGATCGATTCGTATTGCGTCGCCTGTGAAGCGTTTTCCGAGCATCTCCTTCTTTGATCGCTGGTTTTCTTTTGCAGCTCGTTGCTCTTAAATAAGAGAATTGATTTTTGTTGCGAAGATGGATGAGTTTGTGTTTCCTTGTGTGGGAAAAGGAAAGTTTGAAGCTTCTGATTCTGACGTGGTGGAAGTATCCCCTAACAAGCGATACCTCAGGGTACTTTCTCCATGCCCATTCCTTTTTGCTCAACCAAACTGATTTGTCTTTTTCTCTTATTATTTCAAATCTTTCTTGCATGCAATCCTAGTATGCTTGTTACATGCTGCTAAAAGAAACTGTGCTTGTTACACGAGTACTGTCATTGTATTTGCGTGTCTGTGAGAAGCCGGGGCAAGTTTGGGGGCCTATTCGGGGTGCCCCTAGCTTAATTCATTATCACTCTGCACATAATAGATGTCAAATTGCTTTATGGACACTATCATGGTGTCCATCACACTTTTTAACATATTCAAAAAATTATTTTATTCTACAATGTTGATTGTGAGAGGGCGCACAATCGCACCCAACAGAAGGGGGGTATATAAGGCACAACCCAACAACTATTACAAGAAGTTAGACTTGAAGCTTTGTGACCCTAACTGATGGATCTACCTCACTAAACTTGGATCGGTCACCATTTATTCCACCCTCTGTTTGTCCTCTGTTTTAGACCTACGCAACTTTTCATTCAATTTAATCTCTCAGAAGATTTAGTCTTCAACTTAACTATAGAGTAACTTTTGTCTGTGACTATTCTGAGTTTTAGGATTTATAACAACGAAGATTGTTAGTAATGGACAAGAGTGAGGAGGCCTATATGTCCATGATACTTCAATCATGAGAGTTGTTACTTGTTAGGGAATATGGCCTCTTTTGAAACTCATTGCTGCTTATGACATATTTTGCTTTATTTAAAAAATATTTATCTTTAGCTTCTTAACATTCAAGTTTTAAACTAGGTACGCCAAAAAGAAAAATAATAGATAATAAAAATGAACAAAATGTCGGAAGGCCAAAGGAACAAAATTCCGAAAGACTAAAAGCTTACTAAACCACACTGAAATGGTTATCACGTTGACAAGTCAAGTTGGTGAAGAAGGGTAGTTTATCAGCTGTCTAGTCGCTGATTAGTCCAAAAGTCATACTAAATAATACTCCCTCTATCCCTTAAAAATTCCAGATTTCGTCTTTGTGTGTACCAAATAAAGGTTCCATTTTCCATTTTTCGATAAAATTTGCGGCCCTAAAAATTTCTCTTCTGCATCATTTTCAACCATGCAAGTTCACTTTTCTTAATCTTTGTGTTAAGTCAAAGGTGGAACCTTTTTATGGGACGGAGGGAGTAATTTCTTTATATAATAAATGTAAATATATCACCAAAGGTTACCATATTTTTGATAGATGACATCTTAATATTCTTTGTGGCAGAGTGAACACTCGACAACATCTTTTTTAGTCAAATCGGGCCATAACCCATATTTCCACTTAGGATCGCTGGTGTTGGCTTTTCCTTTGGGATCCTTAGATGGATCATAGCTCTCTGCTCTCATTGATATTGTTGTCTCCCATTTGTTCTTAAATAAACACAAAATATGATGGATACTCCATTAATAGTTTAATATATTCTACCGTATAAAATAATGGTAAAAATTTGATTTTTAATAACAGTTCCAGAAAAAAGTCAGATTTGAAATACTGAAAAAATAAAAAACAATCGCTGGAACGAAGGCGGATAAGAGAGTCATGACAGACCAAGGAAACAATGCGATCGGTGTAGGCGACACGAAGTTTAGATGCGGATGGCAAAAGTTTATAGCGAATGGGATGGAGTTTTTTTAAGATTTAAATGTTAGGTCGGGTCAGCACTGGCTGGGTTACAACTAATTTTTGTTTTGGTTGACATGATATTATCAGCCGCAAGCATTACCAAAGTTGGCAGTCAAAAAACGATGGGATGAGTAGTCTTTGACTAATCGTTGACTTTTCGACGACTTGATAACAATGAGAGGAAGTGAGTGTAGGAAATATGGATTGAGGGAAACTATGAGAAAGAGTAGAGATAGTGTTCCAAAACTTAAATTGACTCTCTTTTGTTACTATTCCCTCCGTCCCAAAAAAGGCTGGTTTTGGTTTACGATGCTTGACCAAAGTTATTTTTAATTTAGTATATTTGAAAGCCAATGTAAAATTTAAAAATAAAAATTTATATTTAAAAAATACATAAAAAAATATACAAAGCAAGTGTTGACTTGACAATTTTATCAAATGATAAACGAAAATGCGTAAAGGAAAAGATATAGTTTGACCTTGGAATATTTTTGGGACTGAGAGAGTAATGTAGGTCAAGCAATCATGAGTCAACCCACTTTCTTTCTCAAATTCCCATTTTTACTGCATATTTACAATCAATTTGTATGAGATAATTTTTTTGATGGAACTAAGTCATTTTAAAATTGATATAGTAAAATTAGTAGTAATAATAATACTCCCTTCGTGCTCTTTAGTTTTAATCTTTCCATTTGCTTTTTACATGGAGTTTAAGGTGAAATTGTGTGGTTAAAATTTTTATGGAGGGGAGAGAACTGATGTGAACCATGCAATTCTTTTTTTTTAAAGAAAATGAAAGATTAATTAGGAACATCCACAAAAAGAAAGTGAGAAGATTTAAAAGGGACATATGGAGTAATTCCATTGACTTTTATATTTGTTCACATTATTCAAATTTTTTCATCACCTAAATTTTTCTCTTAATAATTCATCACTAATTGCATGCATAAAAATATCTAATGAGAAGAAAATAATTTGTTTTTAATGACTAGGTGAATACTATATTCATAATAATAAAGTTCACCCATTATCAAACCAGACCTGATCACTAGTCAAGTGAAAACAGATGAAGAGGAGAGGTCCTTATGTGCTCAGCAGTAAACAAACTAACAAATTTAAAATTATTGATGACCATTGCGTCAAATCCATCAATAATTCAAAAGTGTCAGAATACAAGATACCGGCTTTTGCAGCAATACTCTTGTTTTTCACATTGTTATGATGATAGATAGTCTTAGCCCTATGGATATGGTGATTGCACTTTGAGATTTTAGTTTTGACATTCTTAGAGTTTGTACATGCCTTTGTTGTATGTTAACTGTATAAACTTATTCTGTGAACTTTGTTATTGGCTTTCTCCCAGTATAATGAAATCCTGGGCAGTGGCGCATCTAAGACTGTGTATGTTTCCTACTCTATCTTTTTAATAGCTTTGAGAGTAGTTTTTATTTTACTTTTGTTTTTCTTTCAAAGGAACACCATTTTAATTTAAAACTGTCCATTTCTATAATATGTTGAATAAGCAGCTATAAGGGGTTTGATGAAACTGATGGAATTGAGGTGGCATGGAACCAAGTTCACTTAGACGATGCATTACAATCTCCAAAGAATTTGGAAAGATTGTATACCGAGATTCACTTGTTGAGGTCCTTGAAGCATGAGAACATCATAAAGTTGCATTGTTTCTGGGTCGATAATGAGAAGAAAACAATTAACATGATCACTGAGTTATTCTGCTCTGGAAGCATGAGACAGTGAGTTTTATCAAACTTTGTCCCTTATTTTTTCCTTATATGTCTTGTTCCATCTAAATCAATAATTTACTCTATTTTGATATTCTTTTTACTTAGATTTCGGAAGAAGCACAAAGTTGTTGATATTAAGGCCATTAAGAAATGGGCTAGGCAGATTCTACAAGGTTTACATTATCTTCACAGTCAGAATCCACCTGTTATTCATAGAGATGTGAAGTGTGATAATATCTTTATAAATGGGAATAGCGGTGAAGTAAAAATAGGAGATTTTGGATTGGCTACAATGATGATGCAGCCTACTGCCAGAAGTGTTGTTGGTAATTGCCTTATTTCTCTGGGAGATTCTGCTGGTATACTTTATGAGCTGTTAATAACTATCCATCCTTTCAGCCTTGAATGTATTTTTCTGCCACACAGGTACTGCTGAATTTATGGCACCTGAGCTCTACGACGAAGAGTATGACAACCTTGCTGACATTTACTCCTTTGGCATGTGCTTATTGGAGCTCATAACATGTGAATGCCCATACAGTGAATGTATAAATCAGGCACAGATCTTTAAAAAAGTTACCTCGGTAAGATTCACTACATACTCATAATATATGTGTGGATAGAAAGATAGACACACGCACACGCACACACACGCACACGCACACGCACGCACACACACACACACACGTTATGTAGATTTTGCGTCATAATAATTCAAATATTATCTGGTACAAGGGTAAAAAGCCAGCTGCTTTGGATAAAGTTAAAGATCTCGAAGTGAAGCAATTTATAGAAAAATGCTTGGTCCCGGCATCCCAGCGAGCAAGTGCATCAGAACTTTTGAAAGACTCATTCCTGTCGCCTCACAGTTCAACAGAACTCTGTTATGATCCTTTGCTGAGTCCAACTTCCATGTCAAAATCCACAAGCTTGTCAAGTTCTGAATCTCTCTCAATGGACATTGATCCTTCTTCTAGAATGCTTGGGAGTGTTGCTTGTGCTGAAAGCAAGAGTGGGGTACTCCAAACTTTTGAGTTTCTGAGCTGCAATGAGAAGAACAAATTTAAGTTAGAAGGGGAGAAGTGTAACGAAAATTCAATTTCGTTACACTTGCATATTGCTGGCTTTGGTGGTATGGCATTATTTGTCCAATCTTTACAAGCTTTCTTGGGATAACTTATATGTGCTTTAATTAGAAGTGCTTTCTCAATTTAAGTGCTTAAGTACTTTTTTTGAATTTTATTTCTAGCCTGCTACTCTACTAATGCATAAAAGGGCTTTTTCACTGTTAAAAGTAGTTTTACAATTTTTTTGCCAAATGCTTCTTTCTAAAGTAATAAGTATTTGACTTATTTCCTGAAAGCAAGTTACCCGGACGGCAGACACTTTATATCTGAAGGCGAATTATATACTCCCTCCTTCCCATTTGGAAATTCCAAGTGTCATTGGCACGGAGATTAATAAACTGGAAGAGTGTGTTGTTGAGGTTTCTATAAAAGAAAAAAGTACCACAAATGCATTTTCTTTGAATAAAAGTGATAAATATTCTGTGACGGGCGAAAAAAGGGAGGGAAAAAGTCAGTGGCACGGAGGAAGTATCTTAATATCATTAACCCTTCTATTTTTTGACAGGTAACGTGAGAAAAATTGATTTCCTGTTCTACCCAGAATGTGACACTGGCCTCTCAATTGCTGGCGAGATGGTTGAACAACTGGAGTTATCAAACGAAGATGTGGCGGTAATAGCTGACCGGATCGATACTTTGGTATTAAAACTCATACCAAACTGGAAGCCATCATGCACAATTTTGGGTGCTGCCAACATCTCACATGACGCTCTTGAGAACGAATCAAAAGTGATCGCCAGCCAAGGCACTACTGACCAGATCATCCTTCGGAATAACAGTGTCGAGGAGGAATTGGTCCAAGCATCCTTGAAACTTGATGAGCATGAGAAGTCGTTTCGATCTGTTGATGAAGGGTGTTCAATGGTATCCTTTGCCAGTTCGATGAATGCCAAATCGGGCAGTATTAGTTCAGGCATTTCTTGCCTCTCTGTAGCAGAGAAGGGACACAACGAAGATGCATTGAAGCGAGAAATAGACGCTTTTGATATGAAGAAGCATCTGCAGCATTGCCGTGAATTGGTGAGGATGAGGGAGTCAACCGGGAATTGTAGGAGGAAATGGCTAACAAAGAGGAAGATATGTAGGGGGAAATGGATAACAAAAAGGAAGATTGATGCCTTTTGATTGTTCATACTCAAACAAATGTGATTTTTTTTTTCTTCTTTTTGGGATATTATATTTTTATTTCCATCCCGGAAAGGTTTTTCTCCCTTTCCACAGAAAATCACTTGGTTTTTCAATGTTACTGAGTTAACCTTTATATACTAGTTTGCCAATTGCCATTAGAGCAGAAGTACTGGGTTGGTCCACATCTAATTTTATTGTTCATTAGCCTAGTTAGTTAATTCATGTATAATATGCATGTATCTATTAAACATTTGTTCTTAATACCCATTCAAATTCAGTTTCGCAACTTCTGCTACAATCTAATTGTCATAGTGTGGCCTACATCTAATGCAAAGAGTCATAATTAGTGGGTGTTAAACATCATCATCTGTGATTATTTCACATATATTTTAATGGATAAGTTTTCTAGTAAAAGAAAACATTGACTATATACTTGGACCAATGATGAGAACTTGGATCTCCAGCATCTCACGGCAATCTCAATGCTATTACCACATAACAAGAAAGTGTTCATAATTAGGAAATAAGCCTAGTAATGATGTTTCGATCCTAACATTCTCTAAATTATCCAAAACATAATTGTACTTGGCCTATGTAAATTATGTGATACTGTCATGTTTGGAATGATTCTAACCAACAGTTCAACTGCAGCATAAAACACATACTTTTATTGCAATCACTAGTTATCCTTAATTGTTTGAAATTTTGCATCATTGTAACTCTTTATAGAGGGCTCAATTTTCTCTTCACATACAAAAGTTACACCCTACAAAATCTACCATTCTTCCTAAGAATTGTGGATGAGGTAGGAAAGTGGCTATAACTAGGATCTCCCCAGTAGGGATAGCTATTCATCCAATATGTAATAAGCTTTACATGATTGATTCAAATACTAATGCAAATATAGATTATTCCTGACAGAACGAGTCTTCAAAAGACCTGAACTATTCAAGAGAAACAATAAAACTCGGCATGTCAAAATACGCAAATACCAAGAAAATATAAAGTGAAAAGATGGTGAAAATACACAATGTATATCGGTTCAGTCAATCTTTGTGCCTACATCTAGTCTCAAAATAATGGTAGCCAATGTTTCCACTATCTAACCTCTAATCTTAATGGTGTTACAGAAATCTTACAACTCGAAACTTGCATACAGAAGCCTCTTATCTTCCACCAAAGGCAATGCCTCAAAAATTACTTCATACTTGAATCGCACTCTAAGTAGAAGAACATTGCTTCTTCAACAATAACAAAAGACTAAAGTTTACCTTCGTTTCTTTTACAATAAAAAATTTAAAAGTTCAAAGATATAACTGTCTATAAGAGCAAATTACCGAGATACACTGAGACTTATAGAATATGACAATGAGGATATAGATCAATTACAATCCATTTTCCCGGCATATGAAGAATATTTCGAAGAATTAAGGATGATAATGACTTAATGAGTCAAGTTCAGTTTGGATTTAGTATATCCAAATTCGATCAGCCATAGTTTGAGTTTGTTAGAATAGTTCCCAACACTAGGGGGATAATGTGCCACATGAATGTTGAAAACTAATTGCAAAAATAAAAATTGTATGAATAAAGTAAAATGCAGAATTAAAAGACCAAAAAAGGACACCGTGATTTCTATACTGATTCACAAAAACTTGTGGCTAGCCTAGTTCTTGAGAGACTCTCTTGAGATTTCACTATCTCTGTTAGGCTTATAGGTGCCCAACAACCATTTGCAACTGCTCATAGATGTACCCTTTACAACAATTTAACCCTCGGATTCATTGCCCAATATTTCAACCTACTAAGATTACAGGTTCTTAAAAAACCCAAATACACTACGAGTAGATGTGATCATCTCAATACTCTCCTAACAAATAAAAACAAATAAAACTCTCTTGAGAGAGTAGATGAAAAGATTTAATATAGCTAAGACTGGACAAATTCTCTCAAAATAATAATTAAAATTAAACAATAATCTCAACACTTAATAAATTATACTAAAAAGTAATGAGCACTTTGTTGTTTTCAAACAAAGAAGAAATGACTCATATTTATCGGTAAAGAAAATATAACCATTGGCATTTTTTAAAAAGAGCTATTGGTCTAACATTCAAAAGGTTATTCAAAAACTCCACAAGGTTATGCGAATAACTAATAAATTCTGACCGTTACTGATAACGGTTAAAAGGGTCTTGCAAATAAGCATATAAGGTTATTCAAATAACCAACCCAAAACTACAACGGTTGGAATTCGAAAGTGCCAAGTGGTTACACACTCAAACTAGTTTATAAAAAAGTTCAAGGCACTACTACGAAAAAGAATATAATATGTCCTAAAAACCTTTCCTGTTTTGACTTTTTGATCAAACAGTGACACTATTTGACCATAAATTGTGAGAAAAGTATGTTGAATTATAATATAAATTCAATATAATTGGGTTCATTTTAAGATATAGTTTGGATATATCAAATTTTTAGAGCATTTATTTATTTAGATTATGTTTAATTTATGATGAAATAATGTAGAACATAGACTGAGTGCAGGACGTGTTGATGCTGACTGACTGACAACGGGAGCAGCTGGAAATGGCTCAGCGGGATAAGGGGGATAGTCCGTTCAGACATGTCCAAGCTTACTACAGCCTAAACATAATCCTTGTGAAAGCCCGCATTCTCCGGGATGTTTCCGTCCACACAAATCGCACATCAGATGTTTCTACTTCCTTTGTCTATCACCAGATGCCACGGACTGGGTTGCCACTGATTTCCCCTTTTTGGAGTGTTGTGAATTGTTGGTCCCTTGGAAAGGTCTTTTCCCACCTGGGGCAGAACTTGCAGGTCAACGAACAGTCGGGCCAACATCTTCCTTTTTCAAATACTCTTTGTAGGCACTCAGGTCCTTACCGCCCCAGGCGATCAAATAATAGGCTGCAATAAAATCTACCGTAGGGATGATGGATACAAGCGCCCTAAGATCAGGTCAGAGTTTTGACCTAAACTCCTCAATGTGATTAGCTGTGGTGCTTACCAATGTCGGTGCAAACTTGGCAAGGTGGATAAATCTTTAGCGATATTCAGGGAGCGTTATATTCACCTTTTGTAGCTCAACGAATTCCATACGTTTCTCTTCATGGAAACGTGCAGGAATGTACTCCTTTTTAAATTCCTAATCCAAGAATGCCCAAGTGCAAAATTTTGGCGATTCTTCATCCGTGCTAGTTCGTTTCCACCACTCGTAAGCTTCCTTACGGAGTAGTTGGGATGCAAGCCTCTGATAGTCATTGAGGGGAATGTTTAGCTCTCCCAGTACTCAAGTGGTATGCTCGATCCAGTCCCAAGCAATCAAGGGGTCAACAATACAATCTCCGATAAACTCTTCAGCACCATTATCTTTCAGAGTTTTAAAAGTGATCACATGCGATGGTGGTTGTGGTGGTGGGGGTTGAAACATTAAAGAATTGGCTACTTGTAGAAGTATATTCGCCAGGAATACAGGTACTAAAACGTCAGGTTGACCGCTGGCATTCAGATTGTTTCCCAGGTTTTGAGGGACATTTTGGGGATTGACAGGCTCATTCTGAATTAGATGAGTGAAGTTGGATGCTTCATCATGAACACTCACGTGCTCATCGTTGGGCACTTGGTTACCTTGGTCGTGAGCGATTTCTTAACTCATTCTAGAAATTAACAAAAATTCTTTTATTAGGATTCTTTTATTTGAGTAGGCGAGTTAATAATAGAAATCACAAGGGAATAAAACAATTGAAATGATTGTACACAATCAAAAGGATTCGGAACGAAACAACAAGATTTATTAATTCTAAACATTCGCGTTTGAATGATCAGATCGTGTTGAGTCCACAGGGGGATCTTCTACACCGGATCCACAAATACTGTTTGCAGAGTCTACACTGAACGTTTCTTCAGGGTGGCCTCGTTCCCACACAACTTTGCGGCATAGATAGATTTTTAATTTCATCATCCTTGTGATACAGTGCGCACGTTGATAACAGATTAGTGGTTCATAAAATTCTCGTTTGTTCTTCCATCATTTCCCAAGTACGAAAGTTCAACTTGAGTCGACACTCGATATCATTTCAGTGTTAACAATTGTCATCTAATAAAAGTTTAATACGGTCAAACTCAATACTTAAATTTTCATTACCTTCCGGGAGCAGAGAGATAAGAGAGTCGTGGACGTGATTGACATTTTTTGTTTTTTAATAGCCGAAAAATGTTGACGTGATTGTTTATACACACACACACACAGATATATATATATATATATATATATATATATATATATATATATATATATATATATATATATATATATATATATATATATATATATATATATATATATATATATATATATATATATATATATATATATATATATATATATATATATATATATATATATATATATATATATATATATATATATATATATATATATATCAAATTTTGATCCAAAAATCAAATTTAAAAGTATTTGTTTTGATACCAAATTGTAACACCCTAATCCGTCTAGGTCTGCAGCCCCTTTCGTACTAAAGTATAAACTTGATGATCGTAAAATTTAAAACATTTCAAACACTTTTATTTATCATAAATAGGATTAATAACAATAGCAGTAACGAAGTTTTCAATTTTCCTAAGCTTTAACAAATCACAATCACAAAACATAATTGTTTTATGTCTTTTGAAATAATAATTCAAAACCAACGCATCCATCCCGACAATCTTGCCTCCGTAGGCCGCCATGATCATGTCAGAGCATTCTTTCTATTTACCTGCGTATAGCAAATAAAACATACAACACGCTCAACGGTGAAGTTGAGTAAGGTTATCCTATACATCGAACATCCACATAAAAAGAGTTTAATAAAAACTTTGAATAAAAAAAGGTTTGAGCAAATTTTCAGTAAAATATTTTTTTAAAAAAAATTAGAGATAAAAGGTCCACATTCTTCACTATTCTAAGACCCAAATAAATAGAAGAATGTACTACGCCCATCCCGAATCTTGTTCATTGACATAATATTCTTGAAGCTGAAATAAAAAGATGCGCTTGATTCCAAAATATTCACAATTATTTGTCATTCATCAAAACATGTTAACAAAAAATGTGTGTGCTAAAAAAACATTTTATGCTCATGTAGTCCAACAGGGTTTGGGTTTGATTTAACTGGGTCGAGTTCATATTTTTTCCTGGTTCAGATTTGGATTTTAGTTGGGTCAACTCAATAAAGATTAAGGCTTAGAGTTTGGCTTGAGATCAAGTTAATCAAGGTTGAGTTTGAGTTGAAATAGTATTATGGTTCGTTAGATGTTTGTATAAGTATCATATTGTTGAGATTTAGACTCATTCGAATTAAAAAAATTATCATCCGTGTAGTTGGGTTGGGATATGCGCTAATAAAAAATATATTATGGTTGCTGAGTTTTATGGACGCTTTTAAGGACTACCATCAAATATCTAGGACCTGATATGTAAACGTTTTGTCTTCATCTTCCTCTTCCATAAATATTTGTTGGTAGCCCTTATAGATATCCACAAACCTATATATGCCACATCTAGCAATTTCGTCTACCATTTGGTTTGGACAATATATTGGAGACCATAGGACATGCTAGGCTTTATTCAAGTGTATATAATCGACACACATGGCCAACCATTCAGGTGACAAAACTTCTTAATATGTCAATCTTTAAAACGTTCTTGACTTATTCTTGAAAAAATCCCTTTGGTAACTTCCCACCTACCTCTTCTTTTATTTGATCGGTCAAAATCCTTTTGTGATGGTTAACGAGTGACAAATAACAGAACAATCAATGTCGGGCATTTCTTATACGACTTCACGCAGTACCAACTCTTCGAAAATCAACTGGTGTTAGGATATGTTCATACCCTAGCCATATAGAATTATAATGCATTCAACACATATAAGCATCCACGATATTTAAGTGTAACTTGACTCACATAGCCTCTACCACGAGACAACTAATGCACACATGGCCAACAATCTCTCTCTCAACAATTGCTCCCTCTAGAAATTGAACTCGCGACCTTGGCTCTGATACCACTTGTATGATCTATGACGCTACCAACTCTTCTAAAATCAATTGGTCCTAGAAAATGCGTATATCCTAACCTTATAGTTCATTCACACACATACAAGTACCCACGACATTCGAGTGCGACTTGAACCACATAACCTTCGCTACAAGATAATTGATATACACACATGACCAACATTATGACTCTATCGTGTATAGATTGGAAAGGGGTTGGAGGATTAACCACCTTTGGGATGAAAAGGGATGGATGAAATTAAACATGGCCATGAACGCCATGATCGTGGGAAAGCTTTACAGTGCTTGAGCCTTCATTGGGTCTACCACAAACGAAAGCATTGTTGCAGTAGCTTTCACAACTGATATCGTCCCAATCACATTGCTATAATCTCTAAAATTTTAGTACTTGTATCATTGTTGTGTGGATCCAAACATACTCAATTGTGCTTTCGGCGATGAAGAATAGCTGAAGGCTCCCACCTCTAATAGACTCATCCATTCCTTTGTTGGTTAAGCCCAGTTTAACTTACATGGTGATACATTTCATGATCGGTCATAAATTATTTTATTTGAGTTCATGATTGAGGTTCGCTAATTTTTTCGGAAGTATGACCAATCACAGAATTTAATCATGTGCAATTAGGATCTATATCTAAGAATGTGGTCCGTATGTGAACAATGTCCAGGCAAACCTTCCTAACCCCGTTCAAGTGCACCTCCAAGTTAGATGTCATTATAACCTAGCCAATTAATTTTATTGTTTATAATTTTTGTTATTTTCTCAAATCTAAAAGACTAAAATATAAAAATAAAATAAAAATAATGAACCTGTCCATAACAGGAAGCCGAACCACAGCGATAAAGAGAACATCTTGTCACTAGTCACTAGGGGCTAGGGCTGTTCATCAATCCAAGACCAGAACGAATCGGACCGAATCGAATACAGACCGAAATACTTAAGACCGAACTGGTCCGAAAGTATATTTCATAATTATTTTAACCTATTACTTATTTTTTAGACCTTTCAATTCATACCGTGCAAATAGAAATAAATAAAATAAAATGGATAAACTAAAAATGCATGCGTATGGAGTACTTCAATGTAGGGGTGAGCATGGTACGGTATGGTACGGTATTTAGCTCGTACCGATATCGTACCAAATATTTCGGTTCGGTATGAGATTTTACCCCATACCGATCCCGATCCCGAAATATCGGTTTGGTATGGTTTGGGATGGTTCGGTATCGGTTTCGGTACAAATCGGGATGAATATACATACCTACTTTGCACGTTAAAATTTAACAATGCCCCTTTATTTTTGAAAATTAAAAAGTGAATTTAAATTAAAAAAAACATGAAAAATTTAAAAAAATGAATATTTAAATGCAAGAGATTAGTATCAAGACTTAGTTTATATTTCACAAACTAAAAAATGAAGGTCAATGAGAAAGTGTTTCAAATCTTTGTGAATACTTTTATGTTCATGCACAAAAGTTTAAACTCAAATAATTGTATAATTTACACATAATAGAACTTGAACCAATTTTTTTAAAAAAAATTACCCGGAGTATTATTTAGTGAAGGAATATAAAAATATTACTCCGGGGTATTATTTTTTATAATATTTTAGTATATATGTTCGGTTCAGGATTTTCGGTATGGGATGTCCCCTCGTTCCCAAATACCGTACCGACCATTCAGTTCGGTATGGTTCGGTTCCTTCTCGGTATTTTTTCGGTTTGGTATTCTCGGTTTTTTCGTGATATTTTGTTATCGGTTCGATACTTGCTCACCCCTACTTCAATGTATAATCATAAGAACTAATGTGAAATACAGAATAACTTAGAAAAATTACTTAAAAAAATTATGAAGTAAATAAATTAAGATATCTATCAAAATAGAACATCAACGTGTAATACTGAATTTAAAAAGTAAAATTTTAGTACTAGAGTATTTTAAATTTGGGAGGTGATTCGGGTGATATTAGTCCCCTATTGAAAAATTGATGGTTTTTACTCTCATACCCCCTGGTAAACCTCCCTACCCCAGCCCGACTCGAGCTGACTCTCCACCCCGCAATTGCACCCCACAGAATTAGTTGGCTTTGGAGTCAAAATTTGACTTTCAAGTCAACTAAATTTTGTGGGGTGCAATTGGAGGGGGTGGGGAGGGGGAGGTCGGTTCGGGTCAAGATATGGTAGGGGAGGTTACCGAGGGGTAGGAACCATCAATTTTTCAAATGGAGCACCGTAAGTGTCCCGAGTCATCCTATGGGCTATGACATTAAAGTTTATTAGTTCAATGTCATTTGAACGGACGTGTTAAATTTAATAAGATTATTAGGTTCTTTCGGTACATTACTAAGTTATTTCAGATCCGATCAGATTGAAACTCAATTGCCTAATTTCTTTTGATCCAAGACCGACCCAAAATCATTTAGACCTAACGGTCCGCTTATGTCAATTTTTTCAATTAGGACCTAACAGCCCTACCAGTCACCATAAGTTACGATCTTCCGTTAATGCCATCCTCCTGAATCATCAGTTGTCGTTAAGCTGTGCAACAATACTCGCAAAATGGATGCGCAATCGGACGGCCTCAACGACGAGACGGCGGCGGCGAAGGAGTTGCGGCAACAGCTAGAATCCCGTGCGGCGTCCGTACACAACGCTCAGCTGGACCTTATCGCCTCTCTGCAGAACCTTGTCCCTAATATTGTCTCCTCCATTGATCTCTCCCTCAAGGCAATCTCTTGCTTCAGCGGCCGACCTTTCGTTCCCCTTCCCGATACTCTCTCATCTAACCCTAACCCTAATGTCCGTTGTCCCAAATTGCTCCCCTCCGATCCCAAATTCACTCCTGCTAACACTAGCAGCGCACTGGGAAAGCGTTCTCCGGCGGCTTCGAGATTGGAGGATGAGAAAATGGTCATTGATGAGAGCGGGGGTCCGTTGTCTGTGGTAAGGGCTATAGTCGCTGTATGTTTGCTGGAGAGAGTTCCATTTGCGCCGATTGATTCGTCTACTGTGATAAGGAAGCTGGAGAATGATCAGTCCATAACTGCTGCTGAGAGGGCAGCTCTCAGGGAGCTTGGAGGGGAGTCTGGAGGCATACTAGCTGTGGAGATGGCATTGAAGTCGATGGCAGAAGACAATTGCGGGGTTGAGATGGAGGAATTCGTGGTAAGTGGAAAATCTAGAGTAATGGTGATGAATATAGATAGGACCCGTCTTTTGAAAGAATTGCCTGAGAGCAAGCAGTTATATCAGCAGAATGAGGGTGGATCAATTGAGGAAAGTCGGAAGCCTGAATTGTTAAAAGCAGTCAGTGATGCTAATAATGCAGGAGTTTTTGGAGTGGGTAGGCCTGAAATGTGGATGGGAGGGCAGATGGAACACCAACCTCCTTACATGCCCGGATTGCCTCCTATGTTTCCAGGGAATATGGGTCTGAGAGGTGGTCCAAGAGGAATGGTTGGGATTATAGGTGGAATGCCAAGGGGGGTTGGTGTGCTGCCTCCATTGCCAAGGCCCCCGATTGGACCAAATGGGCAATTTAGTGGGGCAAATCTGAAGCCTAGGACTGAAGAAGATGATATGAAAGATCTTGAGGCTTTGCTGAATAAGAAGAGTTTTATGGAAATGCAAAAATCAAAAACTGGAGAGGAGCTATTGGACCTTATTCACAGACCTACAGCCAAGGAGACTGCTGTTGCTGCAAAGGTATTGAATGAAGCCTAGTAAAGTTCATGTATCATGAAATGTTGTGTTCTTATCAGAAACACCACATTAGTTAAATAATCATCGTGTACATGATTTAAGTGCAATTAATTTACAGAAATTAATCACATCATGAGCTATGAAGCCTCTACAATCAAATGATTTCCCATTAATTTAGCCTTGTAGCTTGCAATTTATGCTGCTATCGGGGGGCTAAGTACCTAAAATATATGTATTTTTAAACCAGAGTGACCTCCCATTATATCATACTGACGGGTTGTAATACCATTCGTTGTCTTTCTCTGCAGTTCAAAAGCAAAGGCGGTTCCCAAGTAAAGGAATACTGTTCTGCACTGACAAAAGAAGATTGTCGACGTCAATCTGGTTCTTTTATTGCTTGTGTGAAGGTCAGCGTCAGATTCAAGCCTTACAAACTTCACCTCTAAACTGTGACCTAAGAGTAAATTTGATCCTATTTCAGGAGAATATAATCTGAAGCTACTGAAGACCCTTTCAGGAATACATATTGTCCAAAAGATGTACTGATTTCAACTGATATATTGAATTGACTTTGACACTTTGCTACATGTTAGGTTCATTTCCGGCGCATTATTGCTGCACATACTGATGTCAATTTGGGGGATTGCTCTTTTCTTGACACTTGTCGTCACATGAAGGTATATTCTTTTTAGTTTATGACATGAATCACATGATAAATTGTGTTCATTATTTTTGAAGTTCTATTGCTGATTTTTAATACTGAACTTGCTATGTTTGGATTTATTTATCATTTCATTGACAGACATGCAAGTATGTGCATTATGAACTTGACTCAACACCGGATATGTCACACCATATGATGGGAACAGGGGCCATTCCTCCACCACCCAAACCTTTGCAGCAGCGTGCTCACTATTGTTCAGAAGTGGAGCTTGGTGAGCCACAATGGATAAACTGTGACATTCGCTCGTTCAGAATGGATATTTTAGGACAGTTTGGAATAATCATGGCAGATCCACCCTGGGATATTCACATGGAATTACCTTATGGAACAATGGCTGACGATGAAATGCGCACTCTAAATGTCCCTGCACTCCAGACTGATGGTTTAATTTTCCTTTGGGTAACTGGAAGAGCTATGGAACTCGGACGTGAATGGTATACATTGAAGTTTGGATTCTGAATATAAATCTTTGTTATTGCATGTCTCAAAGAGATTTCTATTGTTTTTAAAATGGATTCGTGGCTATAGCTAATCATCATATGACGTACTCCTTGCAGTTTAGAACTTTGGGGTTACAAACGTGTTGAGGAGATTATTTGGGTAAAGACCAATCAACTTCAGCGAATTATCCGAACCGGTAGAACGGGTCATTGGCTTAACCATAGTAAAGAGCATTGCCTGGTCGGCATAAAGGGCAATCCAGAGGTCAACAGGAATATTGACACTGATGTCATTGTTGCTGAGGTTCGTGAAACGAGTCGCAAGCCAGATGAGGTAATGTGTCAATAATCTTTGGTTTTATGGGTTAAGGCATACTATTTAAGCATTCATAGTTCTGGGTTTGGATCCTTGGCTATCCATTTGGTTGTACTCCCAGTTGAGTTCATAGTGGAGTGTTTCTGTTAGGTAGTGTTGTTAAATAATGAATGAGTGGCCAGCCGCAACGATTTATTTTATTGTATCTTCATTCTTACATTATTTGCTTGTTTTCTCGCAGATGTATGCCATGCTGGAAAGGATAAGTCCAAGGACAAGAAAGCTGGAGTTGTTTGCACGAATGCATAATGTTCATGCTGGGTATTCTCTCATCTTTAGAACCCTTCGTTCTAGTGCCCATAGCTTTGACAACAAAATTCATATTCCACATTTGATTATTATTTTGAGTTTTCTTCTTCATTTTAGTTCTATATTTTAGTTTTCTTTTTTCGATAAGGCCTTATCTTTATGCTCCTACATCGTAACAGACGTACAGTACTATTCATTATTCTTCCAAGTGTTAATGAATATAATCCTTGAGTTTTGCGTTGGATTGTCATGTGCTATGGTGTGTTACTGGACTAAGTCGTTTCTTGTGTATCCAATCAGATGGATGTCACTTGGAAACCAATTGCAAGGGGTGCGGTTAGTTGACGAAGGGCTTAGGGCACGGTTCAAGGCCGCTTACCCAGATGTGGAGGTACAGCCTCAATCGCCTCCCAGACCAGCTGCTGCCATGGAAGTGGACCCCAGCAGCTCTGCCCAGGTGAGGAATACAGAATCTGCATAATCTCAACTACACAAAGGTAACCAGTGAATCCGTGATGTGCTATTATTAGGGAGTTTTATAGATGACTATTTAGAACCTTTTGTTGCGTTTATGTGTGTGTTTACAATCTGTTCCTCTCAAATAGTACATGAGATTGAACAAAGTTCCATCCTTTTGTATGCTGTCAAAATGTACAAGTTTCTGAAATGATGTTTCATAATTTTCATTAGCCTTTTACAGAGTACTCGGTATTTATAATTCTGCAACTGTTTGATTTTGTCTTTTATTAATTTTTAATATTTTCTCACTTAAAGTACAAAACAAAAGTTAGATATTGGTCATTTATAAATACCGTTTACCCGTAATTGTTATTTTAAAAAATAAAGGGTCGGGTATAGGACGAGTAGTCTCGATCCGTTCAAAACCCATATCGGTTAAATAAATAGATATCATTAAGTATTACAAAACCCTACCCTCCTTCGCTACTCCCCTTTGCTAGCCTTTGCTAGCTGTGGCTTTCAAATTTGTATTTATTCCACTACATTAGAGGTAGTTACACGTTGGTTTATGCAGTAGTATGAAATAAATAATTTGTGATATTATAAAGAACATTCTTGCAATATAAATAATGCGACAAAAAGACTATTTATGAATCTAAGAGTTTTGTTGCAAATTTTTGATAAAGAAGTCTGATTTTTGTTGTAATAAGGTATTAGTCTTATTTTTATTTTTATTCAAATAAGATGATTTCCATTCATAGTATTTAACTAAGCTTTTTTCAATTATACAAAAATAAAAGACGTTGACTTTTATCACGAGTACACCTGATCCGATATCGAGACTCAATGAGTCCAAATCTAGGAATAAACTTCAATATCCATCGGGTAAACGGGTACAAGGTCAGGATCAATTTTTTTAAAGGAAAATTCACAACAATACTCCGACAAGTTCATGATTTTACAAGAATACTCCGAAAACCAATTAATTACACCATTACTTTTAAAATTGTTCTCTTTTTACAAAAAACACTTCACCCACCACCTTATACAATAAAATTGTAAAATACCTAAGGGTCCGTTTGGTATATGGAATTGATGGAATTAGAATTGAATTGAAATTGAAATTCCATGGGATTCAATTCCATAGAATTGAATTTTGCCAATTTCAATTCGTTTTTTGCACTATCAATTTCAAATCCACATAATTTTTGTGCTACTAAACACCAGAATTAGAATTGAAGTCTTCAATTCCAATTCCATGGTTTGAATTCCATATATCAAACGGGGCCTAAATGAATTTTTAAAGTGATGATTTGAAAAAAGTTACTTTTTTCAAAGTTTCATTAAAAAATATTATATTCCTTCTCCAACTCAAAAATGAATCACATCTTTCATAATTACATTAGGGCATGTTTATAGTTGGAATTCTAAAGTTAAATATTGGAAGAACTCTGGAAAGTAGGAAAAATTTATGAGTCAGAAAAAGTTGAAAATTAAATTTTCCAATTCAAAAGAACAAACCCTCAAAGTAAGAGATTGTCAGATTGATATTTGAATTGGTGGAAGAATAAGTAACTCCTCCGTATTTTTTTGTATGAAAACTAAAAAAAATAATTTATTTTTCAAGTCATCACTTTAAAAATTAATGTAGATATTACACTATATGATTGTGTAAGTAATGTGACAGGTGGAGTGTTTTTGTAAAAATAAAGTAATTGTGGAAGTAATGCCGTGAAATTAATTGATTTTCAGAGTATTCTTACAAAATCATAGATTTTTCGGAATATTGATGTGAATTTTTGTTTTTAAAGGGTAAGGGTATAGAACAATACTATGGATTGGCTCGAATCCAACCCATTGACAGGTCTAATCATTTGGTTAAGGCAACTTTGTTTTTCTTTTATTTTTTTGGAATGCTGACTATATTACAAAGTAATATTTGTTCATACTATTCTCAATTTAATAACACACAAAGAATCAAAGCTTCAGCTTCCACTAGGACTCAAACTTGGATGAACTTCCCTATTAATTTTGAGGAGTGAACTTGTGAGGAGAGATGTTGGATTTGTTGGGTAGGACAAAATTGCTCCATTGTTTATTAGACCTAGACCTTATAGCTTAGTTTTAAACTACGGAGTATTAATTTTTTTTTCCTTTTATACCAATGTTAAAAACATATTTTGAAATAAAGTAAGTCAAACATTGTAAATTGTAATGAAGATTTATTTTTCTGAAGAAAGGGGTATAATTTATACTTTAACAATTATACCTATAAGGTTATAAATTGTAAATTATATACTTCTTTTCTCCCATAAAAAACTTAATTTTAAGATTTTCGATATTTCACTAAATTTATTTTCAGTTTCATTTATATAGAAGTTGGTGTAAAATAAAACATAAAGATTACATACTCGTATTTAAAAAGTACATTAAAGTTTGAAAAAATTATTTAAAATAATCTCAACTTTACTCGATTTCTCAAAAATAATACTCCGGGTATCACATTTTACTTTGATACATAATAATTAAAACTTTACTAGAATTTGCATGTTTTGGGCCGCCGTTAAGCTGTTGACGGTTGATTATCGAAAATAGTTTGTTTTGCGCAACAAAATTAAAGGTAAGAGTATTTTTATTATAAATTTCCATTTTTTGATTTTTTTAAAGTTTCCTTATAAGTTTTTTAAATGACTTTCTACCTCCATCATTTCTTTTTCTTTTCTTAAAAAGTTAGTTTTTACCTATAGAAAAAAATATAAGAAATAAAGAAAATAAAAATACAACTAAAACCTTTCAAAATTAATGAATTAAATAAGGTAATCAATAAAAACTAACCTAAAACTCGTAAGAAATAAAAATAAATATATATGACTTGATGAGTTCAAACATTTTACGCATTATACAAAGGATTAATGTATTACTTCTTCATGTTGGTCAATTATGAAAAATGAAAAACATTTAAATAAAAAAATTGTTATCAGAACCCTAAATAAATTTAAAAAACATTGTTCTTATTTGGAAATAACTAAAATGAAATTGTATTGAAGAAAATAATTTTTTTATTTTTTATTTTTATTTCAATTTTTATGGTTTTAATATGTTTTTTTATTTTCTTTTTTACCAACGGTAGAAAGAAATAAATTAATACTCTGTATAGTGCCTAAAATGTTAGAACCCTCCACTTCGTATATATATTTTTATTATCTAGTTTGAGTTAGTTTTTATTAATTATTTTTTAATTTTATTAATTTTGTATGAGATTAGTTGTTTTTATCATTTTCTTTTTTATATCTATTTTTATATTTTTTCTAATGTAAGACTAATCGTAAGAAAAGAAAAAGAAACGATGAAAGTAGAAACTCAGTTAATAAATTTATGACAAATTTTCAAAATAAAATTAAAAACAAAAATTCAGAAATTAAAAAATAAATTTCAAAACCAATGCTAACTATTATTTTGTTGCGCAAAATATGCCTCTGTCGATCAGACATTAGCAACTTAACAGCAATCTAACACTTGCAAATTTCAGTAAAATTAGAATTGTTATGCATCACAGTGAAAACTGATATTATTTTTGAAAAAATGTGTAAAGTTGAAATTATTATGGATAATTTTGTAAAATAAGAGATGAAATGTGTACTTTGTTTTGTCAAATGGTCATTGAAATTTGAAAATACATGATAGAACGATAATTACGAGATATAATTTGACACTAGAAATCGTAGTGCGGAATCTCTTTCTATGACAATACGACAAATGGAGTACTTTTCTAGGGTCACACTAATTTTTGTTAATATCTCTATTTTCATTGTTTATTTAAATAAATAATATTTTGTTTGTTGAACTTTTTTATATAACTTTCAAATTGTAAGCCTAGTATATTTATGTATATTTGTTTATTGTGTATTGGGCCGTGTATAGTTTGGGCCCGTGACTTGTATTCTCGGTTATGTATATAAACTCCCGATGATTAATGGAAAACCAAGTTTCACGTAAAATATTTCTACATGGTATCGGAGCGATCCTAGGGCAAAGTCTCGAAACCCTACGTTCGTGTTCTCGTTCGTGTGCCGTCCGGTGTGTTCGCCATCAGCTCGGCGGTGTCTGTTCGTCGTTGGTGCGCCGGAGATTAGAGCCTGTCGGCCTTCCTCCGTCGCTGGTCTGTCTGCCATCAACCGCTGCCTTCTGTTGGGAATTAAACACACAACACACACAAATAATCTGCGAGAAACGAGAGAAACAGAACACAAACGACACACAAGAATTTAACGTGGTTCGGTTTCCCTAATCCACGGCTGCAACAGGAGGATTTTCTTATTTCACTTGTGATGCCAATTACAAGTACAAGTATGCAATATATATAGGAAGAGTGCATCTAGGGTTTCGTAACATGGGTCGGGCCAAAAGTCAAGCCCAAGCCTCCACAAACCCAACATTCTCCCACTTGGAGGCTTGATAGTCATCAACTTCCATCCACCACGATTCCCTGTACATCGAGTAATCTTTCTCAGCTCTCCTGTTGCAGCGGCCCTATCATCAGACAACTGAAAGGCCCGTTGAAGCTCTCCCAAGCTCCAACACATCAGTCACGGCAAAATCGGCCCCTGACTCGTCCTCAGTCCCTACCGGCTCCCACTGCAGATGCACAATGCCGGATCCTGGAACATCCTGAGAACAAACACTCTCCATACTCAGCAAGAAATTTTCTGGAGATGTTCCAAGAGCTGGAATACTGGTTCTTTTGACCCACTGTCTTCTAGGCAACTTAGCTAAAGCGCCTCTTGAGCTCCCACTGCCAAAAATACCTCTGACTGGCCTCCTTGAACCTTTCCACGCTCGTTCATCCCGAGTCTGACCTGTGGCTCTAGGTTTCTCTCTTGCATAGACAACCTTATTCTGCCCACGAGACTCTGTGAACCGGACTTTGTTTCTCTTCTGAACTGGGGCGGTCACTCCCTCAGATGGTAGCTCGACCATATACAACGAACCACTCTTCCTTCCGCAGGCCATGACAAGATTTCCCTTCACGACCTTCCACTGCCCATCTCTGAACTTCACCTCGTGTCCCTGTTCGTCTAACTGCCTGACAGAAATGAAACTTTTCTTCAAGGCCGGAACCACTCTGACATCCTTCAAAGTCCAGAGACCGACTGAGGTCTTCAACATCATGTTACCCATGCCCATCACCTCAAGAGCACTGTCGTCTGCTAGTCGTACCTTTCCAAAGTCTCTAATAACCAGATTCTGCAGTACTTCACCGCTGTGGGTGGCATGAAAGGAAGCACCAGAATCCATGACCCAGGAATCCACATTGCTTTCCTCACAGCAAGTCAGAGCGACCTCCTCGTCGCAATGTTTACTTTCTTATCATTCGGACATTGATTCCTAAACTGCCCTACCTCCTTGCACTTCCAGCACGTTACACCCGAGCTGTCACGAGTCTTCGACTGACTCCTTTGTCTGTTCCTGCTCCCACTACCTCTGCTATATCTTCTGCCTCTACCAACATGAAGCAATTCACCAGATGACTCCCCTGAACTCTTTCTTCTGACGTCCTCGCCAAGAACGAGATCTCGAATCTGATCAAAGGTGAACCCATCGGGTCCCACTGAACCAGTAACCGCTGTAACCGTTACGGACCAACTATCAGGTAAAGACGATAGCAGTAGTAAAGCTTGAACTTTATCATCGAACTTAATGCCCACTGACAAAAGTCTGGCTAATATCGAATTCAACTTGTTGATATGCTCGGTAACTGAAGTGCCTTCTTTCATCCTTGTGTTCACCAGCTCTCTAATCAGAAAAACATTATTCGCTGCAGATGGCTTCTCGTACATGTTAGACAACGCGTCCATAATTCCCTTCGCTGTCTTCTCCTTCAGAATGTTGAACGCAAGATTCTCGGTCAACGAGAGACGGATCACGGACATTGCTTTCCGATCCAAAACTGCCCAATCTGCATCCGACATTTTTTCTGGCTTGCCCCCTAAAACCACGTCCAAATCTTTCTGAACCAGCAAATCTTCAATTTGCATCTTCCACCAACTGAAATCTGTACCATCGAACTTCTCAATTCGGAACTTCCCGTCTTCTGCCATCTCAAACGACTGGACGAGATACCAGGTACAAAAATTTCAGATCTTGGTAATTTTGTCAGAAAATCAGGCCCACCACACCAATTAAATTAGCCAAAATAAATCAGCGCAATATCCACCCACAAGAAAGTACGGCCCAAACCAATTCAATCCAATTGAGCCCAAAAAAAATGTCTGACCAATTAAAACTCAAATTTGGCCCACTGGCTTTTTTTTTTCAACGGGGTCCTGTTTTGTGCGCTAGGGCAACAGTCGGCAACAGCAAAACGACGGCGGCGGCACAAAGTCTGGACGGCGGTGACAGCTCGTAGCTAGCGATCTCGGCGGACGGTTCCCGACGGCGGCGGCTCCTTTTGCCGCTGCTCCTGCGTGCGACTGTCTGCGCGCAAACGACGGCGGCGATCTGGGAGCTCGACGGCGTCTCTAGTCTCAGATCTCGGTGCGGCGGCGCCTCCCTGTGCGACAAACTTCTCTCTCGCTCCTTCCGCGTTCAGTCTTCCAGCGGCGACGATCTGATTTGACGGTGTCGGCGCGATCTAAAACGGCGCGGCTTCGCGGCGGCTCCTTAACGTGGCGGCGGCAGATCTGGACGGCGGATGACGGCTGAGATCCCCGGCAAATCTGTGCGTGGGTCACTCAGCGGCTGCTCCTCAACGCTGTTCTTCGTTGCTGCGTGTCCCTCCTCTGGATCGCAGCTTCTGCCGCTACACAAATAGCCTACACAGCAGCGCTCCTCAATTGAATGGCCACACACCCGGGCGATCTGGATCCCACACGGTTCTTCACACAAGAACCCTAGGTGACAAATCTTCTCGCAATTTGTGTTCGTGTTGAACAATTGGCTCTGATACCACTTGTTGGGAATTAAACACACAACACACACAAATAATCTGCGAGAAACGAGAGAAACAGAACACAAACGACACACAAGAATTTAACGTGGTTCGGTTTCCCTAATCCACGGCTGCAACAGGAGGATTTTCTTATTTCACTTGTGGTGCCAATTACAAGTACAAGTATGCAATATATATAGGAAGAGTGCATCTAAGGTTTCGTAACATGGGTCGGGCCAAAAGTCAAGCCCAAGCCTCCACAAACCCAACACCTTCATCTCGTCGCTAGCTCGTGTGTTCGACGTCCGTCCCCATGACCGGTGAAATCGTGGCCTCCAACCCTAAAAAGACTCAGCTCATTCATGATCCTTCTTCCATATATTACTTTCACCCCTCCAAAGGCCCGGGTAACTCATTGACAAAATATCTTCTTAAAAGTGATAATTTTGATGTATGGGAGAAGGCAATTCGTAATGCTTTGGGTGGTCATGGAAAATCTGTGTTCTTGTCATCCGGAGGTGTTCCCAAACCTACTGATGAACAGGAATTGTCTGCATGGTGTGCTTAATCATCAAATTATTTGTAGTTGGATTTTTAACAGTGTTGATAAATCTATCCAACCCAGTATTGTTTCTCATTCAATTGCTTATGAGTTGTGGGGTGATTTGAAGAAGCGATATAGTTGCTCTAATGGGCCTCGTGTGTACCAGTTAAAGTCAGAACTGAATTCTTTACGCCAAAAAGGTCAAAGTGTTGTTTCCTACTACAACCAATTTATTACTTCATGGAATCAATTGTATGGCTCCTCAGATCTTACCGGGGGCTGCCGGTGTGAGGCTGCAGGGGTCATGCTTGCCCGTATTGATCGTGACAAAACCGTGGACTTCTTGCTTGGATTGGATGATGAACAGTTTGGAAATATTCGTTCTTAGATTATAGGCACTGAACGGGTGCCCGATCTTGACCGTGTGTATTTTTTGGTCACCCATGAGGAGCGCCATCATCATATCGTTCGCACTCAGGACGATCGCACGGACTCCGTTGCTTTCGCCGCCCGACCCAACAAACACCCTCTCATTCCAAATAGGTCTTGTTTGCATTGTGGTCGTACCAATCATAGCGTGGATACATGTTTTGAGCTTATTGGATTTCCAGCACAGTACGCTCGTGGTGGAGGGCGGGGTCGCGGTAGTGGCTCTACAGGTCGAGGGGGCTCGGCGTCCGGTGGCCGTGGCTCTACTCGGCACGGCAGCGCCCCCCACACCCCTGCCAGCAATGGGCAGCCGGTCCAGGGTAGTAGCGGCAGTCCTTCAGCAGCTGTCCATGCATCCATGTCTGATCCGAGTGGCAACCTCAGTGATCAAATGTCCCGCTTGATATCTATGTTAGAGGCGTCCGTTTCTCATGCATACACCGGTAATTCTTCTTCTGATTGGTTAATTGATAGTGGCGCTTTGCATCACATGACAGGTTCTCTCTTACACTTGTGCAATGTTGAGGATGTTTCTCCTCATTTTGTCCGTCTCCCTGATGGGTCTCGTGTCCAGGCCACAAAACAGAGAAGTGTTCATTTGTCATCTCGTTTTGTATTACGTAATGTGCTATACGTACCAAACTTACAGTGTCACTTGATTTCTGTTGGACGTTTGATTCGTGATAATGCTTGTTATGTAACTTTTAATGATCATCGTTGTGTGATATAGGACCGTTCGTCGAAGATGGTGATTGGACAGGGTGATTTGCGAAATGGCATGTATGTCTTTGCATCTGTTCCTATGTCAGCCCTCGTAGCCAATCTCGATCCCTTTGTTCTTCATTAACGGCTAGGCCATCCTTCCGTTGACGTTCTTTCGTTTCTTGGTACCAATAAAACACAATCTGTTGTTCAAAAATTGCAGACTTGTGACATTTGTTTTATGTCTAAGCAAACTCGTTCCCCATTTCGTATTAATGATAATAAAGCTGATGCTATTTTTGATTTAATTCATTGTGATATGTGGGGACCTTATTCGACTTGTATTTTGTCTAGGGCACATTATTTTCTGACAATTGTTGATGATTTTTCTCGGGCTGTCTGGGTTTATTTGATTAAATCAAAAAGTGAGGTCACTTCTTGTCTACGGTGTTTTTTCATAATGATCAACACCCAATACTCCAAAACTATAAAAATTGTTCGTTCTGACAATGGCACTGAATTTCTCAATTCTTCATTGCGTCAGTATTATGATAGTTTGGGTGTGTGTATTCAAACGTCTTGTGTTAGTACCCCACAACAAAATGTGGCCCGATCCCTTAGGTTTCAAGCGTCTCTTCCACACGAATTTTGGGGGGAGTGTGTCAAAACAGCAGTTTACTTAATTAATCGCACTCCTACTAAAATCCTCGGGGGGGGGGGGGGGGATCTCTTCTTGAAGTTCTTTCTTCTAAACCTCAAGATTTGAGTCATCTTCAGGTTTTTGGTTGTCTTTGTTATGTCCATCCTATTCCTAAACCCAGAAATAAATTTTCCCCATGAAGTATCAAGTTCATGGGCTATCCCTATGGTACCAAAGGGTAGCGCGTTTACAATCTTCAAACACATACGTTTTTTCATACGAGGGACATATCCTTTGATGAAACAACCTTCCCGTTTGTTGTTCCTACTTCCTCGCCCAGTTACCAACCCATCCTCACGACCTCATCAACCGATTTTGCCGTCCCTCCTAACCCTGTCACCACTGCCGTACCAGCTCCCCAGCCGCTGGTACCGTCATCCGTCACCCCACTGTCTCGGTGACAACCCAGCAGCCCGCCCAGCCACAATCTCCGTCACCCTCCCCGTCCCCCTCTCTGTCTGACACGGCCAGCCCCCCGTCTCCTCCTCCGACGACGACGACAGCCCCACTCCCTCCACGGTGGAGACCACTTCTCCACCGCCGACAACTCCCCCCCTTCCGCCTCGTACCCATCGTCGTCCATCCCATCTCAACGACTATGTTCTTAATTCCACAAAGACTGTCACTCCGAATTCGGTCACCTCCTGTTCTTCTCCTTCTGATACTCGGTTCCCTATCACTAACTTTGTTCATTATTCTAAGTTGCATGACATGTATAAAGGATTTCTTGGAGCTATTGATGCCACATCTGTTCCCCGCAATTTCCGTGAAGCGGTTCAGTTTGCCTAATGGCGAGAGGCAATTGCCACTGAGTATTCGGCCCTAGAGCGTAATCATACCTGAGATGTTGTTGATCTTCCTCCTAATCGCCGTGCTCTTGGTTGTCAGTGGGTATACAGGACCAAATTCCAGTCTGATGGTACTAAGGAGCGTGATAAGGCTCACCTTGTTGTTTTAGGCAATCATCAGGAACTTGGTGTTGATTATACTGACACTTTTGCTCCTGTTGCCAAACTTGCTACTGTTCGTGTTTTGTTGTCTGTTGCACTGGTTCATGGTTGGCAGGTTGATCAGTTGGATGTTAATAATGCCTTCCTACATGGTGATTTACAGGATGAGATTTATATAAAACTACCCCCTGGTTATACTCATCTTTTTCCAGGGAAAGTTTGTCGTCTTCGAAAGTCCTTGTACGGGCTTCGTCAATCTCCTCGTAATTGGTTCACTAAGCTCCGCATTGCTCTCCGACGATATGGTTTTTGTCAAGACCACGCTGATCATACTCTTTTTGTTCTCCAGCGTGGCCCTGATATGTTGGTTGTACTTGTTTATGTTGATGATATTCTGGTGGCAGGTAACAACAGGTCTTTATGTACGTCATTCAAGAAGTATTTAGATGATTGTTTTCATCTCAAGGATCTTGGTCCAGTTTCTTATTTTCTGGGGATTGAGTGTGCTCGCTCTGCAGATGGTATGGTCCTTACTCGGCGAAAATATGCTCTTGACATTATTGATGAGGCCAACTTGCTTGGTTGCAAACCTGTGGACACTCCATTACCGGTTAATCATAATTTGGCCCGATCTACCAGTGCTGAGATTCGTGATCCTCTTAAGTATTGTCGTCTTGTGGGTCGCTTGTTGTACGTGACCATTACTCGTCCGGATATTTGTTATGCCGTTCACACTCTCTCTCTCAGTTTATGCAGGCACCTTGTCTCGATCATTAGAATGCGGCTCTTCGTGTCCTCCGTTATCTCAAGGGACACCCTGGTCAGGGTCTTTTGTTGCGTAGTGACAGCAATCTCGTCCTTACTGCCTTTTCTGATTCTGATTGGGCTAGCTGTCCCCTTACACGCCGCTCTGTCACTGGTTATTTCATTTTATTGGGTGGTTCTCCGGTCTCATGGCGCACTAAAAAGCAAACCACTGTTTCCCGATCTTCCGCGGAGGCTGAGTATCGCGCTATGGCCAATGCATGTGCCGAAATCCGTTGGTTGCGTGGCCTTTTAGCTGCTTTGGATGTTCCGTGTATAGCGACTCCACGTTTATATTGCGATAACAAGTCTGCTTTGTTCATTGCAGCTAATCCAGTGTTTCATGAGCGTTCGAAGCATATCGATATTGATTGTCATATTGTCTGAGAATGCCTTCAGCGCAATCATATTGTTACTGCTTATGTTCCTACGCGTTTTCAGACGGCGAACATCTTCACGAAGGCCCTCTCCGGTCCTCTTTTTCGCAGTTTGTTGTCCAAGTTGGGCATTTATGATATTCATGCTCCAACTTGAGGGAGAGTGTTAGCCTAGTATATTTATGTATATTTGTTTATTATGCATTGGGCCGTGTATAGTTTGGGCCCGTGACTTATATTCTCGGTTATGTATATATAAACTCCCGATGATTAATGGAAAACCAAGTTTCACGTAAAATATTTCTACACAAATATATATGCTTTTTTATTCTTATATTAACTTTTCAATAAAATAATTTTTTTTTTTTTAAAATTGTTGTACCAAAAAATTGCCTTACCTCGTAAATCTCTTGATGAATCACACGTTCATGCATGGAAAATAAATAAGATCATATTTATACCTCACTCTCTACCTCCAAAGTTTGTCCTAACTCCTAACATAAAATATAAGTGTAATACTAAGGTGATGCTACTAGTATGGCACTTATATTTTGTTTCGGAGTAATCCTCGTATGAAATGGAATATAAAATGGAGGTAAAAATATATTAGGAGATGCTACCCCAAATACATAGCTTCTTTACTATTCATTTGTATTGGATTTTTATTTATTTTTTGAATTTTACATGCCAATTTTTTGTGGTTATGGAGAGGTGGGGGATATTTCGGATACACTCCTATACCTCTAACATTTTCCAAATATATTTTTCGAATGAATAATATTGGGATAATACCCCCTTTCAAAAAGATACGGATCACTTATCCATTTAATTCTTAGATTTGAACTATAATTAAGTTGAACTGAAATCTGTTAAAGGATGAATATGCAAAATTGATCACAATTGCAATTAAAGTTTATTTCAATATCCACACCCACAGATGCAAAACACAAACTTTTATTCTCAGAAATGGATCATCCATTTCTTCACTCCCTCCAGTACTTGTCATCCCCATTTTCAATCTCTTCTTCCTCATCCTCATCGTCTTCCGCCATTAAACTCTTCTTGAATTTCTTCACATCTTCCACCGCCGCCGTCCTGAACAACCCAACGTCCACAGTCCCAGACACCATCCGGTACCCTCTCAGCTTCATATTCTCCGGCTTATCATGCGCCATTGCAAACCCTGCCAGGTAGGCCCCATTCCCTTCGCCGGGATTGGTCAACAGCACCGCCTTCTCCGCCGTCCTCAAGACCTCCCTCACCTTCTTGTGGCCCGGATCCGCCAGGTACCCCAGGCTAGCGCTCAGATCTAACGGCCCCATCTGGATGCAGTCCACGCCCTCCACGGCGGCGATCTCCGCCACCTTCCCCACCGCGCTTTCGCACTCCACCTGGCACATTATCAGCAGCTCCTCCTCGTAATTGCTCAGGTACGATTCGTCCATTCCGTACCGGGAAGCCCTAACCACCGTGTGCGCCGACCCGCGGATTCCCTTGGGAGGAAATCGGCAGTAGGAAACGGCCTTCCGTGCCGATTCGGGGCTGTCGATCATCGGAAACATGATCCCCTGCGGCCCGAGATCGAGGGCCTTTTTAGCCCAGACGTCGGAGGACTCCGGGATGCGGAGGATGGCCGGAGTACGAGCGGCGGCGAGGGCGCGAAGGCAAGGGAGGGCGTCGGATATCCCGCCGTGGCCGTGCTCCATGTCGACGACGGCGAAGTCGTAGCCGGCGAGGCCGGAAATCTCGGCGAGCGTGGGGGAGAAGCTGAGGAGGAAAATCCCGTAAAGCGTCTCGCCATTCCGGAGCCGGGATTTCAGGGTTTGCGGGGCAAGGGATCCTCTTTCTCCGGCTGCTGATGATCGAGACAGAGAGAAGCGTCTGTGGTTGGGAATTAGGGTTGGAAGAGATAAGGTTTTGGGCGGTGAGTGAGTGAATGGCCGAATAGATAAAGATTTGTTGGAGATGGAAGAAGTAAATGAGGAGTTTTTGACAGCACAAAGAGAAGAAGGAATGGTGCTAAAACAAGAAAGAGTAGCCATACCTTCTTCAACACATTTGCATAACTTGAGGATCGGTCCAATATATATATATATATATATATATATATATATATATATATATATATATATATATATATATATATATATATATATATATATATATATATATATATATATATATATATATATATATATATATATATATATATATATATATATATATATATATATATATACACATCCTCCCTTTCCATGTGCATTTGTACGTACATCATGTATGGATAAGTTTTGAATGTCAAATTTTGTCAACAAGTAAAGCTGGCAAATGGGCGGGTCAAAGAATATCAATATTTGACTATAAATTATGAGAAAAGTATATTGAATTAAAATACAAATTCAATATAATTGGATTCATCTAAAGATATAGTTTTGATATATCAAATTTTTAAACATTTATTTATTTCGATTATGTTTAATTTATAGTTAAAGAATATCAATATTTGACTAAAAATGTCAAAAGAGAAAATTTAAGATCGAAAAGAGTATTTATTTTTGGGAGAAGGTTCAAGTGACATTGGAGCGCAATGTCATGGGATGACCCAGGGGTGCTCAAATGTCACTTGAACCTTCTCCCAAAAATTTAAGATCGAAAAGAGTATTTATTTTTGGGAGAAGATTCAAGTGACATTGGAGGGCAATGTCATTGGAGCGCAAATTTTGACTTCAAAATCAAAATCAACTTGTGGGGTGCAATTGAAGAGGGTGGAGGGGTGTGTTCGGGTCGGGGCCAGTTGGGGGGTTTATCGGGGGGTTGGGAGGGGTAGGAACCGTCAATTTTACGAATGGGGCACCGGAGCACCCTCGGGTCATCCCATGACATTGCCCACCAATATCACTTGAACCTTGGGGTTATTTTTAAATTTTAAATAATTTTTAGATACACAACAGAATTAGCGGATCGAGTTAGCTTATGTAGAATAGTAAAGCTAAATCATTACACTGATTACCAAAATAAAGAGTATAGCACAAATAATGACGCAAAGAATGTGGTTGGAAGCACACATAGCCTAACTGTTATAAATATATCTAAGAGTAGTATCAATATCAACTACTCTTGACATGTAGTAACACTCACTATTACAAAAACGACCAAATAAATCTCCCCATTTGCATCGTTAAGCAAATCAAACAATGTAAATGGCAAAAAAAATTCGCGTACCGCTTAGCTTTTGGATCGGTTATTCCTAATAACCGATTCAAATAGCCTTTTGAATCGGTAATTAGGAATAACCGATCCAAAAGAGTCTGCTAAAACACATCCAACCCTACCTTATCCTTACGCGATTTTGAAAAAAAACCTCCAACCCCTTTCTTCGTCTTCGCCGTTCTTGCTCCTCGACGTTGCCCAACTCCTTTGTCGTTGCCTCGCCGTCGTCAACTCCCCACTTCGCCCTCGTCCAGCTCACCCTCTCCGTTCGCCGTTGTTGCCTAGCCTCACTGTTCGCCGTTCAGTTGTTCGCCGTTCGCCGTTCAGTTGTTCGCCGTTCGCCGTCATCCTCACCCTCGACGTTCACCGTCATCGCTTCTTTAAGGTATTTTTTTTAATTTTTTAACTTTAAATATTTAATTATACTATTATTTATTTATATATTTTTGCATTAGGTTAATATTTAATTTACTATATATGTTTTGTGTATATGTTTTAGTTGAAATGTTACATTTTGATATAGATTTCGTTTCAAAAATAGGTTGTTTAATTACTTTTGTTTGATTCTACATGATCTGAGATGTTATAAAATAGAAATAACATATATTGACCGACCTAAATACCCGTTTAAAATTTACTCATTAGGAGTAAATTTTAAATAGCTCCCAGGTTGGAGCTGTTTTTGAAATGCTTCTCTCACTTAGGTAGTGAATGTATTTCTTTCTCTTTGTTCCGTCATTTTTTTGGTTTGACGTTTCCTAAATGTGTTCTTCGGGTGCATATGTAATTACGTTACATTGTGTACTTGGAGACCCATTGGGAAATGCTGCCGAAATTTTGATAGGTCAAAGAAAATTAAATACATTTACTAGTGAGGGTGACATTTCAAGAATGGGTTAGGATGGTGTAAAGAAGGACCATTTGTATAATGAAGAAGTACTGCCGGATTTTTGTTACATCATAAGAAAATACATTCGCGAAGATCACAAAAAAGGATTATTGATAGACTGGGGAAAGAAAAAGTTATCTTCTTGCGGATATTCCTCAATCTTTCTAAATCTGCCCATAATCACTTCTTGCGGGTCTCTCTTTCTCTTTCTTCCGGTAAGTTGCATCTTCTTTCTCAGGCTTCTCATCTCTGTCTCAATAGTACTCTCTCTCTCTCTTTGAGGACATCATCTCTCTCTTAAACTGGTAAGTTGACCCGTATCTCTCTTTCTCTTCCTTCACCTAATTGACTCTTGCCTTACCAGAACCCCTATTCCCTCACCCCTATCAGCTCTCACACCTCTCAGTCATCCATGGCAGAAACTATTGAGCCAAGAGACCATCCTGACCACAGGGCTAAATCAAATGACCCATGGTACAAGTATTCCTTTTGGCCAAACCTCACAAATAAGGATGCAGTTCAATACAAGCTATGTGATAAGGTTTTGTATGGAAGAATCAGGAGATTGAAACAACATCTCATTGGTGGTTATGGTGACACTACAATGTGTCCAAAAACTACAACACCAAATAGATGGGAAGTTATTTGTTAGCTAATAAGAGAAATAAGACTTTGATATTGAATGAAAATGGCCTTGATGGTGACGATGAGGGAGAGGTGATGCTAAGATCAAATGTCTCTTCTACAGAATATGTTCGCCCTAGCTCAAGAACATCAATGAAAAGGAAGAAGGCGATGTTCTCATTTGCATCACCACCACAACCAAAACAAAACAAGACAGTTGTGGCAATGCTTCAAAAGAATCCTGTAGAAGTTGTTGCAGAACGACATGCTAAAGGCTCAACACAACAAACATTGGAAGAATGCACATGATGTAAGGAAGAGAAAGATCAGGTCTATTTGCACATAGCCAATTTTATTTTGAGAATGGCATCCCCTTCAATGCAGCAAACTCTAGAAGCTTTGAAATTATGATCGAGTCCATAAGCCAATTTGGTCCTGGACTTAAACCTCTGTCAAGTTATGAGCTGCGGGTTCCTCTTCTCAAGAGAGGTCAAGAAGAGACAAAAAAGTTACAAAAAAATAAGAGATGGCTTAGAAAGAGACAAGATGCACTCTTATGTCTCATGGGTGGTCTGATTAAAAGGGAAGGCATTTAATTAACTTTCTTATTAATAGTCTGGTCGAAACTTTTTTCTTAGAATCTATTAATGGATCTAGTGAGTCGCACGATGCAAACATGTTGGTCGGCTTGTTGGAAAAACAGATTGAGAAAATTGGGCCAAACAATATTGTTCAAGTCATCACACATAATGGGTCCAACTATAAGGGAAATTACTAATGCAAAGGTATCCTGCATTATACTGCACACCTTGTGTTGCTCATTGTTTGGACCTCATACTTGGAGACATTGGTAAACTGAGTGATTTCAAGGGCCAGATTACTAATGCAAAGCGGGTCACGACATTCATCTACAGGCATGGTCGATTACTTAATGCCATGAGACAGAAAACGGGTGGGAGAGACCTCGTGAGGTCTGGCATTACAAGCTAGATTCGCAACATCTTTTCTCACCTTCATTGTATGTACGTACATAAAGATGCATTGAAAGGCTTGTTTAATTGCAAGGATTGGAACAGGTCTAAGTTGGCCAAAACAGAGGCTGGGAAAAGAGTTCAAGACATCGTGCTCTCAACTCAATTTTGGAATACAGTTGAGGATTGCATATGTGCATCGCAACCACTTCTTATTGTGTTGAGGATTGTAGACGGTGATGAAAGACCATCTATTATAGAGGTGATGCGCGCCAGCAATGGATATGTCAAAAAGAAGATCACAGAGGCTTTTCAAAACAAAAAAGTGTTGCTAAACAAAGTGATTACAATTATTGAGGATCGTTGGAAAGATCAGATGGGCCAAAAATTATATAGGACTGCTCTGTTTTTATGTCCTAGTAGGTATTATGACATAAAAACAGAAAATGGTGATAAAGCAAGCAGTGTTAGAGCTAATTTCAATGATGTCCTAGAGAAGTTGATAGTCGATGATGCAGTGCAACAAAAAATTAGTAATCAGGCAGATGATTACCATGCTATGCGAGGTACATTTGAAAAACTGTTGATAATGAAGCAACACAAAACAAAGAACACAAGTAAGTCCAAGTTACTTCGTATTTCGGTATTATTAAAAGATGTTCATGACTTTTACTTTAATATTTCAACTTATAGTGGATTGGTGGGACGCTTTTGGCAAAGAACCTTGAGAACTCCAAATATTTTCAAAGCATATTGTTGTCATGTGTTGTTTCTCTTCTAGATGTGAGCGCAATTGGAGCACCTTTGAATTTGTAAGTAATATAGGAGTTAATTTTACAAGTGATGAAGTTTTAAATTTTAATTTCTTTATTAAAATTACTTCTTTTTTTAGATCCACACAAAAAAGAAGAAATAGACTTCAGCATCAAAGGTGGAATGATCTAGTGTATGTCTAGTATAATCAAAGGATTGAGACACGGTTTCAAAAAATGCAGAAAGAGAGAGCTAAATCTAGTCATTACAATCCTTTGGGCTTAAAGGAGTTTCAGTGGGACAATGAGTGGGTTGACGATAATGCTGAAGTGGTGCATTCTGGAGATGATCTCTTATGGTCACATGTGGATGAAGCGACCGGTGCATCCAACAATCTAGATCGTCGTACTTCAAGTAGAAGAGGTGTAACGACATCAAACACATCATGGTCTCCTAATGATGTAATAACTTTTTCTCGACGTCGTACTACTACTTCATCTGCTACTTTGTCTTCTACCTTGGCAACAATTCATGAAGAGTTGGGAAACACAAAACTTGAAGTTGAACCATTTCCAATGATGATGATGAGCAGATTGAGGATGACTATGGTGTTGACTTATCTAGTGTCCAGGATGAGTCTATGGACACAAATAATGATATCCATATGTAACCCTCTTCAATGATAATTTTTAGACATGCATGTTTGGTTCATTAAACCAACATGATGAAGATAAACTTGTTTTTAATTATGTTTTTACCTGTTATCTTCTAAATGCTTGTGAACCCAATCTTTTTTTCCATATTATGTGTAGACTTTTGTTTCATATGTTGTGCCTAACTATTTAAAATATTGTGGTATGTTGTGCCATATATATATATATATATATATATATATATATATATATATATATATATATATACACACACACACACACACACAATATATATAGATTTTGGTTCTGGTGAGAATGCGATCTTATGAAAGAAATAATAATGAATCTGTTGCTTTAGATTGTGAGATCTAAGAGTCGAGATTGCATCAAAATTAGGTGCACCAAAATGGTTTTAAAATGCGTCATGTCGAAATGCACCAAAATCCTTTGAAAATGCATTAGCTCAAAATCTGAGTGTAGGATGCAATCTGAGCCGCACGATGCATCTGATCCAAAGGCTAGATTTTATTCTTATTTCTTTCACCAAGGTGCATTTCACCTGAACCGGCCCCTATACATACATACATACATACATACATATATATATATATATACATACATACATACATACATATATATATATATATATATATATATATATATATATATATATATATATATATATATATATATATATATATATAGGGTTGGGTTCTAATAAGAATATGTCTCAGTGAAAGAAATAAGAATGGATTAGGAGCCTAGGATTAATCCAATCGTGTGGCTGAGAAACAACCTTTAATAGGAAGTGTAATTATTATTAAACACTCCTTTTGACAGTAGAATCGTGGAGGGGCATAATTGGGAGATTTGATTTTATTGAAATGCGTAGATGTTGGAGAATCCCGCCTAATAAGCCGCAGGCTCAGAATAGAACTCTTCGCTTCTCAATAAACCTCGCTGGTTGCGCTGCCATTCTTCCGCTAGTGGTGCAGCGATTTATCAGTCTCAAGGTGTTATTGGAGCATTTGAGTCGGACTTCTACCCGTTTCGTACCGCGTAAAGAAGATTGCAGAGATGGAGCCTGAAGGAGTATCTGGTATGTGCCAATTTTTGGGTGTTTTTTTGGGCGGCTTGGGTTTTGGTTTTTTTTGCATGTGTTTAAGGATGCATTCTTTACACATGATAGATGTTGATTAAGGAAAAAATTGTGTCTTACTGCACAATTTGGCTACTGGTAGGGGTTTTGGGTTTTGGGATGTGGTTTGGGTTTTTTTTGCATGTGTTTTGTCTTATTTCGAGGATTTGTGTTTTTATTTATTCTCTGAATCTGGGACAAAATGATTTTTTTTAAGTTTCTTGTGGGTTTTTTGTTCATTATAAGTATATGGATGATGGATGTTTATCTATGTTCTGATGATTTTAAGTGGTGCAGTGTTGTGTGTTTACATCGTGTTGATGATGATGTGCAGTTTGGGTTGATTTAAAAAATTAGGATGTGCTGAATCTGAGCAATGTGAATTGTTATTTTGAATTTAGTGTTTTCTGTGTTTTGTGAATATATTAAATCAGTTGCAAACATGGATATGGGGTTTTCCAGGTTTTGTTTGACTTTTTAGTGTAGGTAATAGATAGTGTTGTTATTTGTTTAAAGATTCATTGGCGTAGTGTGATTGCGTTTCGTGTATTGCATGTGGGCATCTGGTTTTTTGATGTTGTGATGCTGTATTGGTGAATGAATTATGCGTACTGTGATCTTATTCTTAACAGTTTTAAGTTGTGTGCAAACTGATCCTCAGTAGTTTCTTTTGAATATGCTATAGTGCATTTTTGTGTTCTGATTGAGTGTTTGTGTCTGCCTAAGGTGTTCTTATCATATATGCACTAAAGTATTGTAATTGTGCAACATGTTTGGCCTTTTTTAAGTAGATTATATTGTTGTGGTGCTATAGACATTCTGCTGGGTTTTTATATGAGCATTGAAGTGTTTAATTAATTTGTTATAAGTATAGAAAGAATCTTGGTTTTCGTAAAGTATCCTGCTTATGAGATATACATTGGATGCCTATGGTGATTGTTTATAAGTTATGGTGTTTCTTACGTTTTGGTATGTGTGTATTGGTGAAGTTATATTGCATTGACTGGTTAAAGCAGTATGGATATGCCAATGTATGACATGGTTTGGCTTATTTTGTAGTGTTCGTTCTGTTAATGCATGGGTTTCCCCATGGTGAAGAGCTATTGCTCAGTGATCCTTTTGTTACTAATACCGTGCATTGCATTCGTAACAGTTATATTTTTAGTTTTCATTTTATAGATTTATGTGATTCAAATGGGATGAATAAGAGTCATGATTTGGTCTGAGCAATGAGATACTGTGAGTGTGGAAAACGTTTTAATGTGGCTTCAGATTAACTTTTTTTGGGTGCATGGTAAGCAGTGATGAGAGTTTTGGGATATGGTATTGAAAGAATTTATCATTTTGACATTGGTGGGGTGGAGTTCAATTGTGTTCAGCTGGAGTCAGGAATTCTGTTTGTGGTCTGATGCATATAATGTAGTAGTTGGTGTTTGCTTAGCTTTGCACAACGCATGCTTTAATATTAGCATAGATGAGGGCTTACTGTGCATCTAGCTTCGTTAAAAATGTGATACTATATCAATCTGTAGGTTATTAATCTGCATTATGCTTGGTATTTTTTTTGGTATATAGAAATGTTGTGTTTTTAAATTTTGTGCATTTTATACTATTACATATGGGTTTGATTCTTTAAAGTGTAAAATGGTTTGGATATTCGAGTTTTGTGTTGTTTGGTGTGGTTTTTTTTGTTTGGGTGTCGACACAATCACCACGTTGGTGTTGTTATTTTTTATGATGTGATTAGTCATTGTATCCTTGCTTACGAGTATTTGTTATTGCTTTTTTTGGTGGGGTCTGCAGATCTTGCCTTGAAAAAAAGTGCCAAGCGCAGCAAGAAAACAGTTGTAATGGCTTCACCGATACAAAGAAGCGGTAGATTGCAGCTTGCAGAGATTAAGAAAAGGCCAAAAGTACACGCAGAGCATGTCGACTTAGGTGAGGATGACAAAGATTCTAAGGAAGATGGTGGTGCAAATGAGACATTCAACCATTGGAATTGATTATAACTATTCAGGATTACAAAAGATTGGAAAAAAACAGAGACTTATAAATGGAATAAAAATAACTGAACCATTAATAAACAATAAAAATGGAACCGGAAAACAGACTTATCACTTCTCATGGTTCATAGGACAGTTCCTGCTGTCGTGGAAGCCATATTCTTTGCATGTCCGACACAAGCGTTTGGTTTTTTTTGATTCTTCAATGCTAACTTCCTTTCCTGCTTTAATACGCTTACTGCTGCCCTTTGTACAGACTTGCGCAGGGGGTAATACACAAAGTTCTGAAGGTGCAGAAGTGCCACAAAAGTTTTTAAACACCGAGGATGTGTCAGATGATAGTTTGCCTGTAATACCCCGTATTAAGATGAGAATGGGAAAAGCTCAAAAGGATTGATAGTACTACTCATACCAACAAGGTGCATCGTCTTTTCGAGAGCTCATCACCTAGAAACTCCAAGGTTAAGCGTGCTTAACTTGGAGCAATTCTATGATGGGTGACCTCCTGGGAAGTTTTCCTTGGGCGCGCATGAGTGAGGACAAAGTGTGCGGGAAAGACTTGTGTTGGTTTGTGGGGACAGTCTACAATCCTATGAGCGAACACTTACGGCCAGGGTGAGGGCCGGGGTGTTACATTGCCATCTTGAAGTTTGTCGATTAGCGCCTCCTTGTGCTGATTTATAGTGTTGGAAAATGCTAGCAGCAGATCAGGGTTGTGTTCCACCAAAGCAATACAAAAGTGGATGTTTGACATCAATCGAGAAACAAGAGTCTTATTTTGATCCGTAAATGATACGTTGTCCATTTCTGAGCCACCGACATTGAACATTGGTTTGAGCAAATGGAATTTGCACCAGCGGTTGGTAACATACAAGTCAGGGATCTTTTCTATTTTGAGATTTTTGAAAACAACAAATATGTGATTGCATAGCAAGCCAAAGCAATACAAAAGTGGCCTCCTTGTGCTGATTTATAGTGTTGGAAAATGCTAGCAGCAGATCAGGGTTGTGTTCCACCAAAGCAATACAAAAGTGGATGTTTGACATCAATCGAGAAACAAGAGTCTTATTTTGATCCGTAAATGATACGTTGTCCATTTCTGAGCCACCGACATTGAACATTGGTTTGAGCAAATGGAATTTGCACCAGCGGTTGGTAACATACAAGTCAGGGATCTTTTCTATTTTGAGATTTTTGAAAACAACAAATATGTGATTGCATAGCAAGCCAATGCGTTCGTAGTTTTTGCAACTGCAGTGCGTGGTCCCATTGCGTTGACAGTAGCGGACAGTTGATATCATCCTACTTACATCGCTGATCTGATACTCGGAAGCCTCCTCACTGTTTTGGATACCTACAATAGCGCATGAAAAGCAGGATGCACAAATCTTTTTTTGCACATCATAAGAGACAGAGAGAGTGAATAACGATGCAGCATGTTTCTCAATCTTTAATGGGGTTTTGAACACTGGAATTCCCGACTCGGATTCTGAGTTCAAACGAGTAAATTTGAACCGTTGGTCCTCCATTGCACTCTCGAATTGCATTAATAATTCAACTAGGCTAAAGTTGCGGTCAGTGAAATCGTCAAAGAAACTTTTTTCACTCTCTGATCTAGACGAAGTGCGCAAAAGCCCGACCATAAATAGATCCCTGAAATAAGCTGGAATCCAAAACTTACGTAACGTGTATAGTGACTTGAACCACGAATGCTCCGTGAGGTTGTAGTCTGCCATAACACTGCGCCATTGTGCTTTCCATTCTTTTTTGTCCAAGTAATGAGTCCAGACCACCTGATTAATGCGAGTCATGAATTCCATATCCTTGCTTAACACCGGACCAACTTTCCCTGATAGTTTGTTCATAATATGCCACATGCAATAGCGATGCTTGGTTTGTGGTAAGACTTCTTCAATTGCAATTCGCATTGAAGGATCTTGATCAGTTGTGATGCAGCTTGGAGCATTCCCCATCGCGTTCATGAATGATCTCAACAACCATGAATATGACTCAGCGTCCTTGCTTGACAGCAAGCCAAAGCCGAATGTCACACACTTTTTATGGTTGTCGACACCAGTGAACGGAGCGAATATCATCATGTACCTACAAAAAGTGACAAGGAAATGGATAGTGCTATGAATCAACAAAGAGTTGCATGCTATATTGGGATGATGTGAGATGTGAAAAGTGGAAATTAATAAATGTGTGACCTGTTGGTTGTATATGTGGCATCAAAGAAGACAACATCACCAAAGAGGGAGTAGCTTTTCCTGGCTGCAGCGTCACACCAAAATAGCCTGGAAAGCTGGTCGCACTCGTCAACTTCATAATCAAACCTAAATCCAGGGCATACTTCTGATTTTCGGAATAATTTATCAATGGCCATTTGAGCATCTCCACCAGCAATATATGCCTTCAAATCGCGTTTGAAGTTTTTGAAGTCTACAGCAGTAGCACCAACACTTGAATACCCACCAACGGACTCCTTGAAAAGTCGGTATGATTTCATGGTGCCAATGTTTGCTTTAGCACAGTTGAGTATGAACTTCTTATGGCCTAGATCAATGTTCCTGCTGATCTTCAAAAATGGCCTCTAGGGGAGAGAAGTGAGAGGATGATTGTGCTGTTCTTCGAATATGCTGAGAACGTAACCATCATGTCCAAGGATGCGAAATGCAACACGTGCCATACAGCCTATGCGCTTAGAAATGCGTCTTCTTCTCCCAGGTTTAGATAATGCAGCATGTCCATTGTCATGTGATGCATCATTGTGGGAGATTGTGGGGACATGATTTTTACCCTCACGGCTACATACTGTTATGATATTTTATTTACTCGCAAGTGCACGAACCGTACGAAAGTATAGCAATGCAAATACGAGGTCGATCCCACAGGGACTTGATTATGTGAAGAATTTTATTCTAGATTCAATTGAATATTTCTAATCTAATTGGACAAAGTTTACTATTTAAAAAAAAACAACTAAATATGAAAGTGAATAATTTTAAAGAAAACTTAAATTAAACAAAAACTAAAGATTTTACTAACTACTAAAAATTAAGAGATTAAAAAATAAGTTTTCAAAGATGAGAAAGAACTAGGACATGGAATCCACTTATACATTCAAATGTAATTTTTACTCAATCATTATTTTTTCCAAACTTAATACACATGATAATCTCGCAACCAAGTCTCGTTACCATGGAGGATATGTCAATTAAGCTCTAAAAAACAATTTCTATAGTTTGCTAATTTTCAAAGTTTTAAGAGGAATTCAAATCATTAATTGTATCTCAACAAGAAATCACAACTAAAATCTGCTCTTTTAACTTGTCAAACAATTATCAAATTTATTCAAAGCATGAGAAAAACAGGATTGAACTCATCTAAAAATTAACCCTAATAATCAATTGGAAAAATAGACAATAAATATTTAAGATCAATATGGAAAAAACAAATCATGAGTAAAAATCAAATAGAATATATAAGTTTCATCCTTGCCCTAGCTATGGAGTTTAGCCAAACATAATATAAAATTCAACAAAATTGATAGTAAAACTTGACATAATTAAAGAAGGGAAGAATTAAACACTGTAATTGGAGGAAGAAGAAGGGCCGTGCTGTTGCAGTGCCGCTCCAGATTCGTCGCCGCCGTCACTGAAGGTCGGAAGACCCGCCGAAGAGCATCGCCGTCGCACAAAGCCGCCGCTGGTTTGCCTTTTTCTTTCGTTTCTTCTCTCTTCCGTCCCCAGCCTCCTATGCGGCTCCTCTCTCTTTATACCCATCATGTTACTCTTTTTTTTTAGGTTTTAATGTGGATTGGGTTGGGGTGAATTTGTATAGCAATTGGATCTTGACTTGCTGGATTTTAAATCTTCAATTCCATTAAAGCTCGGCCCAATTCTCCATCCCTTGAACTTAACATTTTTTTTTTATTTCAAAGACTATGTCTGAAAATACATATAAGAGAAATTAATTTAAACATGGAATAAAATAAAAATTTACCCAACTTATGATTTTAGTGTAAAAATATTACAAGTAGCCTAAAGAGCCAAATATTTCATTATGCACTTTATTTTAACATAAAATGTACTAAAAATGTAATAAAGAACTAAAGTATGACCAAATAAAATGTGACAATTTGTAACGTATCAAATACCCCCACACTTAGTCCTTTGTACGTCCTCAGGCAAAGTAAATACCAAAAATCAAAACTCCTTTTTTTTAACACTAGAACTCAAAATAACTTCTCTATCTTATAACATAAAGTGATGTATTTGAACATTAATCAAAAATTAATCATATACCAAATAGAATGAACACTTTAAAAATCAATTTGCTACTTTAAATTCTAAATAATTCTTTCACTTCAAAGCTAAGTAGAAATTACTTTTATTCAATGTCAAAACTTTGAATTAATTAAGGCCATTGAGAATAATTTGAAAGAAATACATAGAGCAGCAAAAAAATGGTTAGAAATCCTAAGGAACCATCAAGTAAAGAAATGCTCAAGAAAATTTATTTTCTTTTCTAAAATCTGGAGACTTTGATTTTTTGCTTTTATTTAATATTTAATTTTTTTCATTGTTTGAGTTGACCCGTGTAGCGAGTCTCAACCAGGCTACCCCAGGCCCATTCCAGATAGCCCGGGACCTAAATAAACGAAGTATTCTGAGGGTTTCAACTCGAGTGCTCAAACAATGTTTTATTCATTTATTTTCTTTTATTTTACTTTTTTTTTTACCTAGCCATTTATTGCACTTTTTTTTCTTTTTTTTTTGGCTCAATGGCGTTGGTTTTTTTTCTTATTATTTTAAACTGGTTATGGACGAGATTCTTACGGCCCAAAACAGGGTTTGCTCTTCCAACTTTGGTTTTCTCCATACACAACATCACTTCCTTTTGGGATTCGTTGCTTAAGGGGTCAAAGGTGCCGTGCCCCCATTCCAACCTAAGATGGTGTTCCAGTATATACATTATATTCATTTCAACATCTTGATAATATGTAATTAACCAAAGTTTAGAGAAGAAAAAAAAAATTCTTAAGACTAACTTAACTTGAATAGAAACTTAGGACGAAAAAGAGTTAGAAAACTGCTCCATATACTTCTAAATAAATTAGGCACATTGAACTTAACTAAATAAAAGGTAAGAGATTAAATAAAAATAAGTTCTAAATAGATTTGATTTAAAAGATATGTTTTAAACTTTGGAGTAGAAAACTCATTTTTTAAGAAGCTCAAACATATTTGTTACAATATTAATTTCCATTTAATGCCAAAATACAAACACTTAAGTGCTAAGAGATTAAGAAGTAATTATTATGAATTCTAATAAGTTTTTTTTTTGAAACACGCTTCCAACTATTATAGTTTTCTCTAAAAACATAAAAAATTTTGATTTTTTTTTAACCAAAATGCATCTATTATGCAGGAAAAAAAAATTCTACCCACCCCATGCTCCTCTAATATCTAGTATGTATAGTAAAAACATGCAAATAAATTTTAACAAGTATATTCCAAAAAATGCACAACTAAATGTAAGTGTCCCCACACTTAATTCATGCAATGTCCTCAATGCATGTCAAAGTTATAAAATAAAAAAAAACATTTGCACATACTAGCTAAAGCTATTAAAAACATGGCACATGGAATGAGATTAAGGGACGAAAACATCAACAGCTCAAGAAAAATATTAATCAAAATAACTTCCCTGGAAAATATTGGGTTGCCTCCCACTAAGCGCCTTTGTTTACTGCCGTTGGGCCACCTTTATGTAGCTCTCCGATAAGTTTCCTTCTCCACCTGATAAATAAATTACAAGGAAAAAAAAATAAAAGGAACTAATAACTAGGGCAATTAAAAAAAATTTCTTTTTTTTTGGCCGACACTATATACATCCCCATACAAAGGCACCGAACTCTGGGAGGCACTTAAGCCGACTCACTAAGATTAAGAAAAAAAACAAATAGTTAATAAATTGAATAAATTAGTCCTGGTAGACAGGATCCTCAATTGTGATCTCCTCGATCTCTGGAGATTTTAGCTCATGAAAGGGTTTCAATCGTTGGCCATTTACCTTAAAAACAGCACCATCCTTGGGATTTTCAATTTCAACAGCCCCATGGGAATAAACAGTGCGAACAATGAAAGGACCAGACCACCGAGATCTCAACTTACCAGGAAACAAATGCAGACGAGTGTTATAAAGTAAGACTTTCTGGCCAGGCTCAAAAGATTTCCTGAGAATATTCTGATCATGTACTCTTTTCATTCTTTCTTTGTAAGATTTAGCACAATCATAAGCATCACTTCTAATCTCTTCTAGTTCATTAAGTTTCAATTTCCTCTCAACACCGGCTTGCTCCAAATCAAAATTTAAAGTTTTAATAGCCCAATATGCTTTATGCTCTAATTCAACTGGAAGATGACATGCTTTTCCATAAACCAAACGATAAGGAGACATACCAATGGGAGTTTTAAAAGCAGTACGATATGCCCATAATGCATCATCTAATTTTAAAGACCAATCTTTTCTTGAGGAATTAACTGTTTTTTCCAAAATTCTTTTAATTTCTCTATTAGAAATTTCAACTTGACCACTAGTTTGGGGATGATAAGGGGTAGAAATTTTATGCACAACACCATATCTTTTCATTAAGTACTCAATAACTCTATTACAAAAATGTTTACCCCCATCGCTGATAATAGTTCGTGGAGTGCCAAAGCGTGCAAAAATATTTTCTTTTAAAAATTTAACAACAGTTTTATGATCATTATCCCTGCATGCTTTAGCTTCCATCCACTTGGATATATAATCAACCCCAACAAGAATGTAAAGATTACCAAAAGAATTAGGAAATGGTCCCATAAAGTCTATGCCCCAGACATCAAAGATATCTATAATTAAAATTGGATTTAAGGGCATCATATTTTTCTTATTAATGGTACCTAATCTTTGGCATCTATCACATGATGAACAATACGTGTGGCAATCACGAAAAATTGTAGGCCAATAAAAACCACATTGAAGAATTTTGTAAGCTGTTTTCTTAGAACTAAAATGACCACCACACGCATGATCATGACAAAAAGAAATAATACTTTGTTGATCACATTCAGGAACGCACCTTCTTATGATATGGTCTGAGCAATACTTGAATAGGTAGGGATCATCCCAAAAGAAATGTTTTACCTCAGATAAGAACTTAAACTTATCTTGCTTGCTCCAATTTGTAGGTAACTGCTTTGTAACTAAATAATTCACAATATCAGCAAACCAAGGAGTTCCAGAAACTTGCATTAGTTGCTCATCAGGAAAAGATTCAACAATAGGTAAATCAGTATCATCAGTATCAATAATCAATCTAGACAAGTGATCAGCTACAACATTTTCAGAGCCCTTTTTGTCTCTAATTTCTAAATCAAACTCTTGTATAAGGAGAATCCATCTTATGAGTCTAGACTTAGCATCTTTTTTAGACATCAAGTACTTTAATGCAGAATGATCAGAAAAAAAAATAACTTTAGAACCCAAAATGTATGACCTAAATTTTTCCAAAGCAAATACAACAACTAACATCTCTTTCTCAGTAGTGGAATAATTCAATTGTGCATCATTAAGTGTTCTACTAGCATAATAAATTAAATGAGGTAACTTATTAATTCTTTGGCCTAAAACAGCACCAATAGCATAATCAGAAGCATCACATAATCTCAAAAGGTATAGACCAATCCGGTGGTTGAATAATAGGAGCAGATGTTAACTCCTTTTTTAATGTATTGAAAGCTTGTAGACATGCATCATCAAATATAAAAGGAACATCCTTACCTAAAAGATTACATAAGGGTCTAGAAATTTTACTAAAATCTTTTATAAATCTCCTGTAAAAACCTGCATGGCCCAAAAATGATCTAATTACCTTGACATTCTTTGGAGGAGGAAGATTAGAAATTAAATCAACTTTTGCTTTATCTACCTCAATTCCATCTTTAGAGACAATATGACCAAGAACATTGCCTCTTTTAACCATGAAATGACATTTTTCCCAATTTAAAACAAGACTTTTCTCTTTGCATCTTTCTAAAACAAAAGATAAATTTTCTAAACATCTATCAAAAGAAGAGCCAAAGACAGAAAAATCATCCATAAATACCTCAAGGAATTCACCTATCATATCAAAAAAAATACTCACCATACATCTTTGAAAAGCACCAGGGGCATTGCATAACCCAAAAGGTAAACGGCGGTATGCAAACGTACCAAACGGGCATGTGAAAGTAGTTTTTTCTTGATCCTCGGGAGCAATGGGGATTTGAAAGTAACCAGAATAACCATCAAGAAAACAATAATATTCATGACCAGCTAATTTTTCCAACATTTGATCAATAAAAGGGAGAGGGAAGTGATCTTTCCTAGTTGCAGAATTTAACTTACGATAATCAATACACATTCTCCATCCTGTTTGAACTCTAGTTGGAACTAACTCACCGTTCTCATTTTTTACTACAGTTATTCCTAATTTCTTAGGTACAACTTGGACAAGACTTACCCAATTACTGTCGGAAATAGGATAAACAATTCCGGCATCCAGTAATTTTATCACCTCACTCCTAACTACATCTTGCATAGTAGGATTCAATCTTCTTTGTGGCTCACGTGTTGGCTTGGCATTATCCTCTAAATGAGTTCTATGTAAGACGACCGAAGGACTAATACCCTTAATATCAGCAATTGACCAGCCTATAGCTTCCATATGTTTCTTCAACACACTCACTAATCGCGACTCTTGAGATTTATTTAGATCAGAAGCTATCACAACAGGCAATGTATCATTATCTTCTAAGAAAACATACTTAAGAGTATCAGGCAATGGTTTCAATTCTAATTTAGGAGGTACCACAGAAGAAGGCAATAAAGGAGAGGAAGACAATGGGAGTCTTAAAGGTTTAGGCTTCCACTTATTCTCGTTCAAAATAGGTGTAGAATCAAGTAAGTGATTTATCTCAGGAATTGAATCATCCATGTCAAAATCAGTTCCAAAATTAACTAAACATGCTTCTAGTGGATCATCACTACTTGAGTGATGAAAAGTATCATTAATAAGACTATCTAGCACATTTAATTCACATACATCATCATTATTATCATGCATTTGCTTAGTCACATGAAAAATATTCAATTCTACAGTCATATTGCCAAAAGAAAGTTTCATAACACCATTCCTACAATTGACTAAGGCATTGGCTGTAGCAAGGAATGGGCGGCCTAGAATAATTTGTGTTTGTGTGGAAGAATCTTGTACGGGCTCAGTTTCTAGAACAACAAAGTCAACAGGAAAATAAAAATTCTCCACTTTTATTAAATCATCCTCAATTATTCCCCTAGGAAGTTTTACAGATCTATCCGCGAATTGAAGTGTCATCCTAGTAGATTTAAGCTCCCCTAAACCCAATTGCAAATAAACGTGATAAGGCAATAAATTAACACTTGCACCCAAATCTATTAAAGCTCTATTAATTTGATGCTCACCTATTTTGCAAGAGATTGTAGGAGATCCAGGATCTTTTAATTTTATAGGATATTTATTTTGAATAACTGAGCTTAATTGTTCAGTCAGGAAGGCTTTCTTTGGAACATTTGTTTTCCTCTTTGTTGTTACTAAATCCTTCAAAAACTTTGCATAGGCAGGTACTTGTTTAATAGCATCTAAGAATGGAATATTTATTTGAACTTGTTTAAACATTTCTAAGATATCTCCTGTTTTACTATTATCTTTTGGAGCTAGGAGCCTATGAGGATATGGAGCTTTAGGAATAAATTTACTATTCTCAATTTCACTACTCTTAGGATTTGACTTTTTAGGATCTTCAGACTTTTTGTGTTCATCATCAATGGAGTTCTTAGTTCTCATATTCTCTTCATTCTCACATTCAGGTTCCTTCACATTGTTATTAACTTGCTTACCGGACCTAAGAGAGATGACAGTTTGCACATTTTCTTGCTTGGAACTAGAACTAGGATCCTCACTAATAACATACTGACCCTTAGGATTAGGAATGGGCTGACTAGGAAATTTACCATTTTCTCTTTCTCCTATATGAGTAGCTAACTGACCCATTTGAGTTTCTAGCTTAGAGATAGCAGTAGTATTTAGGTGGGTGGCATTTTTAATTTCTTGAAGTGCCTGACTCGTAGATTGCATAACTTGAGTTGTGGATTGCATGAACATCTTAACAGTATCCTCTAAGGTTGAGGATTGTGGCTTAGGTAGACCCACTATTTGTGGTGGAATTAGAGGATATGTCTGATTAAAATTGGTGGGTCTAAATTGATTAGAATTTGGCATAGGTGAAAATGCATTATTGGTAGGTGATTGATTTCTCCATGAGAAATTAGGATGATTACGCCAATTAGGATTATAAGTATCACCAAATTGATTAGAGGCAGGCTTACCAAAAGCATTCAACACATTAGCATGCTCAAAAGAATTATCGGAGTAAGAAGTCATATGAGGACACATAGAAGCATCATGCATTGTACTCGAACAGACAGCACAAATATCAGATTTAATATTTTTAGAAGTGCCAATTGCCTTATTTGTCCCTAGAGCCTTGACTTCTTGTGCGAGATAATCCAATCTAGCCATTATATCCACATTATTACTCACTTCATATAAACCACTCTTTTTATTATTTTGGGTTGGCTTTTCCCCAGGACTAGAAAAGTCTCATTGTTGAGAACTTTCTGAAAGTGTTTCAAAGAAATTAAAGGCATCATCTTCACTTAAATTTAAAAATCCTCCACCATTCATTGATTCTACCATATTTCTATTAGATTGAGTTAAACCATTATAAAAATATTGCACCAACCTCCAATTCTCAAAACCATGATGAGGACACTTTAATAACAAATCTTTAAATCTTTCCCAAGTCTCATAAAATTTTTCATTTTCATCTTGATAAAAATCAGTTATTTGTCTTCTTAAAGCATTAGTTCTTGACATAGGGAAAAAGTTAGCAAGGAATTTTTTAACCAAAGCATCCCATGTTCTAATAGATTGAGGAGGTAACGAATTAAGCCAAACTTTTGCCTTGTCTTTTAAAGAAAAAGGAAACAATCGCAAGCGTACAGATTCTTCAGAAAAATTTTAAAATCTGAAAGTAGCACAAATTTCTAAAAAATCTTTAACATGCAAATATGGATCCTCATTACTTAAGCCATGAAAATTAGGTAAAAGATTGATTACCTGAGGTTTAAGCTCAAAATGTGTTGCAGTGGTAGCAGGCAAAACAATGCATGAAGGTGGATTTGTTGACATTGGAGAAAATAATTCTCTTAGTGGCTTGGCCTCAACTACAACTTCTTCTTCTGCCATTTTAGAATCTTCTATATCCACGCTAATAAGACGATTTTTGTGATCACGAAACCAAACTCTCATGCAATATATGGGAGCGTCTAAAATGACACCAGTTACGTATACACCAGTTGCTTACACCAGTTCGTTTGGTGTACTTACGGTGCTCCATTTGTAAAAACGACGGTTCCTACCCCCATAACTCTCCAACTAAACCCCCCACTCCAGCCCCACCTTTGCCCCCCAACCCCAGCCCCCACTCCCGCCCCCCTCCCTACCCTGGCAGTACACTTCCAGGCAATGTACTGCCAGGGTAGGGAGGGGGGCTGGCAGTGTACTGCCAGGGTAGGGAGGGGGGCGGGAGGGGGAGCTGGGGTGGGGGGTTTAGGGGGAGAGTTAGGGGGGTAGGAATCGTCGTTTTTACAAACGGAGCACCGTAGATACCCCAAACGAACTGGTGTAAGCAAATGACACCAGTAGCACTGGTGTCATTTTAGACTTACAGTATATATATATATATATATATATATATATATATATATATATATATATATATATATATATATATATATATATATATATATATATATATATATATAATATATATATATATATATATATATATATATATATATATATATATATATATATATATATATATATATATATATATATATAATATATATATATATATATATATATATATATATATATATATATATATATATATATATATATATATATATCTGTGTGTGTGTGTGTGTGTGTGTGTGTGTGTGTGTGTGTGTATATATAGGTCGCTTAGGCGTCCATCTAGGCAGTATGAAGGTATATTAGCGCCTCGCCTTACTGCCTTACAAATTATGATTGATATATTCAAAAAAAATTCTCTCTGAGTTCGAAATTTAGCACAGGCTATTCCTTGGAGAAATTGCCAAATCCTGAAATACAAGGGTAGGCAAGCACACTAGATTTATTTGAACCTGTCAATATTAGGTTATACTCTAAGACTCCATTTCTGATCTTCTGAGTATCGTCCAGAGCAAAAAGTAATTTTTGAATTCAACTATTGAATTTTGCCTCTACTACCCGTCACACATTACTTCTTGATCAAAGTTCTCCCTTGACCTCTCTTGATCAAAATTTATAAATTATGCCCAAAATAAAATATTGACTTATAATACACAAAGTATAAATTTAATATCATAAGATTTATTTTATAATATCAAATTTTTGTATGTACGAGCAATATTGTTTGTGTATAAATCCAGATACTAATGATTTGCATTGGATACTGTGAAAAATCAAATGAAAACTATTACTGATGGTACCAATACTCGGTCATGCTACGTAGTAAACATAGGTTACACAAAAAAAACATAAAGTTTATTAACAAAATTACATTTCAATGTTGCATTCATGGATCATTAATATATATATAACATATATATCTATGGAGGATCTAAAGGATACAAAAGGGGATATAAATTAGATTTCCCCCACAATTACAAAAAAGAAAAAAGAAAAAAAGAAAACCCATTTTTATATATAAAGATATAATGATACCAAGCATGGATGGATCATCTGCACAAAGAAGCTTGTTTCCTCTTCTTGCACTGGGAAATAAATGAATGAATTTGTGTCTATAGGCAAGCAGCATGGGTTCACTTATTTGTCACAGTCTGAAAGAGGAGGGCTGTGATCTTTGAAGAATCAAACATTATATCAGCCGGCCAGCAACATGCTTTGGTACTCTCCCTCCCTCCCTCCTGTGCAATCCCCCCCACCCACCACATCACGCACAATAAGATTGTGAAAAAAGAAAGAAAGCCAGAGAGTCAATGAAACTGGAACATAACAAATGTAGAGGCAATTTAAACTCCAAACCTGAATATACATCATAGTTTCACATGCATGATGAGAATGGATCATGGGGGGGCATCAAGAATCCACTTCTCTTCTGCCTCTGCCCTCTCTTCGTCTTGACATGTCGTTTAACCGTTGTTGCAACTGGTCGTACTAGAAGTTTTAGTATGATATACTTTTATTGCATGCAAGACGTTAAAGCACTAAATTTATTGAGATTTATGTGCGGTTCTGTACTAAAAGATCACATCTCCTTGTTGGACTTCTCAAATTTTTTATGGTTGTTTTACTCTTTAACCAGGTCAAATCATTTTTTTTGAATTTAAGGTTTACGATGGGTAGTCTACAGCTTTATATGCGGTATGTATGTGTGTGTGTGTACATATGCGGATAACAGGTTTACCAGCAGCCGCAAACAGAGTAGTCAACCAATAGGCAGCCTGTTTAAACCAATTGTTTTCTATTTAAAGGGTATTGACCAATTATATTATGTGGTTGAATCACACATAAGCAAACTGTCAAAAGTAATCACCTGCAAGTACTTCAACTTTTCGGCAGTTAATTCATCAGTCAAGTTAACCATCCTGGCAGAGAGATAGAGAGAAAGAGGTGGGTTCCTTGAGCTATAGTATGTAATATATGAGAAAGATATGAAATAAATTCAATATTTATAAACAAACCTCGTTTGGAGCTCGGAAATTTTAACTAGAAGCAAGCGTTCCCGCTCAGAAGCAGCCGTTTCAACCTGTGGTAATGGTATTGTATCCAAAACATTAAAAAAGCAATGTGTACTTAAATTGATGACAATGTGTTTTACTTCCTCCCTCCCTAAATAAACTTCATTTTGCACAGGATCTTTCTTTACATAATTTAAAATCATTTGCTTCAACAAAATAGTCATGTCTTTTATAGAACTTTTCATTTAATTTTTAGATATATACTCCCTCCATCCCAGAGTATTTGTCCAGTTTGACTTTTTCGAGTCAAACTGGACAAACTTTGAGCTTCAATTAAATAAAAACTGTAAAGTATTTTAATATAAAAATGACTTTATTGGATTTATCGTATTGAGAACTTTCAAAATTATATTTCATTATGTTAATATGTAATACAAATTGAGAGTAATTGGAGTTTAAAGTTTGTCCAGTTTGTCTCAAAAAAGTCAAACTGGACAAATACTCTGGGACGGAGGTAGTAGATTTTATATTTTAATTTTACATCAATTAATCAATATTTAAATAAATTGAATTGAAAATAAAATTATTTAAACATTGTAAACCATATCAGAAAGTCTATTTACGAATAAAGGGTTATTTTAAAAAATTAAGAAATGGTTGAATAAAACCAATCTTGAAAAGGTAACAGGAGAGTAAGACTACGTGAAATTATGCTTTTTATGTACTACATAAACAAAAACTTGAATATATGTTTCATATGGTTGTGTTTTAGAAATATAGAAGTATTTAAATATACTCTCTACATCCCCAAAACAAGTTCTTGTTTTGGTTTACGATGATTGACCAAAATTATTTTCAATTTATTTTATTTGGAGATTGGTGTAGAACTAAAAAAATATAATTTACATATATTTAAAAACTACAAAAGCTCTACAAAACAAGAGGTGACATGAGTATATTATTGTACCAAATGATCAATGAGTGTAAAGGAAAAAGATATAGTTTGACTTTGTGTATGGTATATGAGAACTTGTTTTGAGGGGCCGAGGGAGTCACATGCTAGTATTAGACATATTATGGTTGCATGTTCTCATTTGTTTTTAGTATTCCATTCTTATTAGGTTTAGACATATCATATCTCTATCTAAGCATTGCACTAGCTTAGTCTTTAGAAGTTATAAGGTTTGTGTTTTATACTCCCTCCATCCCTAAATAAACTTTCTCTTTCGTTTTTTCTGTCTCCAAATAAACTTCTCTTTTCCCTTAAAAAACTCCTTTTACCCCTTACTTTTTCATACCCTACCTATCACATCATACATTTTTACTAATAATCTACATATCACATCTTACTTTTACACATCACATCAAGGGTAATTTTGGAAAGTCAACACAAAAATATCCCTCCCTTAAATCCTCAAAAAGTCAAAAACGGAAGTTTATTTAGGGACGGAGGAAGTATCAATTAAAATAAGTATGTCTGTTATCTCTCCATCATAGGTGTAAAGTACAGCATGAAGCAAGTGAAGTTAAGTTCAATGTCAAGTTTAACTTTATTCTTTTTTATCAAGTTTGAGCATATGATATCTCCAACTTGAGGCGAAGTGTTAAAAATATAAAAGTTGTCTAAATGAGGAAACCCAAGTCCTAGAAGTAGTTGGTTTCCTATTCACATTAGATTTAGCCATTCAGATTTCCAGCAAATATTGTATTTAAGTCTATATTTTTCTCTGAAAGTAGTATCATTACTTTACAAAATTTAGATGATCCAAAGCTAGAAACAGGAAAGAGAAGGATTTCTCCTCTAAAAAATAAAGCCATTTGTGGCATTTTACCCAGAGACAAGAAGGCAAGCCATGTGTACGCCAAAGTAATTGAAATGATGTGAGAATATCCTAAGGGAAAAAAATTGCTTGGTAAAAGCCAAACATGAACTCACAGTATCGTTATTCTCTGAAGTGCGTTGTTGTGGATGCATTTTCCCGTTTTGAGATGCTGAGAAAGGATGAGAATAAACTAAGTAAAACAAACCCCATTTTACATGCATGATTATGTAAACACTACCACTTTGATCCTTCACTTACCTTCGCCTGCGGATAATTGCATATTATTCAACAAACTCATAATCATGTCCTGTAAGTGCAACAAGGTATAAGCATCATGCTTGAAAAACTTACACGATGTTTGGTTCAAGGAATTTGGAAGGAAAAGAAAAAAAAAGGTTTTCCCTCAGTTTCCTCACAAAAATGAGAAGAATTTGGTTTTCCATTCTCTTAGTACATTGTGCCTTTTCATTTTCTTTTTCTTTCACTTTTCATTTTTTTCCTCTCTAACCAAAGAAGAAAAATGTTTTCCTTCTCATTTTCTTTTTCTTTCCCTCTCAAATTCCTTGAACCAAACATAGTGTTAAGGATTCAAAAACAGAATAATAAGGAATGATCAGCTTTGTAGAAAAAGATTTAAATTAATGTTAAACCTAAATAAGCATACATTACCTGTTGAATTGAAGTTTGTTGAAAAAGATTTTGAAGGTGGGGCATAAGAATTGATGCAGGTATATTACCATGAATACTTTCCTTCGGTGACTGATTGGATGTCTAGAAAAGAAAACAATAAATTGTTAGCTATGCTTTCCCCATCCAACAATTGAAGGCTTTTTCATTTATCAAAGAATGTATTTTTGTAGCTTGTATCCGTTTGGCCACAAGGGGGTAAATGAGTGATGCACCAAAAGAAGAGAACAATAAAAATTAGACAAACCATTTGTTTATTCTCAGGAACCCATTCTCCAATGCTTGCAGACTTCCTCAGCGGAGATGTCTGGTAATCGTATAATTTTTAGATCAAAGGCAGCCTACAGATCAATTAATATCTCACTATGAATGAAACAAATCATTCACCAACTTACTTGAGAATACCGCCGAGGAACTGAGCATAAAGGGATATCCTAATATTTATATTTATGTCAGTAAACAAAGAATTTATCCATTTTAAGTAATACATGTTTTGAGAATATTCTGTGTGGGCATACCTTAACAAGATCCAGATTTTCTGATGTCACAGAAAACCGCCCTTTTATTTGCACCAAGTTGGCTTTTGACTTGTCATCCAATGTGTCTCTGAATCCTAAAGCAAAGCCCCATTTTATTTAGAGTTCCCATAAACATGTACTCTGTTGAATAAATATAAATGCACCAAACACACAAAAGAACTTACCACTAGATGGTTTAATAGGAGCTGACAAACTATTTGCTGAAGCACGGTTTGGCAACATTAAAGGACCACTAAAACTAGGTGCTTTTCGCACTTGAGGAACTCTCTCCACATGTTGGTTTTCAATCTCAGTCCTGGAAGAGAGTCAAGTTAAGAACGGAAAATAAGAAGCAGTATTTGCAATTAATAGTACTAAAACATAGTGTTTTCCCCTGAATAGTAACTAATATTTAATAATCTGCAAATAAAATTTATTTATTTATTTGTTAAAAAGATACTTCCATCTTCTCGGATGGAGCCAAATATTCACTATTATTTGGTTTTGGACTAAGATGGAATAAAGCAAAATGGTTCTTAAACTAGTTGTGCTTCTTTTGATAGTGGAGTAACAGTTAGTCAAGTCAACGCAACGTTCAACGCTGATCATGGGTCATCTGGAAATAGCCGCTCTATGTTTTAACATAGGGGTCATGCTGCGTACATCCAACCCCCCCCTACCCTGCAATGGGCAGGAAGGAGCCTTTAAGGCACTGGGGTAATGTTGTTGTTGTGATTAATTGTTAAAGAATAATGTTCTTATAGCATATTGCCCTTATAAGTTAATCATAATACTCTGTATAATCTAAGGGTGGCTAAATCTACTCCTCTTTTTGCTAAATTCACACCATTTATGACGATGTCCAATTTTATCCTTAGCTAGTCCACATGTTACTTTTCCTGGTTTTTACACTTTAAGGATATATCTGTCTATTTGTGACAAAAGGTGTGGATTAAGCAAAAGATCGAAGGGTCTGACTTTTGCCACATCACGTAGGCTGGAAATGTTGAAGGACATGGGAGCATGGAGGATGCTGTCAATAATTTGCGTGAACAAGCTCTCACAAGTACTTCAACCCTAAAGTGGCAATGGGAAACTATCTGAGAACCACAAGGATGCACGAAAAGCCTCCTATGGCCGAATTAATGATGATAAAGAAGGTTTGAACCAAGTGGGGCTGGAATGGGGGAGATTGGGTATGGCGGTGTGGCCGTTTAATGGGGAGGGCGGTGTAGCTGTGATGGGAAGAGGGACTTGACAGCAGCTTCAATTCCTCTCTTTCTTTGTTTTTTTTTGCATTTTCCTTCACTCTGGTGCCACCTCAAGGACATTGAATGTCGTTGAGATCTTTTTCATCACAGGCAGAAGGATATTGAACACCGTGAACAATGGAATCACAAAGACATTGAAATCGTGATAGATATTGAGGGTCAGAATGGTGAATAAAGTTATGGTTGGCAGAATAAATCTAAGGATAATTTGGTACATCTATGTTAATTATAATCGGGGTCAGAATAATTATAATTGGAAGCGGCCACATGGTGAATAAAGTTATGAATTAGGGTCAGAATAAATCTAAGGATAATTTGGTACATCTATGTTAATTATAATTAATTAATTATATTCTTGTTAGGGAAACTAGAACATATGGTACTATATGAGAAAACTAGTAATGTTTTAGTACTATTTAGTAATTTTTTCAAATAAGATATATATACTCATGTTCCTAATTAATGCCTCACTTTGACCGGGCATGAGAATTAAGAAAATAGAAATTGTAATTGACATTTATTTATAGTAAAGAAATAATATGAACCACATATTGCTTGCTTTGAAATAAAATGATGAGAAATACTTTAGGGATGGATGAAGAGGGTAAGTGTAACCATAATTTTAGGGAAAAAGGGAGGAAAACATAACAGGGAGTTCATGGAAAAACACACCACTGATCTAGGACTACTTTTTATGTTCAAACACTGCAAATTCCAATTAGTTTGAATGTAATGAAGGCAAAGAAGAAACCTTTCTCTACTACGAGCCCTTTCTGGCGTAGAATGACTTAACACAGTGCCTGGAGTGAGAGGTCCACTCTGACTTTGGCGAGGCTTTCCTGTTTGAGTTCTAGTCTTGGTCTGTACAGCCTCCTTGTCTGAAGTAAGTGGTGGAAGATCTGTTTTAGATCCATTCTTTCTAAGTTCAGTTTTCCTTTGGTCGGATTCCAGTAAATCGCTGTCAAGATCTTTTTCCTTCTTTCTCTGGCACTCAGCTGCAGGCACCTCACCAACACTTGTTTGTGCACTAAAAACATGAAGTTCATGGCACAAAAAAATCATTTAAATGCTCATGTTGTGATTTAGTTATCAGTATTAAACTAACTGTCCATGGGTACACTATGAGAATCAAGATACAATTGTACAGTGTAAGCCAGTCTTCAATAGTCAAGACGATGTAAAGTTCTGGAACTAATTCAAAAGATATCTAATTCTTGCATAAAAAGAAACACAAAACTTATACCTGGAAACAGCATTTCCATTGGGACTCAACCCTCCTAAATTTCGTCCACAAATAGATACAACCTGCCAGTAAAAGCAAATTAAGGCTATAATGTTAACTGATAAATAAATGCTCAGAGATAAGGAGGCTTACCCAGAGTCATTAAACAAAACTATAAATGAAAGTACATAATAAGTACCACCAAGTTTTAGAGGAAAATTACAAACCTCGCTACTTAAGCAAGGCTTCATATTTTCATCATCTTCCTTCATATCTTGAATGTCATCTTCATCTGGCACCTGTCATAATGCAATAGATGCTATAGACTTTCTTTGAAGAACACACCACCTCTAAGTTGCAGTATAGCATCAGTTTGACATACGGAGTATAAAATTCCAGACATACCAGTGATGCCTGAAATTTCAAATCTTCAAGATCAAAGTTCCATGCACTAACACCTCGCTGGTATTCACTCTGGGTAAAAATAATTAAATGAAACAAAATTAGAAAAAATGTAGAAAAAGAAAAACAAGCATCAAGTTTATCCCCAAAAAAGAAATCAGCTCTTGTAATGTTCTAAGATAGGTTACACATGTCATTATAGATCACTCATCAAAATAGGGTAAAAAACTTCTTCAACATTATATCTGTTTAGGAACAAAAGAAAGCATCTAAGCATTCTCTATCCACAAACAAAAATACAATAAAAGCACTGTCGTCGTAAACCAGACAAAATGAAGATGTGCCATTATCATTTACCAGTTCATCCATTTAACCCATAGACATTAGACATTAAAGAATTGTCTTGGTGATAAGAGTGATTGCCCTAACCTGTGATATTGCTTCTTGTTCTGCTGAAGGCATCTTCTTTAAAGCAAGTTGAGCAGCATCTCTAACCTGCAATACACCCCCAGAGGAAAAATGAAAAAAAAAACCACAACAACAACACTATGAAACTAGAAAATACCACCATGATCGAATACCTGGAGATCTTTTACACGATTCCAAAGTGGAGGCAAGTCAGTAAATAGTTTCTTTACAGACAGCTCCGGAGGCTTGGCATGCTTGAAAAAGGAATGTCTTAACAGCTTGTCTGCAGTGGGCCTTTTAGATTGGTCTTTCACCAAGCACATTGCAACCAGTTCTTTGAATGCCTAATTAGAAAAATAAAAGATGACTACTTTATTATAATTTTCTTTGGTCGGTAAAACTCTTATTCATTTCTCCGGAGACTTCTTAGAATAATACTCCCTCCGTCCCAAAATACATTTTCCACTTTCCTTTTTGGGTCATCCAAGCACATAACTAATTCCTTCTAAGGAAAGCATTGAATGGTTCATATATTTTCTCTCCTTGGCATAAATCTCAGCCACAGAATTTCACTTATTCTTAAACTCCATGAAAAAGTAAACGGGAAGTGTGATTTGGGAGAGCGGAGTACAATTTTGCATACTCTGTACTATTTATCTAACTTACACAAATAATAATATGACTTTAATCATGCACTCATACCAAATTAACATACCACTTAGTATTTGAGAGTTGAAGGGATGCATATATCCACATCACCATTTGAAAATTTAAACATATGTTTGTGTGGATCATATTGCGAATTCCTCAAAAGTAACAGCATTACCTTAGAGAATCTTTTATCACGGTCATAATCAAGTCCAGGAGGTGCGTTTTGTATAGTCATAAGAAGAACCTACAGCAAGTGAAGGGAAACAGCTTGATAGTCAATGCATACTAAAGCACATGCAGCATTGGTAATTGTATTTTTCCTAGATCTTAGCAAGTAATACAAACCTTCATTGGAGGATATTTCGAAAATGGTGCGTGACCATGAGCCAACTCCAGTGCAGTTATTCCAAATGACCAAATGTCTGCCCTAATGGAGGAAGAAAACAAAAAATATGCATCCATGACAACAAATTTGTTTCCTTTTCTTAATGATGCATCAAACACACTAGAGATAGCTGACATTATGTATGTCAAGTGAATATAATAGGACTAGTGAAACAGGTTTGTTGAGATTGGGAAGTGAAGGCCGGGGGCTTATATACATCAAAAGAAACAATTAGGTGGATTTGAAAGATGAAAACACCTTACTTGAAATCATATCCAGTTCCAGGCTGCAAAACTTCTGGTGCCATCCTTTGAGCAGAAATAAGTTGTAATACATGTTGACAAAAAGTTAAATAGAAAAACATATTCACTGAAGGGAATAGAGAAGCTGCTGATCTTAAATACTCACCAGCATGGAGTTCCGACAAATGTATTCCTCGATCTCCGTCTCTCGCCCATGTCAAACATGCATGCTGAAACACCAAAGTCTGCAAGCTTTACATCCCCATTAGTGTCTAACAGTATATTTCCCGCCTGCAATAACATGTTTTAGATAAGAATCTTTTAGATTGTTGGTTTAGAGATTTGGTAGGATCACACACAAAAAATTCTAGAAAATGAAAAGGACTGCCAAACTGAATTGACCTTAACATCACGATGAATGTGGCCATGCCGATGGAGGTATTCCAAAGCCTTGAGTGTTTCTTTGAGTATAGAACTAATTGCGGACTCTTCAAATCCTTCTGGATACGCTATCTTCATTAGGTGCAGACACGAACCCTCAGCCATAAAGGGCATGACCACCCAAAGGTAGCTATCAACAACAAAAGAGCAAAATGCTCTAATAACATTTGGGTGATTTATTAAACTCATTGTTTGGGCTTCTCTGCGTATGTCATCCTGTAGAAAATAAAACTCTTTTAATTACATCTCTATTGTATTACTTCAATTAATCAAAATACTAAGGGTCTGTTCGGATAACAGTGTAATTACACAACTGTGTAATTATTATGGTAGTAATTCCATGCCAATGTAATTACACGGATTTGTAATTATGTGGACTGCTCTGCAGTCACAGTGTAATGACTAAGTAATTACTTTAAATGTGTTTGATTACAGAAGAGTGTAATTGATTCATGTAAATTAAAAGGCATGTAATTGGTGTAATTACACCGATTCCGGCCTCCAGCTCAGAATTGAAAAATGTAAATGCGACCCTCCAATTAAACACTAAATTTGTAAATACACAACTAATGAAACAGAACAAAGAGTGTAATTACACGCAATTACACCAAATCCTAATAACACGCATGTTATCCATACAAGCTCCAAGTCTTTAGGATGAGAGTCATCTATTATCAAATCCAATCAAATTATCTATGGAAATCTTAACTCCATCTATCACTACTTCCAGTGCATTATTTTGATCTTTAGCTAATTATTCAGAATGAGTAGAGCCTTCTCATCAATACCAATTCTTTCAGTCATAACTCATAAAAAATAAGAATAGATATTTTCCCTGAGACATATTGAACGTCTTACAGAATGCTGAAGAAGATTGATGAATTATCCTGTCATGTTATAAGTTATAACTAGAAATGATATATTTTGTGATCATTCTATCCCAAGTGTTTAAAATGCAGTCTGCAGAAAGTTTTCAAGTTCAAACACTAGTCAGAAGATTACGGTAGCATACACAGATTGACAGCATTTAATTTCCCAATTAAAAACCCAAGAATCATGACCAGCACACCAGAGCCTTGCTAAGGAGCTAAACTACAAACAGAAAAACCAGTATAATCCTAACTTTGTTAGGGTCTGGCAGTGGAAACTTGCCACAGTAAAATACAGAGAGGTTGTTTCTGCTAGACCCTTGGACCTTGGTGCATCGAAGACCAAAATTTCATGGAAAGTAAGAAGCAAGGAAAGCGTTATGTGTCATTTTGATTTAGTCCATTATATACCCAAAGCTAAAACATTATTTAAAAAATGACTTTTTTTAGCTCCATTAGATTATGTACTCCGTAACTTGTAATCAGATAGTAACAATTCAAAATATCATCATTGCTAACATAATGTTTAATGCAATCTCTAGCCATAAAGATTTCATTTTTCTTTGCACCAAAACAGCCAAATTAAGCTAGCATGACAAAACCATTTTGTCAAATGTTTGGGTAGTAAAGATAACTGGGCTAGTTACCAATAGACACCCCTCAGACCAAATGAACAAAACCCTTAAGTAAACAACTGGCAGACTAAAATAAGTTTTTATCTTGCCTCATATGCTATCTTAATCAAACTAGTAACTGAACCCTCATCTTCAGCTCAACTCTCATGCCCTAGGTCCTTTCCCTCAACTTTACCATATTGAATTGCAGAGAAACATTTCAGTTGCAAAGCCCATAACTTCAATGTGTACAGAAAATTAAAATAAGCTCAACTTTCCCAGCAAATCAAGATAACATTTTGGGAGCAAATCCCCCAAACTCGGATTCTTACAAGGCATTATCTTAGCTGAAAGTTAACTGAAAGCAAAGTACTAGCTGCAGGAAGGCGGGGGGACAAACCAGATTGCTGTTACAGCGATCGAGATCCAAACACTTGACGGCCACAACATCATTGAGAGGGAGATAGATCGCTCTGTAGACAGTAGCGCTGGCGCCATAACCAACCTCTTCAAGAAGCTTATAGTCATCGGGATTTGCCGAGTAGTTCTTCTGAGCACTGATCATGGTCCGCCTCCTTCCCCTCCTCCTCCTCCTCCGCCGCCGGTGGAAAACGGATGAAACCGCCGATCAAAAAAAAACCCACCTGAAAAGCTTTCAGCAGAAATGCCGGAGCAATTTGCGGGTACAGATTTAGATAGAGAGGCGTCTTAGACGGATATATGGACCGGAAGAAGAAGAAGAAAAGTTAAGCTGCTGTATTACAAAGCTCCAAATAATTAGCGGATATAATTAAGATTTTTTTTTTGGGTTCATTATTTGAGATTTTCTAAATTACAGGCGATATTTCTCATACGGGGGAGCGATTTTTACTGACAGTGTTTTTTATCGAGCGGTTGACTGCCATGGACAGACAACAGGGGAGCGCCATCAGGTGGGCGCTAGTGTGAATCCAGGTACGGATCCGTAGACATCTTATCTTCTAAAATCTCCAAATATTCACAATCAATACTTCCAATCGAATTATTAAAAATTGGTGTATAATTAAAAAATAAAATTAAAAATTGGTAGATTTGACTAAAATTATTAAAAATTGGTGTATAATTAAAAAATAAAATTTACTCGTATATATTAAGAAACTGCATTAAAAATTCTACAAAACAAGCATTGACAATATTATATTATTTTATTAAATAAATTGATGAAAATGTATTTTAAAAATAGAATTCGTTTAACCTGTGAATAGTAGTTAAGAGTTTTTTTGGAGATAGAGTACGTACTCCGTATAATTTATTTTGAAGTTTTCTTTTGTAAATTAACACTCCAAAAATTCATTTGATTTTAAATGTTACTTTAGTCCGGCTTAGCCAACTTAAGATATAATTATGTGAAATTATCATGTCAGAGGATACTATGGTAGATGTGGGTTGGATAGTATTTCGAACGAAGTTACACGGGAATGAGTACGAATAGAAGTGACACATGTAGAGGATAAATTGCAAGAAGCTAGGTTGATGTGATTTGGGCAACTGAAGGCGAAGCATTGAGGTCATGGTCTCAAGATGTTAGAGGTTTACAATAGGGTGCGGGGTGGGAAAGGATCACAGAGCAGGTCTAGGAATAATCAGAAAGAAGTTATTAGAGAAGACTCAAATTTTCTATTCCTTAACAAAGATATAACTTTCGATATCTAGAGATCTAAGTTAGTGGGGTTGGATAGTCAATTGGATCTTAGGTAATCTCTTTGCTCTTGTGTGTGCTTTCTTTTTCTTGGCTTGATGTGTTTTTGTCTCTTTGTGTTTTTCCACTCTTACTTTGCTTTTTTGGTTGTTGTGTTCATTCTTTGTGTATTTTTTATGTTGTTCGAGCGGAAAGTTCTTTGGAAGCATGTTTTCTACTTTTGAGCAAGGGTAGAGTGTTCGTACGCACGCACTTCCTAGTTCCTCCCCAAACCTTACTTTCGTCGCATTACTACATTGTTGTTATTGTTGTTGTAAGTGTATAATTTACCAACTTATTAAATTTGGAACGATTTTTTTCTTTTTGTATTTTAGAATTTAAATCTCAACTTATTTCTTACTTTTATGTTTTGTATTTTCAGTTTCCATTCCTATCACTTGCGGAGTATTAAACACTCCATTACTCCCAAAATAAATTATCTTGTATGGTTTTCCAAAAACTTTTGTTTACTTTTGGATTTTCATTAATTATTTAATAAAATAAAATATTTTTGTCGCTTCTGATTTTAAAAAATTTCTATGCAGTTTTTGAATATGTAAGTTATAAACTTATTTCTAAATAAAACAAATTTAAAGCACAAAATTTTATACGTATTTCCAAGAGTGTATTCAATTATATATAATAAATAGGAAGTACTCCCTTCGCCCCCAACAAAAAATCTACATTTTCTTTTTTGTTTCTTCTAAAAAAACGGCTCAATTTCCACTTATGAAAAAAATACAAAACAAGTACATTCTCAAAATGATTCTTTCTAATAAGTGTTTTCTCAAATCAGTCATCAATAATTTTTAATTATCTTCGTAGAACTTTATAATTAAAATTTACTCCTAAATAGTCCTCTGAAGAAAATGTAACTTAAATATCGGTTAAGTGAAACGTATTTTTGTATTTATCATCATCTAAACTTAGAGTAAGTTTTCCAAATAATCATTAAGGTGTATCTGATTCAAATTTTAAAATATTTTGATAGATTTTTAATAATTCATTGATTATGTCAATGATACATTAAATTGTATAGAAATGACCATTTTAAAAATTTGTTTTAACTTTAGATAAAGAAAATACCAAAATATCCTCCAGTTAATTACCATTTAAGTGACATTTATATGAAGGATTACTTGTGAACAGATATCAATTACTCCGTACAAAGTAAGTTAATTAGAACTTATTGAGGATTAATTTTGAAAAAACTCCATTAGAAGACTTTTGGAAATTTACTCTTACAAACATGCTTGAATAACTAGTATGGGAAAAAACGAAACCACGGGTCAGAACTGAAATGCACAGTTCATGACAAGTTAGGGACGGGTCCAATATTTCATTTTTTATAATTGGGTGGGTTGAGTCGGTTCATTTATTTAAATGGGTTGTAGTGATTCTGAAATTAAGATTTTTATAGGACCCAGACACCGCTGTTAATTTGTATACTTTAACATTTTACTTATTAAATACTACCTCCGTCCCTGAGTATTTGTCCAGTTTTGACTTTTTTTGATCAACTATTTTCAACCTTTGACCCATAATTAAATAAAATATATATTGTATATTAATAGATAAAATAATATTTTGAAAATATTTTTGATATAATAATTGTAATAAAACTATTTTTGTATCAATATCTAATATCATTTTTATTTAATTTGAGGTCAAAGTTTACTAATTTTAACCAAAAAAAAGGTCAAAAATGGACAAATACTCTGAGACGGAAGGAATGTATGGTTACATGTAAATACAATATCAAGTATATCTAGAGCATAAATTATACTCCGGCTAATAACATATAGTAGCCATTACTCCAAAAAAAATATAGTAGCCATTACACTAAAAATTTAATTATCTATTCTAACCCATAAAGTCAATAAGCTGTATCATTTTATTTCTATCTACCGGCCAGTGACGCATAAACGCTATGCATCAATTATACTTCATCCATCCCTAAAACCATTTCATATTTTGATTTTTAGGAAGAAAAATTATAGACATTTAACCAAGAGTAAATGACGATAATTGATAAAATTGAGTAGGGGTTTGTAAGTATAGAATAGGTTTGGGATATGTTAGGTTAAATTTTAAAAAACAAGGACATTTAGGTCAAAGAAAACCTTTTTTAGAATAAGTGAAAAATGAAAAAAATTTAAGAACGCAGTGAGTATTACATGATACATTAATACAAAAATAAGCTTGTATTTAGAAAAATATATGCATTTGGTTGGTCATGCTTCATCATCATCATCATCATCATCATCAAACATTGCTGCATCATCATCATAAGTGGGTTTTATATATAGAATTATAAGCTTGGCGATTAGGAAGACCGATTATGCTTTTGCCTTCTCCCAGCAGATAGTTTTGAATCATTTACGGAGTATAATTTGTATGCTTCCAAGATGGATTTCAATCATGTATGCTCGATTTGAACATGACACACAGAATTGACTCATTTCAAACAAGCCAAGTTAGAACCGATTACAATTAAGATTTATCGAGGACCCATCCCGTAAATATTTAAACAAAAGCCTCTAAAAATAACACTGCGATTGACATCACAAATGACAATTGTATGTAAATTTATGCACACGCAACGATAATTGTCTGTGAATTGTGCATTCACATGTGATTATTGCCTTTGTGTATAAATTCACAAACAGTTATCATCCATAATGTCAACTGCGGTACCGTGCATGGAGTTATTTTAGTACTACTTTTGAATCTGTGTGGTTATGTTTTTTTCACAATGAGATTATTCAAATTACAAAAACGTTAGAAACCCACCAAGTTTGACACCAAGTGTTTTACAAACAATGATTGTTTGTGCCTAACAAACAAATGACTGAACATATCCGAAATACTTGGGGTCAAACTCATAAGGTCAAATCTAGTGAGTTTCTAGTGTGACTCTTTAAACCAAGTAGTCCATTATTGATGATTGAATCAGCAACCTATACTTGTAAATCTAGTTAGCTTAGTTGTGTGCTACAGCGATGTCATAAATGTGTCATCGCCATCTTCGCGGGAAAGTGTTCGTCGCCATGATCGTCCACATTTGCCCTGAAAACTATTGCAACCGAAATCGCAATTTGGGATGCTAGGGGGCTCAAAACTACAATTAAGCCTAAAGTTACATGAAAAATGAGTAACACAGAGTTCATGATTTCATGCAGCGTTGAGACATGCCCCAAAAGTCAAAGAACTCTACAAATCAATGAAGATAATAAAATACAGAGTAAGAAAGGGGGGGGGGGATAATATTTCAAGTTTTTTGACTTGTGAACTCGAAGTATATCTAATTCTATAAACTACACCCATCACGTAAATGTGAAAGGCCAAATAATGTACATGTACTTGAGCCGAGTTCATAAATCAGGCATCTTTCCTACACAAAACTAGCCAGTGATGATACCTGCCAAAACTTCACTCTTTCCCCGAGCATAAATCGTGTAAGCTAAACGAATTGCATCGAGCCACCAGTCTAAGGCTTCCCATGAATCAGCAATCTGACATTCATATGACATCACATCATCAAATATACAAGAAACCCTTCCAAAGATGAAGTAAAATGACTCTACTCATTACAGATTTTACCATACTTCGTATGTTGTTTGACCTAAAAAATAAGGTCACAAAAGAATTTAAACGCTCATCTAAGGTGGAATAAAATTTCTCCCTCCGTCCTAAATATGTGTGCTATCCTATAAACACTCACCCAGCTCCCTCCCCTAATACATGTAGCTTTTAATTCCCTTTCTTAGTTAGCAAGTCCTTGAATTAGTATTTAGTTACTGTATTTTATATTATACTTGGCATTTTACTTTATATTATACGGTGTATGACAAGTGGTTGTTGCAGAGCTGGCCAGTCATTTAGCAATCAGCAAAATTGTAGTGTGGGTATGCTATGTATGTCGGAATGGCTATGAAAGAGGCAAGAAGAATCTCTCTCCAAGGAAAGCCTTACAGTGAGTAAATTCATAAACCTGCAGGAGGGCATTGAGGCAGGGATGCTACTCTAAGAAAAATCAAACAGCTGCTTTTCTGGAAGGGAATGAACAAAGCAGTCAATTGGATTTTATTCTCCCATTTGTCATGCCTGCAAATATGACAACAGCCGTTCGCCAGGTCTCGTACAACCTTTAACAATCCCAGAAGCGGTATGGATTGACAATTTGACATTTCCATGGATTTCAATAATTTCATAGAAGGATTACCTAAATCTCAGGGAAAGGAGGTGATCTGGGTGGTGGTGGACCGGTGGACAGTCTCAGGAATTATGCCCATTTTATTGCTCTCTTGCATCCCTATACAGTTGAAATAGTAGCTCAAGCGTGTACTTGGACAACATCTACAAACTACATGGGCTACCCAGGATCATCATCAATGACAGAGAACATTTTCTTTAGTGCACTCTGGCAAGCCCTATTCTCAATTTTGGGGGTAGAATTTCTACTTTCCTCAGCCTCACCTAGAAACTGATGGACAAACCAAGGTGTTACATAGATGCTTAGAGAATTACATGAGGTGCATGTGTATTCAGTCTCCAAAGGAATGGTCTAAGTGGTTGTTGGTGATTTTATGTAATTGGATTTACTTAGATCGGACGAGAGGTTGAATAGACGTTGTTAACGAGTTAAAAGGTGTGGAGTACACACTCATTTATCATTTCATTGATATTACAAATTCCTTAACGGGTTCAGGAGCAACAGCTCCCTGTGGCAGGGTCCAAGGGGAAGATCCCCTGGATGGGGTTGAGCTGCTAGGTCAGCTCGGATTTTTTTTATTTTGGACATTTTGCTTTGTGAAAATCCTTTGGATTTTAGTAAATAAAGTCAAAATAGGGAAATTGCAAAAGGGCGCATACATTCGAATGTTTAACTTAAATATTCGAATGTTTAGACACAATGCTTAAACAATAACTGCCGCATACATTAGAATGTCTTGGCCAAACATTCGAATGTTTCACGTATAGTTGTATTGTTTCGCCAACTGACGCGTCTGATAAGTTTTAATTCTATATATATAGAGTCCTAGGGTATGTTTGAGAAATACAGGACTTCCATACTCGTTCTAGATACTAACGACTTATCCGATTCTGCTATACTCCGAATTTTTTTATCTGAAAGCGATCACGCAATTCATTAAGTCTTTCAAATCTTCTTCACGTTCATATATATCAAGTTGCTATGCAACGTTGTCTTCTCTCTACAAATTCCAACAATGGCTACCCCTAGCCGAATGGTGGGTATAATACTACCTTCCAATCTTCTCTGCAGCTCACCCCATATGAGGTGCTATATAACCAGCCCACTACACACCATTTACCTGGAGAATCAAGAAATAAAAGAATTTGACAAGACAATGCAAAGGAGGGAACTGATGATCAAACAGATTCGACAGAACCTACAAAGAGCTCAGGTGAGAATGAAACAATTGGCTGATAGGGAAAGGTCTGACAGGGTTTTCAAATTTGGAGAATGGGCATGGTTGAAACTTCACCCTTATAAGAAAACGAGTGTACAGTATAGAAGCAACAATAAACATGGCCCGAAACACTCTGGTCCCTTGGAGATTGTGGACAAGGATGATCCAGTAGCATAAAAGCTTAACCTGCCTGAAATGGTTTGGATTCACCCCACAGTGCATGTTTCACAGCTCAAGGTACTTGTGGGTACCCTACCTGCACAACCACACATTCCAAAATGACTTCATGGAGCCAACATATCAACGACCAGAAACCCTCACAAGGTTTTAGCCAGAAGGACTGTAAAGAGGAATGCTGCAGTGGTACAATACTTTGCGCAAGGGGGAAAGAGAACACCGGGGAGCAGGAAAACTGGGAGTTTGCAGATGCTATCCACCAGAAGTAGCCAACGTTTCAGCCTTGAGGTCAGGGCTCATTCAAGGAAAGAGCATTCATACAGCTTTTGTTTTACTTTCTTAGTCAGCAGGTCCTTGTATTAGTTATTACTACAGGTATATTATATTGGGCATTTTACTTTATATTATATGAATAGTTGTTGCTGAGCTGGCCAGTCAGTTAGCAATCAGCAGAACTGTAGTGTGGGTGTGATATGTATGCTAGATCGGCTATGGAAGAAGAAAGAAGATTTTTATGTTCAATCCTCTCTCTCTCTCTCATTATATCCCCAATTAAACCCTAATACTCTTCTGATTCTCTAAATTAGATAGTAGCTGCATCATCCCCCAATTCCCCCACCAGAGTTAGAAACGCAACCCAAGCAAAAAACAAAAGTGGGAAGGAAAGTGTAATAAACAGTACCATGTAGACAGGTCCATGAATTGTGTTAATGCAAAGACCCGCCCCAGGTGGTAGTGTTAGATCAGCACATGCTGACACGGAGACAATATCTGGCACATCAACTTTGATTGCTTGCCTGCTAGAATTCGTGCTATCCACGGGATTTGAGGACAGACTTCGTCTTTGATCAACTTTACTAATCTGTAGAAAACAAGGTATTAGGACATAATTAGGTGTCGGATTCCTGCAAGTTAAGCAGCCGAGACTGAAATTGTACTAACAGATTTAAAACGATTTTTTACTAATTGTGATGATGGGAATGGAATAATCATGTTTTTCAAAGAGCTTTTCATGTCGGGAACAACTACTGCACGCATGGCTGTAAGGGTTTCAACAAAGTTGGGGCTTGCACTTTGAGAACTCATGAGTCAATACACAATAATTAATGCTTGTAACCCTGTGGGGTAATTGAGTTCACAATTATGACAATTATTGAAGATAAAAGCTTATACCTCGTGTAAGCCTTCATGATTCAAAACAAATTGAGAACGCTTCCAATCACTGTGTGGCGCAAGTGGATTTCCAGCAGGTGGTGCAGCAAGATATCCAACCTTAAGATACGGTAGAGGCAGCTGAAAACACGGGGATGAAACAGTTAGAACTAGTAACAAACGATTCCACTGCCAGGAAAGACCAAACCAAACTATACCTCATCCTAGGTAATTGGATTTGACCAATGATAAACCAAATGTGAATATATATTAGATTACATCTTATGAATCAGAGAGAGAATATGTCTCTGTTGAGATGGCAGGCTTTGATTACCTTAAACATCGAAACTGAAGTTCCTACAAACAGAATGAATTATAATTGGGAAAATGTGATGATTTCTTCATTTAAAAAAACACTACTTGAAAACAAATTATCATTATCAGCTTTCATATTATTTAGAAAATGAAGGACGTAGCTCAAGGAGAACCAAGAAAGATAAAAATGAATTTTCTCTGCTCGCGTTCTCAGCAACTATAATCACCGCAATGGCATAACATTATAAATATGTGCCTACACTTACTACATACCATGGAACGGACGAGTTTCAGAGCGCTTGTGTAAACCTGTAAAATAAAATAGTAAAACATCACTTGACACTAATATGACATAAAAACTTATTAGCATTCTGCAAATCCTAGTTAATTTCAGATGATACAAGAAATGAAATGTAGTCACATGAATCCTTTCATATTTATCATTTAATTAGCATAATCAGGCACACAACAAAATCATTTTAGGTCAAAACAGGTACTTTGCTAGCAGTAACAGAAGGACCAAATTCTTCATACTTCATAGTGACAGCAAACAAGAGTATGCAGTATGATTTCCATTTGGAACTCTAAAAGTGATGCATTACATAGTAATTTGGTTTGAGTGCATGTGCTGCAGCAATATAAATTGCAGACTGACTGTACAACTCATTTGCGGGAACATCCTTAGAACTTATGGCTCCTCCTGTTCTAGACATATCCTCTGCTAGTCCATACTGCAACAGGTGGGGCAAAAAGATGTAATCAGTACTATATCAATTTTTTATGAAGTTTTTTTTTGCCTTCTTGAAGTAAATGAAGTTAGAAAATACATAAAGCTCTACAGAACAACAAATGAAAGTTTGGAAGTCACCAGAACAGTCCCCAGGTTGTAAATTGCCCTATGGAAATCAAACTGGAGTTGAATCGCTGCACGAAACTGCATTTAACACCTTTAATATCATCGCCAGCAGCGACTACAGAAAATGAATATTCAAAATTTGCAAGATCTAGAATGGCTTCAAAGCTTATACTTTGCAATGGCCACCTATATTGAAGAAACAGCAGGCGTACCTTGCTGATTGCAGTCTTCACTATTATTTCCTTTTCTCGAGCAGGGACAATTGAACTAAGTTCCTTCAATAGAATCATTTTATAAACACATTATCATAATGTGAGATTCAAAACTACAGATACTATGCTTAGAGCCAGGAAAACAATAACTATTAAATAACAACTGTGAGGATTCACTGCTCAAAAAGACTGAACACAAATTGAAGAATATTAATGATGCTTGTTGACTCAGTAGAGATACCTGCAGAGCGAGTCCCCAGTTGTTGAGTGCCTAGATTAAAAAGTTATGTAAGAATGAGCAATACTTTGGGGGAAAAAGAGATCAAAAGGCAGCATTAACCAGCTAAAAAGGGGTGCATGACGACTAGTGATGTCTGGTAACTATCAAAAGTGCAAGTGCACAAGAAAGAATGAGATGACAATTCTACATGTTACAAGAAGTAAAATAACATTAGAAATGATAATAACAAGGGTCTGAGCAATATGAAAAATAGTAACTGGCCCTAGGTAGAAAGAACCTGCAAATATGACATGTAGATAATAACTATGTCATGTAACATGGGCTAGTTGGGCTGAGGTAGTAGATGTTACCTGTGGACTGTTCCAATTGAGCTTGACAGCATTTTCATAGTTTTTAGTTGCCTGAAAAAGTGAAGGTGCAAGGATTAAAAATTGTTCAACTTTGTTTAAAGCTTTTCTGTTGATCAAAAAGTTTAAAACTAATCATAATGTTAACTGAACACAAAAGTACAGAAGACTAACAAGGTGTGCACCACAACTAGTTCGATCATCTGTGTGGACGATGTATAGAAAACTCACCACTAAACTGATAAAATTAAAAAATCTCAATATCATACAGTTTAAATATCCTTTTGAACCGATGGTCTTTCGGAAGCTACCTGTCCATCCTCTACGGGTAAAGGTAAGATCTGCGTAATTGTGCATCCTATCCTCTCCAAACCCCACTTGTGAGAATAAACTAGGGTTTCTTGTTGTATACAGTTTAAATGATTTGTTTTTTTCTAGAGAGGTTAAAAAATTCGACAATACATGGTTATGGCATAGGAGGAATTGTTTTAAAAATACAAAGAAACAACTAAAGAATACACTTGCCCCACGGAACTGACGGAAGTGAAGAAGATTATCTGAACGACATGACGCACGATGAGGTTGCCCGATGAATTGGGGAGACAAGCTAATTTTGTGCTTTTCTCCCTCGTGGTTGCCCCATCTCTTACTGTTCAAAAAAAGAATACACAATCATGCCATAATAGAGAAAAAAATCTGAACCTGTTTCCAAAATTCTTCTGCTTCTTTTGTTCGACCACGCATTTTTGCTCTATCCGAGATTGCTATAGCCCAATTATAATAAGCCTGCACTCAGAATGAAAACATTTTAGATGCATCATGATTACGGATTAAAAATTAAAGCAATGAGCTTTCAAGAGTGTTCAATAAAATAGTTACCAAACAAAAGTACAGTGACAAAGTGGTAATGGCACTCTAAATGAAGATCACTTACATCATTGAGGGTAGGGCAAAGTCGTGTTGCCTCCTCATATTTTTTACATGCCTCTTCTAACAAAGCATCTTTTGAAGGGGAACTGGAATCTGGGTCAACATTGTCTGCACTTTCCTGCAGGATAAAGAAACGTGAAGTGGGTAATCTAAAACAGATGGTGAATAAGATTATCCCAGGATCAATTGTGCAAGATAAGAGCTTATATCCAAGCAATTAAGAAGTTAGGTTTACATGCATTAACACAAACAATATGAGTGTAAATAATTTTCAATCAGAGTGTATTCAAGCATCCATATTGTGCTTCAAGTAATCAAGGAGTAGAATTAGTGTGATTCAATAGGTGTTTATCTAAGCAATTAGATGTCAAGACAAGATGATTTGCATTGCAAAATTCCAATTCGTAGCACATTACATTTTTGTATTGGAATCTTTACGGAATTCTATATGACTTTGAGACAATTGAATTGAAAATTTACAGAACCACAGATTTGATCGCGTATGTTTAAAGATGGGAGAGAAGGGAACAAAAGAAGAATGCCTTGAAAAAAACACTTCAATGAACATAAGTACAGTACAGTTGTATTAAACTACACCTGAAGAACTAGTGCCCAATTGTAAAGTGCATCATAATCTTCTGGATTTCGGTCTAGTGCACTTGCATACCTGCAGCAAAGCCAGAAAAATTGTTCATGAAATACTCTATAATGGTTTTCAGCAATTCAAATTTCAAGAAGTGCTCCATTGATCATCTAAGCAAGAAATAATAGAAAGACAAAAAAGCATAAATAAATAAATGAAAAGAAAAGGAACTTAACTGAAATGCATTGCGAAATAATGCATTCGCAGGGTCACAGTTTATTTATCTGTGAAATGACTAAGTTTAAAGTACACTCAATGTAAATTCACTCCTCTTAATGACCTTAAAACTTCAGACTTGAAAGGATATTGAGTTTATTGTGCAGTATAAGATATTATGTGTAGAGAAACTTGCATGGCTCTGAATTTCTACTGTATAAATTTGAGACATGAATATGTAAACTAGTAAACCTAATCTTTGTGTTAGATGAGCTTCTTACCTCCGAGCAGCATATGTAAGGATTCGTTGGCGAGACCGGCCCTCCTCATCAGCACCTGTGACATTGTTGATCAGCTCCAAGGCAGCATCAGTGTGATCAGTTCGACTGCTTTCCTGACTGCAGTATGAGAGGAGGGAATGTAAGGGGATCAAATGAATAAAAGATGAAGTGATAAATGCCTGCTTTTGCAACAAAAAGGTACACATTCCACTACTAGAAGACCTCAAAGGGATTTTATAAGTCACAAAACTCTAATCAACAAGATATCTGTCAAACATGAAAATACATGATGCATAAGGTGGAACAATATTAATGGTTAATCACAAAGATAAGTTTCTTTCGCCAGTTAACTATACTAGGAAATGTAACGGAAGCATTACAATATTAAAATTGAATATCAAACGGATTCAAAATAAATCAAGTCTGAATTAAAATTCTATCCAGTTGATATGATAAATAAGTTCACAGGAACCAACCGCATCAAGAGACAGAGAGAATTTAAAACCTGTAAGGAGTGTCAGCTTCGCGCGTTTCGGAATCTTCACCTCCATTCCTCAATTCATTCAACAATTCTCTCATCGTGAAAGTTCGGCTACCTTCATCTTTTCGAAGTCCAGGAATGTTCTCGGCTCCATTAGATTGGACAGCACGATCTTCAGAGTCATTGGAGTTGGGATCGGAACCATTCGCTGGTTCATTCGACTGGATCGATAAATTGGAAGGCTCCAAATTGGCTGGTTCAACTTTTCCAGGTATCCCATTGTCTTTTGCCCCGGGAGATTCCGGATCCTCCGCACCAGCTGGTGGAGATCCCGTTGGTTGAGTAGTGGCGTCGTCCGACTCCGGCTGCAGGACTGATGGTGCTGCCGGTTTCAAATCAATGTCAAGTGGCGGAGACGGCGGTGTTCCCGGCGATCCATTTTTTGATTCAAGTTGGTCCACGGTTGAAGACATGGCGAAAAACGGGATATAGTTATGCTGCCCTGAGCTAAAAGTTCTAAAATGAAATAGTGATGGGGGTTTCCTAGACAGTGTAATGTGCAGGCTAAAATGAACTATGAGTCTATTTCAAGAAAATCACAAAAAATAACTAATATTCTCTTGTAAAAACTGAACAATGTTTTGTGTATCAAAATTTAAAAAGCACGTAATATTTATTACCGAAAACTATTGAAACAGATAACACTTAAGTGACGTAGCTGAGTTACATCACATTTTGGGTATCTTAACTGATAGAGTGATAACTCTATCAGCTTCATAAAAGTCTAACGTGAAGCCCGTTAGTGGAGTATGAATTGGAGTAAAATCGGCTCTTTCTAGACCCTAGACTTTGAGCGTATTCAATATTCATATACATTTTGTTAACCAAGCTCGTGATATCCACCAATGTTTTGGATATGATGAGGTCTTGGTGTCCACCTTGATCACTATAGCATCCCAGTGTGGACTCTCATACTCGATCAAATATATTTGCATTTATGAAGACTAGTGGTTTCGTCTTCATCTTCTTCTCATCCAGAGGACTGGTGTACACCTTGTTTACCCTTAGCTCTTGGGCCACTTCTTTCTCCTAGTGGTGGGTTCTCTACCAATGTTGTCACCTACAATGTAATTACATTTGTGGTGCCTCTTTCTACGCTAAAGGTCTTTATGCAGTCTTCATCAGTCTTTCGTACCAAATGATGTTTCCCCCTGCTATTATTGGGTTCCTCGACGTTGGCCACTTGGTCCTCTTTCTTTTACCACACCCGAGAGCCCCCGGGTGCTCTTGCGTGTCATGGTTCTTGACAAACTTCTTCAAGTGACCACGTCGATTAGCTTCTCCAGCTCCTTCTTCTACTTGGAGGTTTTTTCCTTGCCTCCCCCGAGGTTCTGGTCCTTGGACTCTTTATCGTTCTTGTCATTCAATGTAACATATCGCTTTACCCTTAAAATGGCCTCCTAATAGCATTCTGAGGGCAATGTCACCATGTTAGTGCGAAGAGGTCCTTTCGAAAACGTCGCCATGAAAATAGCCAGGCAGAATTTGTCATCCGCACCTTTTACCTAGCGAGTCTCCTTCCTCAAACATGCAAGACAAGCCTTAATAGGTTCTCTATTCCTTTGGTTGTAGCAAATAAGTGTAGTGCTCTTAAATTGGGCCAACGGTTTTGTGTAAAATACTCTTAGAAATTGCTGCCAAAATCACCCCACTTAGTGATCCTTCCTTGGGGGGATATGCAAGAACCAATCAGCTACTTTCATGTCCACTATTTGAAGGAAATATCTGCATATAAGCTCATCTAAAGCATCCACCAAGATCATATTGGTAAAATGACTAGCCATATGATCCTCGGGTCAGATTCACCATCATACCTCTTCACGGGTGGCACCTTCAACCCCGCATAGGTATGGAACGCCAAAAACTTGGCAGAACAGGGAGTCTATGTCCTAGTTATGAACATCTGACCTCTTGCAACATTAATCTTTGTCTCCATCTTCTGATGTGGTTGGTGAATGTCTCGGATCTTGGTAGTTTTATGCTCTAGTTTCAGTCAATAAAGGTATTTTATAGTTTTCGTAAGGCGACCTTGGGTGGTAACAATCTTTGGATACAAAATTTTTATTTTCTATTGCGATATCCAAGCGATGTTACCCTACACGATGGAGCATATATGCATCCTGAGTTCTCGGCGGCAAGGGGTGTTGGTAAATTCAGGAGGGACAATAAAGTTGTGAAGCAACGTTAGAGAATCGGTATACAAAGAACATGAAGAACGTCTCGATAGGGTTAAAGAATCATGTATAAACACTTTCAAATTAAAGTTATTTTGGCGTATACCAAAATAATTTGATAGGATATGACATAAGTAATCTAGAATGAGTACAGAAGTTTGTGTGTTTCAAAACATACTATATGCCTTGTATTTATAGACAAATATCTAAATGGAAATATTTATGGCGGTTATAAAAGAACTCAACTTTTAAAATAACACTCGAATGTTTGCACTCAACCATTGAAATGTTTATGGCGGTTAATAATGAACAGCTACTTTTGCAATTTTGTGTGAATCGTGCCATCTTATCACGAAACATTCGAATATTTAGGATCAAACAATCAAAGATATTGGACAATTTTACAAAAGGTGCTAGAGACAAACATTACATTGGAATGTACATTACTTTAAACTTCATTTACAAAAGTCCAAAGGATTTTCATTAAACAATAATATCCAAAATAAACCCTCGCCGGGACTCTGCACCATTGACCGCGCTACCTGGGGTTGCCGCCACCGGATGCTGTAATGGAGTTTGCAATATTGTTGAATGAGCATGCATTTCGCACCTCTGAGCTTGTTAACAATATAATTTAAAAATCTCATCCATTCTAAGTAAATCATAATTAAATAAAATAACCGGTGATACTAAAATCACCAATAAGGGGCATTCAGATCCTCTTGAACAAGTGGAAAGGATGGCCCAAGAGCCAATCTAGCCTCTCCCCTAGTGTGGATAGCAACATTACAATTTTTTTCATCGGATTTTCAACCTAGTTGGGCTCAACAGCCACAGCTCCTGCACTCAGAGTTTGACTAGAAGATTAAGCAGTCTCCGTGGTAACAATTCTTCTTTCATAGTTTCATGTTTTAGGACCAACCATAGCTCTCTCACATATTTTACTCACAAAGCTCTCAATGAAAGTACCAAATGATAGATTTTAACTAACAAGAAATATTAATCAAAAATTACATTGATCCCAAGTTGACTCAAGTATTCTATGTTTGATTGAACATGCCTTCCTCTAGGAAGAATGATCCCTTTATACATGACATTTGTGGCAATGAACATGGTTGAAGAAACACTGATCATGGGTGGAACGACTCTATTCATGGCGAAACATTCTACTCACAATTGCCTCACACTAATTACATAATTCTAGCGTGTAATTAGACTAGGTTACTTTTTTAGAGGTTAGGGACCTACCTGCCCACTAGCATCCTTTACAATACATCGATTTGTCACCATCGGGCCACTTATATGGCCTCATTTTTCATAAGCTTGGTCGAAGTTTCTTATTACATTTGAGTTATTAGACCTATCAAATATTCAAATAATTATTTCACAGACCCAATATCCATTAGAAATGTTTAGACTTAAATGTATTATATTCTTCTTCTAATCTCATATAGAAATTTTGAATTTTCTTGGACATAAAGAACCACTAAAAGTTCTTGAATGTGGACTTAGTTTCCAAATTAATTAAATCTAAATAGTTATAAAAAAAGAAACATTTACAATTTATTTATATCTCTGAGCAATGATATCAATATGACATCTAAGCATACCACTTTGAAAAATCATGTCGGCTATTAGCTTAGACATGTCAAATGCACTTGCTAAAGCTCTCATCTTTGTTCATTCATTGTTTAGCTTTGCTCCAAATTATAGTTGGAATCTTTTGGATATTTGAAAGTCTAAGGATCTTTTTTTTCCAAATGCCTTGATGAACTCTTAACTCTCTATTCTCTAGTGACTGGACTCTTTGCAAAAACTAAAGAGGTAGATATTGGTAGAATTCATTTATTACCCCGCATGGAGAATTGATCTATAGTCAATAGGAAGGAGGAGACAGAGAAGAGAACAATTTTATTTTAGTTTAAATACACTTAAATAGTGTATGGTAAATACTTTAGGTACACTAACTCTTTTTGAGTTTGGATGGTCTTTCAAGTTTTATTTTAAGTAGTACCCAAATTGATATTTTAAGTAGCCTCCAATTAGCTTTTGACTATTGTATGTAATGTACAATGAGTAATGCTACTTAAATACCACATGGGTGATATTGGGAATGACATCATCGGTAAAGTTATTTTACAAATAGTATTAATGTCTCTCAATACAAATAATATCACTTTCTCTTAGTACAAATCTTAAGCAAAACCAACTTTGAAGTGATGTCATTTGGAATGATGTCACTGTAGCCGTGACACAAAAAATGTTAGCTTTTTCTTAGAGCAACTCCAACTCCAAAGACAATAGGTCATGACTTCCAAATTTACCTTCTTTTTTTCAAGTATTTTGCATATCAAAAGTAAATGAGATGAAGGGGAAAAATACCTTCTTTCAATTTGGATATATATATATATATATCAATACCTTCCCAAAAGTGAGAAGGTAAAAGAAGAAAAGAGGAAAAGCAAGCTAACTTTCAATTTTGCCTTCCCTTTATTTTATTCTAATATTTTGCATTCTAAAGATAAAGACAAATGGAAAGCAAAAGCACTTCCAATTTGAAGAGGTATCAATACCTCTTCAATTTTGCCTTTTCAAATTTACATTTTCTTCATTGGAGCTGATCATTTTTTTGAGGTAAATTAAGAAAATACCTCCTCATTTTGAGGAGGGAGCATTATTCATGTTATTGTACTCCATTTGTACTGCATATGGTACTTGTACTTCCTATTTATTAATGCAAGTGTATTAAGGTCTACTACTTTTTCAAAAGTGTATTATTCGCCATTAAACGAGCCAAGTCAAATGCAAAATATAACTGAAATTAGAAGGGAGTACTATGGAAAGACCCATCTCTATGGGATGGAAGGGAGTATTTCAGAAAGACAGTAAGAATGCTTATGAGGCCAATTTATACAGTCAGACAAAGAAATGGCTATCGTATCTTAAACATGACCAAATACACAGCAATCAGCACAGCAGCGGCACCAATTTTCATACATTATTAACCTTGCACCTTAACAGTTCACTAAGAATGCCTTAACTATAACTAGTTTGAAAATCTGTGCAGTTATATATTAAAGCAAGGCAACAATTCAAATTAGACAGTGCAAGTAGATGTGACTACGGTACATTTAACAAGATAATGGCAACCGTAGAGCTTAGGCTTAAGTACTGAACTCAACTCTTGAACGTCACCGGGCTATACAGAGCAGGTCATGTATACGTTATGCTTTGTTTTGAACCAGCAAAAGAGAATGCCTAAATCTTGTCATGCAGGGTAACGACTAAGTCATGGGCATCATCCAAAAGCCGCCAAACGTCCAAATGCCCAGCCATACTATTGCATTCCCTCATTATTTCATCCATGCTGTTATACTTCTCTATGATCAATTTCCTCCTTTGCAAAACTGATGCCGCTATTGCGTACAGAAGAAGATCATCTGATGGAGGAGCCCTAAGCCTTATTCGCCCCCAAGCCGACTTGCCTATTCCGGCCCTGATAGCTGCCTGATCTGCCCACATCACCTCCCACAGGCACAAGCTCTGTTCAAAACTCAACTCCCTCCTGAAGAGAACCACCACCATTCTGTACACAAAGAAGCAGTCCTCTGCCTGGAGCTGCTCCAGGTGTTTGTACAGATGTGAGTCCTTGCACTTTATGATCTTAGAGACGATGTTTAACTGCCTCCGGATCCCTACCTCATCGAGACGGAAGTTGTGGCGTGCTTTCCTCATGAAACCCACAAAGCACCAGAATGCTTCGTCATCCTTCTCGATCACCACGACAATGGGAGAGAGTAAATCACTCATACCCTGACAGTACCCAATTTCAGGATCATAGAGGGCATAAGCTTCAAGGATGGAAACTAGACGGGCTGCATGATAAGTCCTGCATGGCTCCAGATGATCATAATCCTTCAACCCTACACTCTCAGCCAATTGATGTGCCTTGGACTCAGAAACTGCAGCCTGGGATGGTGAATAGCTAACCCATTCATCATTTGCTCGGACAGCATCAACGCGTATTATGCGCTGCCATGTTGCAAAATCTTCTACTTTGTTGAAGCCTACTGACTTGCTAAGAGTTGTTGACTCTGCATCAGTTTCTTCATAATCTTCATGGTGAAGGAAAGGTTGCTTCTCACCATCCAACTCTTCAGAGGAATCAGAACTGGAAGATGGATATTCATCCCCAGAAATATTTGCATCTGCAGTCCTGGAATTTTTTTCACCTTCTGATTCCACTAATGAGTTGGGCCTTTCAAGATCTGGACTAGATGCGGTTGTAGTAGTAGACTCTTCAGACTCTCCAAGAATTGGACTGGATGCAGTTGTAGTAGGATGTTTGGTTTTCAGATTCTCACCATCAATGTGAAGAGGGTCTAGGGTGGGGTTTTCTCCTTCTGGAACAAGAGGGTCTAGAAAGGGACTACATTCGCCACATTTGTTGTTCACATAATTTATAGACTCTCCTTTCAGCTTCGAAGTCCTATCCTCATTTGTTAACAAGTGTGAGCACTTTCTTCGCAGATTTGCATACTCTTTTCTGCAGTATGTTCAGATGTACAAGGGGTCAGAGCTTGAACTACAGTAGAATAAACAGAGATGAGAGAGAGAAGGCCTATGAATGGAGTAAAATGACATGGTCAGATTTTTGTATTCTAATTTTATAGACTATAAAAATATTGCTTTGAATATGAACAAATTTATAAAGAAATACCTCTTCCGAGTTCTAATTGCCTCTCTATCTTCCTTTGAACTCCTCAAGTCATAGCTGCAGATATAAAGAACACAACAAGAAAAAATATTTCGTGAGTGAGGCCTTGTATGGTAAACTACGGATCTGCCATTTTTTTAAGAAATTTGACTGACTTGAGCAATTTGACTTGATTAACTCGATAAATTATGGCTGTGTTTGGAAAACAGTTTTTCGGATGGCTTTTGGCCTCTTTGACTGATTTTGGCTTTTTTGACTAATCAAACCACAAAAATCATTGTTTGGCTAATGACTTTTTCACTTAGTTGTTTGATCTGAAAAGCCTAGGGGAGTAGCTTTTGGACTTGGCTGTTAGAAAAATTAATTTTTCTCAACATATTTCTTGAAAGATATTCAATAATATATGTAAAAATAAAAATAAAAGTTAAAAAAATTAAAATTTAAAATTCTAAAAAACAAAATAAATGAAATGAGATTTTCCATTTTCACCATTTTTTGGCTTTGGGGTGTGATGGAATAAATCAAAATGGATCTCTAAACTGTCTGCGCTTCTTTAATTAATGAAGTAGCAGTTAATCAAGCAATGCAACTTTCGACGTTGAGCCGGGGGTCTCTTTGGAAACAGCCTCTCTACTTTCGAGTAGGGGTAAGGTCTGCGTACACACATCCTCCCCGTACACACACCCTCCCCAGACCCTACATTTGTGGGATTTAACTGGGTTGTTGTTGTTGTTGTAAAATAAATGAAATGAGAAAATCAAAAATCGAAATCATGAAAAAGTTGTATATTATTAATTTCTAATGAATTATATGAAAGTGTAATTTAATACTCTGTATATTAAAGATTTAATTTTTGCATGAACAAAAATGAAAAACAAATATTGTATTTATTTTGTTACAAATGTGTGTGAGTATATCATATGCATGTGTGTGTGTATGTATGTATGTGTGTGTGTGTATTACTTTTAAATCTCAAAACAGTTATTTTCAAACAACTAATTTTACCAAACATTTTTAACGATCAACCAACACATATAGCCGGTCAAACTAGCTAAACTAAACAGTCATTCAAAATAGCTAAAACACAAATACGATAAAAACGAAAACACTAAAACACATAATTTTGGTTTAGTGTATTGAGATTTTATTTTGGAAACACTTCTTTATACTACCTAACTTTAGAACTTAATAATTTAATTTATTCTACTCAATCCCATAAAATGGTTCAACATTTCCTTTTTCGTTTGTCCCAAAAGAGGTTCTACTTTCCACTTGGAAACAATTTTGTGGCTCTTATAACTTTTCTCTCTTTTGCATCACTTTCAACCACACATTTACTTTTCTTAATCTTTGTGCTAAGACAAAGGTGGAACCTTTAATGGGACGGAGGGAGTACTAATTAGTCATGTTATTTTAATAAAACTACACCATATAAGACTCGGAAGTAGAGTCTAGGAGGGCTAAGATGTAAGCAAAGTCGCAAACCTCGCCTCTAGCTCAAAGAGTACAGAAACAGTTTCCTTGAAGACTCCCAGCAAGCAGTAGAAGTAGTGTGAACTGAGTGTATAGTATAATTCTCTCCTTTATACATATTTTTGGCTAATAATTACTCGCAAGATATTTCCACTACAAGTGTTACAATATTAACACGATGTTAATGTTTTTTTCATCTTTCCAATAACATGTGGTGGCTGGTGGCATAGGTGGTGATGGACGTGTTCGGATTTGGGGTGGTGGCAAGCGATTAGATTGTGATGAAAAGAGGCAGATGATCACGAGAAAATAAATCGAAATGTACAAGGGTTTTATCTAGGAAAGGGTAATTGTGTAATTTAAAGTTTTAATTATAATTTTAAGTTCAATAAAAGATGGGATCCTTGGACTCCTTCAAGGTGACTCCTCTTGGACTCATTAATTTCCGGCGATAGGCTTTGGGCAGACATGCTAAGACTTATCTTAGCATGGGCTACAGCTTTCATGTTTAACCCTAGTCCATATTCCATAGTTTAGATATAGAAAAATTAGTCCAAAGTTTGTAAAAAAAATGTAGTTAAAAGTTTGAGAAAAACAAATCGTGAAAGGAAAATGAATGAGATCTTTTATACAAACTTTGAATTAATTTTTCTATATCTACAATATTGAATTTGGACATAGTCTAAACATGAAAGTTGCATAGTACAGCAAAGGTTAAGGCTTCATCTTTGGTTTGCCTCTATGTCAAGTGTGTCAAGTGTGGGGTTGGGTCTCCAAGTAGAGCATATGATAGAACTCAAGATTGGTCAGGAACATAAATGAAGGAAAGAATTTATTAAATTATGAAATTAGCATCTAACTTCATAATATAATAAAAGAAAATCTTTATCAGAATATGAGCAAGTATCTTAAACTCATATAAGTAATAAAGCCAAAGAGAATCTCCAATAATATATTTCTCCGTAATCTTCCATAATCAATACACATGACTAGATGCCTATTTCTACAAAGAGACACTAATTTCTACTAGTAATAACTTATAACCTCCCACTAAGCGGAAATAAGACAGATAACTTGCTCCGAGCCTCCCGGCTCCCACTAACTAAGTGGGAATAACTGACTCCTAACTTTCTACTCAGTGGGATTAAATAATTATTAAATGATAAGAATGATAAATAAAAAGACTCAACAAATAATTAAGTAGTGCTAATGACTTAAATACTATAATAAGACTTAACCAACCAGCCTGGAACCCATCATTACTCCCCTCTTGGAAACACGATTTGTCCTCAAGTCGCAACTTGAAAACCTAATCACTTTGATGCTTCCTTGTATATCCAGGGGCTTGGGTAGGGGTGGCAAGAAAACAATATAAGAACCAGCTTTCAGCAAACTGTATTACAATGGAGCTTCCACCGCTGAAAAGTAGCTGCAGCTATGGTAGCGCACAAGATTTTATAAGAGAATGTTGAACTCATTGTGGCAGATGTAGTTTTGTCCTTTCTTCCATAGAGTATTGTGGATTGGTTGTTAGCTCTCATGAGATTCTTAAGTGAGGAGAAAAATGTATCGGACTGTCTGTTGACACTTCTTTTTTCCAAGAGAGAAGATATAGTGATATACTGTATGAAGGCTCTAAATTTACTTTTGCCTCATCATTGAGTAGTTCCAACGCTTCTGGTATTATTCTTTATTCTGCATCACCCTCCATGGGAGATGAAATAGAACAACAATGGAGCATATTTAAATTTTCAGCCCATGATAAGATGTAGTTCCCTTCAAATTTTAAGGCCAAGGTAGCAATTCTATCTGCCCTTTAGATTTAACAACCTTGCATCTCTGTTTCTGAATTTTCTTCTTTCCAACAACCTCTAGATGAAATCGATGGGCTTTGACTCCTCTGCTGCACATGTTGAAAAACTTCGCCTCGTACTTCATATTGATAGAGTGCCACATATGCAGTTATTTTATTTATAATAGAGTAGGTCATTTGTTTAATGGGTCAAATCTATTATTTTATATAGGTTAGTTACTAAGTAGTAAATAATGTGTAAATGAGCCTAAATTCTACGAGTAGTTGTTAAGTAATGTGGTAGTGAGCCTAGAAACTAGGAATAATTACTAGGTAATGTGGTGATAGTGGGCCTAAATTCGAGGGATTAGTAGTTATTTGGCTTCTATAAATATTGAGGCTCATTATTTGTAAAAGCTATCCAGAAAGTAATTCAATGTTTATTATTGAAGATTCTCCTTGGCTTTATTACTTATATGAGCTTAAGGGGGGCGGTTAACCAGCCCCGAGCTTAAGATTCTTACTCATATTTTGATAAAGATTTTTCTTTTATTATTTTATGAAGTTAGATGTTGATTTAATAATTTGATAAAAAACTTCCCTTCATTTATTCTCCCTGCCACTCTTGAGTTCTGTCAGCATAGGTTAAGGCTCCAACTAAGATGTGGGACCGACTCGGATGGTTTCCCGAGTAAGAATGAATGATCGATTGGGATAATGAGGCAAGGTCTCCCTTCCTAGATGATCTCCTTACTTCATAAATGACGCTTGCTTGTTCTCCCAACCAAAATAAGCTTCTTTAGGGATTACGCTTGCTCCTTATCCCGTCTGGGTTGGGGTTCCTTTGAGGATGAGGTTTGTTCGCTCTCTCCACCAAGCCATTCTTCTTTCAAGGACAAATCTTGCTCACTCTCCGGACAAAGCCATTCTTCCTTTGGGGACGGGGCTCGCTTGCTCTACCGACCCAGATGGTCTCCCCTCGCTCTCCTGACTGGGTTAGTCTTCCTTCGGGGGTAATGCTTGCTCACTCTCCCAGGCAAGGCGTTCTTCCTTTGAGGACGCACCTCGCTCGCTCCCCTGATTGAGCTAGTCTTCGAGGACAATTTAACTTCATAAAATAATAAAAGAAAGGCGTTATTCCTCTAGGGACAAAGCTCACTCGCTCTCCTGACAAAGGCGCTCTTCCTTTTAGGATGAGGCTTGCTCACACTCCAACCGAGTTGGTCTTCCTTCAGAGATGAGGCTTTGCTGCTTTGTCCTCCAAGCATGGGTCTCTACCTCTAGGTCTCCTCACACATAGCATTTCCAAGCTTTGTCGATTGGCCTGACCATTAATCTCCACGTCTAGGTCTCCTCGTACTATCCATTTCCAAGCTTTGCCATTTTTTAACCATAAGTCTCCACCTCTAGGTCTCCACATACTTGGCATTTCCAAGCCTTGTCGCTTGGTCTAACTGTAGCTAGATCTTCAACAAGCACCTTGGGACCAACTAAGCATCAATGGGTATGTGAATGTGCGAGGTATGTATGCATGAATGTGTGGAAGTATGTGTGTATGTACGGTATGAATGAATGCATATATGAAGGATGAATGACAAAATGTAGATGCAGGCTTGGACCAGTAGAGATTCTCTAAACAGATTTGGTATTAAGATGACGCTCTATAAGCCGTGACACGAGAAGGCCAAAGTGAGTTTCTTGAGTTCCTAGGTGCATGATCCTACTCCCACCAAGTCGTCCTACTCAGTCCCGACATGGAGGGGGTCCAAAGACACACAACGCATGCTCGACAGCAGAACAAGAAGAGGTTTTGTTCTAGGTGCCTGATTCTACAGGAACTACGTTGACCATCCCACCATCCTCTCAACTAGGAAATTTCAATTGAGCCTGAACATCAGACACAATGGCCAAACAATCTGGGTCCTTGAAGAAGAAGAATGCAGCTGGAAAACACTCCTGCGGAGAACATACGTGGTGAGTTGTTGCCCCAAACACCGATTTAAGATTCAACACTAGCAACAACGACAAAAGTGCAAAATTGCCAAAAAATGTCATCATAACTTTAGAGACAACCTGCTCATGTATGACAATGGATGAGCTTGTTTGAGGACTGGCCATCTGAGTTTCAACATCAAAAATACAAAATGGGTGCCGGGTCACCGAAAACAATGTCAGTCAGTCAGTCAGCTCAGGGCTTCAAAGTTTACATATCTCAAGGCGATAAGACCATATTTTAGTAGTTTCCAAGCAGAACTGAGTGGAGGACCATGGAATTTGAGCTTTTTCACCCTGATATGGAAAGATCTAGGTTAAATCAGGGCCTCTTCCTTCACCTTCGTGATTTCAGATGCAACTTTGGCTGGTTTCAGCCATAGAAATAGAAGCAAACCGCTGGAAGCTGCAAATTTGGCTGGTTTCAGCCATAGAAATAGAAGCAAAACTTCGTGAAGTCACGAAGGTGAAGTCACCTTCGTGATTTCAGCTGCAACTTTGACTGGTTTCAGCCATAGAAATAGAAGCAAAACGTTGGATCAGCTCCTGTCAGCAAGAGAGCATAGCAGTAATGGAAGAATAGTTGTATAAGGGGCACATCCCAAAAATAATCAGCAAAACACTTCTTATTGTAGTCTCACATGCGGCATGAATGTTGGATTTTAGTATAGAGGGGTCCCAAGGATCCAACACCATCCTTAGGCTCAAGAATTCTATGAAGATGAATTGACTTAATAAGAACATGAACAACACATGATTTAGCGTGTTAACCCAAATCTGAGAGAAACCACTAGCCCTTTTCGGCCATGCCATGCCAAAAGTGATCCTTACTTCTATAATATTTTATGATACCAAAGTTAAGAAGCCATAAGAGAAGCTATCAAACTCTTTCTCTAGGACTTACAAGTGGGGGAGAGGTAGGAAGATGAAGAACCTCTTTACTACAATATATCAACCACTGAACATATGCATGCACACCAATTAAGAGATTGAGCAGCAATACAAACAATAATAATAAATTAAAGCTTAATACCAATATAAAATGACCATTTTTTATGGTGTGATATATAAGAAAGAGTAAGTTCCCGGAATGGTACTCAATAACTATGTGTTTTTTCAATTTAGTCCTCAAAACTGACTAATTCCCAAAATGGTACCCGGTAATTGAGAATAATGCTCAGTTCAGTTTTCCTAACTAACGGCCGTTAAAACGGCGTTAAAAAGACGTTAAACTATATATTACTTTCGCAAAATGGTACTTTCTAATTGGGTGTTTTCTCAAATTAGTCCATTTTTGAAATAAAAATACATTAATTATGGAAAAATATTTTAAATTTTATTGATTATAATATAATACTAAAAACTATAAATATAATTTTATAAATTTGAAAATCACGTTTTAGATTATTTACAATTATTTCAAAGAATATCATGTAAACAAAATATTTAATAAACATTGAAGAAATCACCCTAGATAGAAGTAAAATATAGAGAAAGAGGCCCCTTTTTGGTACTTCCTTTATGTTTTACTCCTATTTAGGGTGATTTCTTTAACGATTATTAAATATTTCATCTACATGCTATTCTTTAACGATATTTCATACATACATACATACATACATACATACATACATACATACATACACCCACCCACCCACCCATACATAAATACATACATACATACATGTTTTAATTAAATTTTAATAAAACATAACAGAAGTTCAAGTTGGATCACAAATGACTTAAAGGGAGTCGCGACTGAAGGAAGCAGAAAAGGAAGGCTGATAAATAAAAGTCCCAAATCGGCAGATAAATAATAGAAGCAGATTGGGAGTCGCGATTAAAAGCAGATTGGGAGTCGCGATTAAAAGCAGATTGGGAGTCCCAAATAAATAGAAGAAGATACTTTGTAAGTAATAGCGGAAGGGAGTCGCGACTGGAATTGGGAGGCGCAACACACGCTGCGTTTGGTCTTTGGGAGTCGCGACAGACGCGACTTTCCAATTGAAATTCCTGACAAATTCAAAGTTGCGATTGGAAGTGGATTTTGAAGCGACGCTGCATTTTGGTCTTTGGGCTTCTCACAATCGCCAATTGATTGCGATCCTGCGATATCACGAGCCGAATCGTTGATTTGGCGGAGTCCACTGGATTTTGCGATTATGTCGACGAGTTGGATCAGGAAGGGGATGGCAATCTGCAGTCGTACGAGTCAGATCGCGAGTTTGACTACCATGGCTTTATCTAGTTACCTTTAAAACACATTAGGTTTATCTACTTAGGTTCAAACATATTGACTTTACCTAGTTAGGCTCAAATGACATTGGCTACATTTGTACAATAGAAAAATACTTAGTGATGACTAACAACAACCACCGAGCTCGATCCCATGAGCATAGGAGGGGCTGTGTGTACGCACACCATGCCCCTACTCGAAAGTAGAGAGGCTACTCTTAAGAGACCCCTGGCTAAACAACATAGATAAAATGGAGTATAAGATCACAGAAGGCACATAGAGCAGAGAAAGCATAAAACACACAAAAGCAAAGAACAAACTAATTTGAACAAAGGAAAAACATTGCAAGGAGAAACAACCAAGCATACAAAGAACACAACAACAAGTGGAAAAACTACAACCTAGCCCAAAGGGCCTACCTAACTACCCTAATCCAAGCTCTTCAAATGCTCTTTTCTAAGGTCATATCCTCAGCTACGGCAAGAAGTCCTAGACTGTATCTAATGATCTAATCACCTTCTTTCAATTCTTACTAGGTCTACCTTTTCCCCTAGGAACCTACCTCCTAGGGGTGTAGGCACTCTGCACCCTCACATGACCAAACCACCTCAATCTAACTTCTCGCAGCTTATCGAAGCCACGCCTAGCCATCCTTGGATAACCTTGTTCTGAATCATATCCATCAATATATGCCTACTCACCCACCACAGCATCCGCATCTCCGCAGCATGCAGTTAACAAACAAAAATGACCAATGAATGAAAAAATGAACAAAATCAACATTTAATTACAAGTTACAACTTTTACTTTTTTTACACCCAGTGATAAATAACGAGAAAAGCTATCAAGTTGTGCTCTTTAACATAGAAAAAGGATAAAGGGGCTTTTGTGAAAAATAAGTATATACTTAACTGCTATATTAGTCCTAGCTTGTAAGCTCCAAGCAAAGATACAAGGATGTAAAAACAACACGCACACAAAACTGAATTAGCTTAAACGCAGACAGTCCTAAATAAACCCAACATGGTGCCTTCAAGTAGTTCAAGGCATATGACTGAAGCGTTGATATTTTTCTTTAGTAGCAGGGAGTAAAGATAAACACTCAACCCGTCCACAAGGTTCCAGCCCACTATCTAAATGACCCTATGTGCCATCTAGTCGATAGACGGAAGCCTAGCATCTAATTTAGATTGGACAAGTCGTGCCTTCATCCAAGGCCAGATAAGTGGGGCCAAAAGGAAAAAATTGGAAGCAATCAAGGGTGTCCTATTATTTGGGTGGGGCCTACACTAGGCGGGGATCTTTATATAAGTGGTTCCAACACAAAGTTTGATGTGATAGTCAGCTCAAGGAAATTTCCCAACCAGTAAAAGATATAATCGAAGAGACAGACATAAGATGGATACATACACTCCAAGAAGGAATGGCCAAACCTCTGCCCGTATAGTTGGATCAACACCCTGCCACATGTTAGAGACTTGGAAGTATAATTATGTGCACATAAAGGTTCAGCCATTTAAACATGAGAAGTACTGACAAAGTGGCAATGGATATGAAATTGAAACATACTCCACTTCTGACTTTCTTCAAAAATTTCACTCCACCATCATTCAATCTCCCATCTATGTCAAATAAATTCATCCATTCTTTTGTAGAAAGGGCATGTTTCCTTCGTCTCTGGGACCAAGGTGATTTAAGGTTTCCCCTGCACAAAGAAGCATTAGATTCACATATTCTTGCACAAAACCTTTCTGGTGCATTGAATGTAACTTGCTAATGCCATAGTGCAAAGGAAAAGTTATAATGTACCTGCAGAGGCCCATAGCCAACAAGGCAATACTACAGCTATATACAATACCAACAACAACAACAACAGACCCAATAAAATCCCACAGAGTGGGATGTGGGGTTGTGTGTACCCATACCACAACTTTACCCCTACTTGAATAATAGAGAGGTTGTTTCGAAGAGAATCCCGGCTCAAAGCATAGGAGCAGAACAACAAACGAAAGTAGCATGAACAAAATGAGCCCACACAGAAGAAGCACACACGCAGAAAGTCAGAAACTAAAACACACAGAGCACACATGCAACATTCTTATACAGGGTCATATAAGCCCACCTGCAAAAACTATAAACTAAGACCCAAAGGTATACCAAATCACTCCAATCCTAGACCTCTGGACATTCTTATACAAGGTCATATTATTGGTAAGATCATGAAGTTGTAAATATGTCTAATCTTTAGATATAATAGCATGAAACATCTATATGAGGATTCCACAGCAAACTCCTGGTCTATATTTCCCTACACTCTTTTTATTTTTTAAAACTTCTACACTCAAATATAGCAATACACAAACCTATAAACATTAGCACCTTTGAGATATGTCTGGCCAGATGAACAATCATTCAGTTGGATCTATTGAATAGATCGATTGGTAATTGTATTATTTCTTTCAATTATTCTAGGGTCTAAACTCTTGTTGGTTCATAATTTCCAAAAACTAAACTCATGTGTTTTACCTACGAGAGTAGACGAGAGTAGCGGCCAAGGCAATACCGGCCATGGCCGTGACGGCTACAGCTATTCCAACATTGGAAGGCGAGGTCCCGCCAACCGACACCCAATGTGTTCCAGCACCGCCTAGACCGCTACCTCCGCCGCCACCTCCGCCGCTTCCACTGGCCTCGGCAAAGATGATCTGTCGACCATCTGAGAAGAAATCGAACATCAATGAGAAAAATAATTGTATCGCCACCGACACAAGCGGCGGCGGCAGGTGCTGTTGCTCCCGAATCACTCCTCTACAGCCTGCGCAGCTGTCCCTCTCCGTCACTCCCAGTCTCCCCCACACCATCACCAACTGAAATATCTATCTATCAACTGCTTTACTATCCTCTGCCTCTATCTCTTTGGAAATGGTGGACTATTGAAGGGGGAATTATTATGCATCCAGTTGTACCCAAAAAAAAATTATTTATGATATGAATTTTATTTTACATGAGAATGAACACTAAGTTATTTGAGAATGATTATTGTTTTGTTTCAGAATGAACACTACATTATTTGTAAACAAATATTATAATTATATTGAATCAATGTGCGAAAATGAGTACTGCATTATGTTAGAATGAGTATCACGCTAATTATATTTCTGCGAGAATGAGAACTACTCTACTTCAGAATGAGTACTACCCGGATATACCGTACATCCCGTTGTACCATACACCTTAAATTTTTAATGATCTTTCCTTATTTTTAAAATTATTTTTCATTTTCTTTTTTTTGTCTCAAAATAAACTTCTTATTCTACCAAATAAACTAAAAAAAAGTGTTTCACATTGAATCTCTCACCTTTGCATAAACATAAACCAATAAATTTAATTTTTTTTAAACACTTAAAAATAGCAAACAAGAAGTTCAATGTAAGATGGAAAAAGTATTAAAATAAGATTTTATACATTTTTATCTTCTAAATAGAAGAGAGTGTTAATTGATTGGGTATTGGCCCAAAATAAATAATGATACACCCAACCAAAGAGCTCATTTAGGGGGTGTTTGTTTTTCCGCCAGAAGACCTTCTGGCGTCTTTTGTCTGCGCCGCGCAGACGCGCGCAGATGATGGGCTCTGCAGATTGTTTGTTTTTGGAAGACATTTCACTCAAAAAGGTCTTCCTGACATCTTCTTAGAGAAGACATTAACCAATGTCTTCTAACATCTTCTCCTTTTTTTCTACTTCTCTTCACCACCACAACCGTCCACCACTACCACCGTCCACCATCACCGTCACCGTCCATCACCATCGTCGTCCACCACCACCGCCACCATCCACCACCGCCACCACCACCGTCCACCACCACCGCCGTCAACGTCCACCACCACCCTCCACCACCACCACAATCGTCCATACACCACCACCGTACACTACCACCATTAATTTATATAGCAGTCTACAGACATTAAAAAAACAAAGAGTCTTCTTCTTGCAGACCGCAGACCTTCAGTCCACCACTTCTCCTGCAGATGTCTACAGTAGTGGTCCGCAGACCGCAGACCTTTTCCTGCAGAAAAAACAAACACCCTCTTACTCTAGCTCATCTCATTCTTCTTAACCTAATTAAGCTTACCTTAATTAGCTCCAAATCTCTATTATACAATGAGGGTGTGTGCTTTGTGCTACCGTGCAAAAAAATAAGAGAGCCATTCCTCCTCTTTGAGAGTTCTCCTGTGTGTGGTTGTCTTCCTCCCTGTGTTCATCTCTGTTCTTCTTCGTTTCTTTGTGAGTGGAGTGTGGCGAGGTTGGGTTGAGATATTGCTCCTTTTGGATCTACATTAGTACACAACTACGGACAGTGGCGGATCTAGAATTGTTTTTCTCCGGGGGCAGATATGGATAGCAAAAATAAATTAAAATAAAAAAGTACGTAATTAAACTAAAAAACATACATTCTATAATTGTTCTCTACGAGTTTTCTTTTTTTAAAAGGAATTTTCATTTGTTGTAAACGATCAATTACATCTACGTTTGAAAAATATTAAAAAAATTAAAAAACACTTTGTATAAGTCATTACACTGTTTTAGCCTTTTTTAAGCCACAATTTCACAAAATAAGCTTTGTAAAATATCAACCAAAGAGTCCTAAAATTTTTAAACACAATTTATTGCAATATTTTGCTTTCTTTATTCCTATAGTCCTATCATATTCCCTAACAAATTCAATTGTCAACAATGGCAAATTCTACGATGGACCTTAAGTTCATCATGAATCTACATATGAGATAAATAAATAAATCCTAATTATCTATATGAGCATTTATTTCAATAAAAAAATTTAAAATAAAAAAAATGAATTTTTATGTGAGAAGATATACAAAAAAAGAATGCACCCAAGGTACACCATAGAAGTACTCGTCAACAATTGTTAACCAAGTAACACACTATGCATAAAATAATTTTTAGACTAAAAGTGCAAAAATTCTATTAAAAAAATAAAAGAAATACATGATAACTTGATAAGAAAAAAAAGTAATAAGATGGAAGGAACGATTTGTGCAGCTTTTTTTCGTGATTTATGGACGGCGGCACGACACAACAATTGAAGAAGGATAATTAGAGAAGAGATCTATTTTATTTTTTGCCCTCAGTGAGAAGAAGAAACATAGCGGGGTCATTTGAAGTCTATCTGGAAAAGAATTATTAGTAACATTTAGTCTTTATTGCATTTGGGATTTTTTATTGCATTTGGTTAGGTAAATTTTTGTCTTCATTTAGACTTTTTGTTTAGGTTGGGGGCAATGATAATTTTTCCAAAATTAAATGGGAGCAAGGTGGCAACTCCTATAAAATTTTAACTATGAAACAATTTTTTTACATTGCTAATATTATTTAACTGGGGGGCAATTGCCCCCTCTACACCCTAAGTAGATCTGCCAATGACTACAGATCGATTTATATAGGTGACCTGAGCCTAATCACAATAAATAAATAATCACAACAGTGGTGTCAGAGCCTGATTATTCTATTGTAATTTTTTTCCGGTCAATCTCTTAGTGAGATAAGTTTTTTGTGGTCTTAGAAGAATTGAGTATCATTTGTGTCACAAGCTACTTTGGTACTTCTTCTTTTTCGGTGAGTCCCCATTCATAAAAAAAAGGGGGTCTTTGTCTTTTTCGATCGAAACTAGTTCTCTTCTCTGGTTTTTTTGGACTATCCATTTCCGTCCTTCCGCTAGAAGAGTCGTTGTTCTTCGACGAAAAAAAGGGACAGGCGAGTGGCAAAGCAGAGTCGCACCAATTGCTTCATGCGGTTGAAGGCAGTCTACAACCGGCGATTCTAGCAGAACTCCGCCAAGGAATCAGAAGCTCTGACGTCTTAGGGCTGTCTTTAATTCCTGTTGCCAAAACCAAAGTGCTGCCAGAGCTCCTAAATTCGTCCTTCGTGGAGTAGGTAAGATGAATATAGGCATTAGACTCGCCCAGGTACACAACTCTTTATCCCTTACTTTCATAGCAATTTTTTAGGGTTGTTTACATTCTGCTACATTATTTCAATTGCATAATTCCACTATAGTTTGTGCTTGTGTTAAAAAGCAACGAGATTGAGTAAGCAATTTTGCTAACGTAATAATCTCATTTTGTTTGTGCGATTACTTCTGGAAACGAAACGTAATTTGAAAACTGGACTTTGCTCGACTATACATAAATACCCAAAAAAATATGAAACATACCTAATTTGTAGACTTTCCTTCGCGGAGATGGAAGACGGATCCTTTAGTTGACCTGCATCGGCGATGTATCCGGGATGAAGATGGAAGTTTCTAATTAGCTGTTGGTAAATTCTTGAAGAAATCTAAGAAATCGTGAATTTCACGCGATGGAGGAAGACATGCGAGAGAAATTTCTCTCTTGCGCTTAAATGAGACGATGAAGATGGGGGGACGCTGAAAACGCACCAAATTAGGACACGTTGAGGATTGATGTGGCATTAAATTAAATCATCTTTAAGTGACACGTGTCATCATTCTACATAATCAACTCTCAAATTTTATATTAAAAGATTCTATATTACTCCAAATTTTATTTAAAAAATTCGTTACAACACCCCTGAACCCCCTCATAACGTGCCCCTCGCTCACTAGCTTCTGGTTCCGCCACTAGAAGGCTAAGAAATGTCCCTAGAAGGGGAAGACAAAGCTAAATTAGCTGACATGGCACGGAATTAGTGAATGGGAAAAGGAGAAAAGATTAGGGCACACCTCATGGCCTAACACATAGCCTTATATGTCGTTACTGGGCATCGTCTAAAGGACATTGAACATTGTGGACATCATTATTTTTTTTAGTCAAAGATATAAGAACATTAAACACAGTGAATAATGACCTTTTTAATTAGATATTAATTAAAAATAATTTAACATTGAATTTGTCATACTCCCTTCGTCCCTATTTTGATTGCAAAATGGAAATTATGATGTAAAATTTCACAATTTTTGAAATTATTTTATTTACAAATTTAGACATGAATAAGAAATAAAAATTACATATTAACAAATAATCAACGAAAATACACAAATAAATAAAAATTATCGAGAAAAGAAAGAAAATAAATTTATAATAAAAATGGAGACGCAAGGAGTAATATTTTAGTGATAGACTAGTAGATATGTAGTGGTGGACAATATTAACAGTGTGTTTAGCTGGAGGTAGAGGAAGGTAGGGTAAGGTTACATTTAAACCTTACCTTGTTTGGGAGGAGAAGTGAAAATCGGTAAGTTGAGGTAGAGTGAGGTAATTTAACCTCGTAATAGTGGAACTAAGTCGTTCGCCGAATCCCTAGGGAAACGAGGTTACATTTTATCTTTCCCTACTGCCCTTCTCTTCTTCTTATATTTTCTTTGATCCAGCAGCAGTCTAGCACCGCATATCACCGTCGAAAGACCCAGCAGCAAAAGCTTCTTCGATTCTCCCATCCGGTGATTGTTTCTCTTCTCTTTTCTCCCTTTATTATGTTTAATTATTGCTTTTTTTGTTGTTTTCTTTTCCTTTTTTGATGTTTCTTTTTTTCTGTTTTTTTGCTATTTATTAAAATATCATTTTTTCGGTTATTTTTTTCGTTGTTTTTTGCTCTTTTTTCTATTTATTTTAATATCTTATTTTTTATTTTATTTCCGAATTTTTTCATTTATTGAAATATAATTTTTTCTATTATTTTTTTGCAGGTTGTTTGTTTTTTTGCTTTTTATTTTAATATCCTATTTTTTATTGTTTTATCTCTAGGTTTTTTTGTTGTTTTTTCAATATTTATTGAAATATATTGTTTTATTTTTCAAATTTTTTAGTTGTTTTTTTGGCAATATGAGTTTTTCCTTGGTGATGGCATCTCAACCGGTGGATTTGTAGTTGTAACGGTAATGGTGGCGGTCAGAGTACTGGTGTTCGCTGCAGAAATGCTCGCTGCACCAGTATCGAAATCCGGTCAGGCCAAACACAACAGTATTGAAGTAATTTTATTGTTTTACTTACCTTTCATTACCTAATAAATATCCAAACATAAATTTTAAACTTATTATATTACTCTACCTACCTTTACTTATCTTCAATTACCTACCGTTACCTACCTAATAAAACTTTACTTCCCTCAATCCAAACAAAACCTAAATACTCTGAAGGACATTGGAATTACGAAGATATCAGAATTTCAATGTAAATAAAGAGAGCGAGATGCAGTGAGGTAATATGGCGTTGTTGACAATTAACGGAGACGACATATTGTAATAGGTAGTGAGATGCAGTGAGGTAATTTGGTACATTTATATTAATAAAAATATTAATTATTTACAGAGTATAAACTAGTTAGAAAAACTAAAATTTAGTACATTTAAGTATATTTTTTAAAAAAATTGTGTTTACATCTAAATAAAATCTTTATATATAAAATTTGAGAGTTGGGCTTCCAGAATTGCGACACGTGGCAAGTCTACTTGTAAATCTTTTACAAATCATCTGCCACCTTTGATGACTTTGATAACAAAGAAATTATGACATGTGGCACGCTTACTATGCAATTTTTTGACATGTCAGCATAGTATGTCATTAAATGATATTTAAATAATTAGTTAACAAAAAATATATTCTATGAAAATTAAGTTTTGTATTGGTTACACAAAAATTCCTCAACATTATCCTGATTAAAAACTTTTATATCTTAATTCATTGTTGGAAAATATTTAAATTAAATAATATATTTTGAAATTGAAAAGAACTTATATTAAAGTTTTTAAATAAAAAATATTTACAGTATCTATTTTATGATGGTTATAACAGATACAAAAAGAGAGAGATCATCATCGATTATAGGTTTGCATCGTTGAATACATTCGAGAAAGAATGTACTCTGTGATGCAACAAATGATATTTTTATTATTTTGAATTAAATATTTAATTTTTCAGTTGCACTCCCGTAGCATGAAATGCAAACACCTGAGTTGGAAATCATATAGATTTATAAATAAGTTTTGAAAAGAGATCTGATATCATTGGTTGAGGCTTATATTTCAAATCACATGGGTACATGAGCTATTCTTTCATGTTTTAAGATATAATACTAACAGAAAGACAAAATATTTGTATATCATTTATATATAAAAAGTCGATTGTTAACTTGAGGAGTGCAACATGTGGCATCATAGTAGTAGTAGTAATAATAATAGTAATAATGATGATGATGATGTTGTTGTTGTTGTTGATGATGATGATAATAATGATGATGATGATGATGATGATGATGATGATGATGATGATGATGATGATGATGATGATGATGATGATGATAATAATAATAATAATAATATGGATGGATTCTACATCCACTCACTTTGAGTGGCTCTGGACGAGACTAGCTTCAATTTGAGTACTTACGGTGATTTGTTCACAAGATTAATAGTTCCTTCCCTCGATATCCCGGTAAACTCTCTCACCCAGGAGCCACTGGCTCTAGAACCATTTTAATAACTACTGAAAGAAATCAAATGATGTAAGATAAAACTAAAAAGAGTAGAGAGAGATTTGAAAAAAGTTTGAAAAAGTTAGAAGAATTAAATTGGGAGAAAGTAGAAAGTTTTAGAAGATACTGCAAGAAGTTTGAAAGTAATTGAAAAAGTTGAAAAAATTGGAAGTTAACAGCGCATTTAGTTGTGGGATAATATGTGTCTACACAATTATTCTAGGAGAAAATAAGTTTCACGAAAAATCGTTCTCCCACACATATTTTATTGAAATATTGCCAATATTTGAATAAAAAATATAGAGATTTTGTGATAATTTTAAATATTTTAGGGGGCATATTTTATTTTTTTAAATACATGATCAATTTCAATTTTTTTATAGTGCTCCATTCTTTAAGGGGCGAGCAGAGGGAGTGAGTTCGGGGCGGGGAAGGGGGAGAGGATTGGGGTGGGTGGGGGAAATGAACTCAACTGAGAAATAAAATTATCTGAGGATTGAATAAAAATGAACTTTCATCCAAAACATACAAAAAAATCATTTTCTCCTCTTGGAGAAATTATTTTTCCAAGAAAAATGATTTCTTCCACTTATACAACCTAAATGTAAAAGTAGAGTTGTATTCTTTCAAAAAATTATTTTCTTTTAACCAAACAGATTCTAAGAATTAGAATCCAAAAGAACATAATTTTAAAAAATTGAAATGTTATAATCAACAAAATTTTAGTTTAGCCCCGTGCGTGGCACGGGTTAAAATACTAGTAAAATATATGCGACAGTTATGGTGCCATTTTCGTTATTGCCGACCTATTAGTTTTGTGTTAAGCAATAGGGTCCATTCACTTTTTTTTAATTTATTATTTATTCTTATTAAAATCAGATTGAATTATAAATAACTATAAATATAATTACAATCAAATCAGATTGGAAGAAAGACTAAAGTAGGACTAAAACATTGAAAATATACCAAAATAGGACTTCCATGTTTTTATTCCCGAAATAGGACTTATATTACCATACATGGTCATATACATTACCAAAAAGTATAGTAATTTGCACATGTATACTGTCACATTACCACAAGGTAAAGTCACATTAGCACAATGTTGATGGTGTAAATATAGCTGGGTGGGTTAACCGGGTTTGACCTGGACACACTCGACCCGTAATATAAAACACACAACAAGAACACAAAGTATGACCTAGACTGGGTAAATCTCCTCAATCCGAATTATATTTCTTACTCTATCTCAAGAGTGAACTTTAGTGAGAGAAAAATTGGATCCCCTCCTCTATCCAATATCATCATATTTATAGAGGAGGATTTGTGACCTTCCCCTATTCATCCATGGACAAAATAGGAAACCTGGAGGAAGGTCACTGTACATAATCAATCTTTTATTCAATCAATGAATTTAGCAACTATAAGCCAAGACATGTACAGTTCAATCAAAGACTATAAATGGATATTCTCAATCCAATCAGCCCTGCAAAATGACAAACATTCCTTTCACTGTTTGCCTCGTGATGGACGAACGACGGGGTGATCCCTCGATCTCATACGTGGTTCACCATGCCTGAGATACTGGACCAATGTTTGCAAAGTAAAGTGACATGACCGGTCACCTTCTCTCAAAGGTTACCCGGTCATTCTTTGTGCTCAACCCGTCTCTGGTCTTCTAGAATATCCTTTGTAACATTAGGCGACATTTTGGCTAACGCCCAAAATGTGACCGGTCACTTTTTTAGTGGAAGTGACCGGTCAAAAGTTGACCCGTCCCAATCGAAGAGTTAACCTCATTTGGTGATTGATAAAAGTGACCGGTCATATTTTGACCTGTCCCTTTCGGTTGTCTGGGTCGGGTATAGGGATATACCCATCAAGAAGTCCTCCACTTACCGGCCTTGTGAGGAAGTCATCAAGGGCGGGAAGTATACTTATGTTAACCCATCACCTTTGAATTCAACAAGTCTTCTCTCATGACCTATCCTTTTGAATCACCAGGTCTCTCTCATGACCTGTCCTTTTGAATCACCAAGTCCCTCACATGACCTGTCCTTTTGAAATCATCAAGTCATTCCCATGAACTGTCTTTCTTTGAAATCATCAAGTCATTCCCATGACCTGTCCTTTTTTGAAATCGTTAAGTCATTCCCATGACCTGTCCTTGTTTGAAATCATCATGTCATTCTCGTTGACCTGTCCTTTTAGACCCATCGCTTTTAGAATTATCAGACCTTTCCGTTTAGACCTGTCTTCTTCTGGAATCATCAAGTCATTCTCTATGACCTGCCACACTTGGATAACGTGGGGGAGTCCAAGCATCAGGCCTTACTTTTCAATTTTGGGGTTTCCCTCCAAATCCTTCCACCTTCCATATTCAAATTTCAAAAAATTTTCTCCTTCATCCTTACCCTTCCACGTGTCACGCCCTCGGTTTCCCACCTGTCGCCTCGAGTTCCAAACCGCCTCTCTCTCTCCTATAAATACTCCTCCAACCCATCTCATTTCTTCACTTTCCTCCTTCGCTTCTCTTGATTTGCCCGGTTAACTTTCTCTCTCTAGCTCTCTACCAAGTAAGTCCTCCAGTCCTCCTTTCCTTTTAATTCTTCCATCTTTCCATTTTTTACCGGTAGGCCTAGGTCATGTCTTCTGATAGCCAAAACATCTCTGGCCAATCCTATGGATCTGGCTCTCAGCCCTCTTCCTCTTCCCACTCTGAATCTTCTTCTCCCCCTGTCACTCCTTTGATTCGCCGCCCCTCTCACCAGTCTAGCTCCCAGGCCCGGGAAATAGTTGCCCATGAGCCTGTTCCTTTGAACAAACTGCCCGGTCGGTTCAATCCCAAGGTCCTCAGCTGGGACCAGTGGGAAGAACGATTGGGATCAATGGGCTACCTAGCCCTTGACTCAGGACCGGTCTTCAAAGAGTCCTCTAGGGTTACAAAAAAGGTCCTGGCCGAGGTACGCTCTGTCCTTCCACTGGGCTATAAAGTCATTTCGAACACCACCTGGCCCAACATCATAGAACCCCACCAAGGAAACCGGTTGGGTTTTCACGTCGCTTCGCTAGAGGGGCGCATTATCTTTCCCCTTCGCCCCCTCCTCGTAGAAATTTGTGACAAGTTCAAGATTTTGCCCGGCCAGCTTACTCCAAATGCTCACCGGTTCTTGAATTGTTTTGTAAATATTTGTGAATCTCTAAAAATCACCCCTTCTTTGGACCTCTTCCTTCATATGTATGATGTCTTGCCCGGGACTATTAATTGCCCGGGCTTTGTTTACTTCCATTCTCGTGCCAATTCTAGGGGTTTTTTGACCGATCTTCCCCCTAGCCACAAGAAATGGAAGCAAAGATTTGTTTTCGTTGAGTTCCCCCCTGACTCTCCAACCGTGAGTGGGCTGACCAGGTTATAAAACCTGAAAGGGTTCACCCGGAGCCCACCAAAGAGCTAGAGGAAGCCTGCGAGAAACTTCTCAAGGGTGATCCTGTGACCGGTAAACCATACGCCTATGGTGGATGGGTATACCGGTTACCTAACCCGGGTGGGGGTGCGTCTGCGACCCATGACGCTGAGGATAACCGGGCTGATTCCCCGGATGGTCACGCTGAGGCTGGCTCTCCTCATCCAGGTTGGTTAATTTTCCTCAACCTTTTGATTCCACATTCATTTTGATAAGGTGTAAAATCTAACCGGTTACTTTGTTATTTTTGGCAGACATGAACTTCAACAGGATGACCACCATCATTGAAGATGACGACGATGATGTCCAAGTCCTCCACTCCAACCGGTCTCCTCTCTCTAACTCTCCTTCTCCTCCTCATTTCCCTGGAATGGATGGGGCCACAAGTGCCCGGTGTAGCCCTATCCATGAGCAGAGCCAGAAGCTGAAATCTCCTTCAGCCAGGCATCATTCTGAGGTTGACCGGGCTAATCCCCCCAAAGTCCCGGTCCAATCAGGTGCTAAAGAGGTCGGTGCATCTTCCTCTTCAAAAGCCAAGGACCAAAAAAGGAAGAGCTCTCATAAGAGTTCCAGGGGAGGCAAGAAGAGGAAGATTAGCTTATTAGACAGTGAGGGGGAAACCATCGAAGAAGCCTTCCTATCCCTGGCCAAAAAACTCAGCAAGGTATTTCATCTCCACTTTTCTTCCCGGTTCACGTTTTTCCTTCACTTTTACTGATATGCCTCCTCTCTTTTTATTTTTTATTTTTACAGGCCGGGGTCATTTCAGAGGAGATTGGCCAAACATTAAAGGAGAAGGACCAGGTCTCCCAACTCACCCTCCTCCTTGATTCTGCTAAGTTAGAGATCAATGGATGTGCAGAAAGGGAGAGGAGACTTGAGGAAGAGTTGAAGGAAGAAAGGGCCCAGTTTGCCCTTTTGGAGGAGGAAAGGAAGAGGAAGGTTGCCGAGCTCGAGGATGCGCTGGGCCAGGCTGAAGAATCTGCCCGGGCAAAGGAGGAAGCCTTTCCCACTGAAGCTGCTCACTGGGCTGCAAGCCATCACTTGGAAATTGCCCGGTCAATTCTCACCACACCGGAAGAAACCATGGACTTTTTCAAGACCATGTATCAAGAACCGGAAGGCAAGAGAATGATCACCGAGATTGGCTCGTACGGCTTCCAGTGTGGCCAGAAGGATGAGAGGTCCCTCCTTTATGCCAGACTCCTGAAGAGGGACCCTTCCTTTGACCCGGCCAAGATGAAGCTCCCGCCCCTATACAAGGAAGAGCCAGCTCCCCCCTTTCCCCTAGAGTAGGTTAGGGTTTAAATTCAAAAACTAAATTTTCCCAAGGCCTGGGGGATGTCCGGCCTACTTCTGACTTGTGTAATATTATCTTTTGTTTGGCATGTTTTTCAATTTACCGGCTTGTTTCTTCTTTCAGTTTGCATGGTTGAACTCCTTTTCTATGCATGGTTATTGCTTTTCTTTTCTTCTTCTTGATCGCCTTTGAATGAACTTCCAAGTCAATAAGACTAACCGGCCTTATACCCTAGGAATCGTTTTAAAAAAACGCCCAGGCCATCTCATGTCCTGGTCCTGAAAACGTCCAGGCCTCACTGGCTTGGTTGACAATTTTCTTGAATATACTTGATTCCAAGTCAAAAGAAGTAACCGGCTTTATCCTTTGTAGTTGTCCAGGTCACCTCATGTCCTGGTCTTTGGTTAACGCCTTAGAAATGTCTAGTTCTGGTAGGCTTTGTTGACAGCGTCCAGGTCTTTTCATGTTCTGGTCAATTCCATCTCTTGAAAATGTCCAGGTCATGTTATGTCCTGGTCAAGTACAAGCCTTGAAAACATCTAGGTCTTGCAACCTTAAAAACATCCAGATCTTGTAGCCTTGAGAACGTTCAGATCACTTTATGCCTGACTAGTCTTCTGGACTGGCTTGTGTCTAGGTTGAACTGCAACAAACGTCCAGGTCATCTCATGTCCTGGTGTAGTAGGCTAGGTTGGAAGTTTTGATGACCACCTTAGACGCAAAGGCTTGAAAACTTCCAGGTCATCTCATGTCCTGGTTTCTTGACTTGAAAACGTCTAGGTCGGTTTCTTCCCCGCTTGTTTTCTGACCCAGTCAACTTCCAGGTTCTAATGGCTTGGTTGCAATATGTAACCAGCATGACGTCAAATTTCCTGTCCAGGAGCTGGGTCAAAAATATGACCGGTCAAAATTAAACTTTTCCAGATTGGTCTGATTTCTCCAAATCCAACCCTTAAAAAAGTGACCGGTCACTTTTCTCAAATTTGACCGGTCAAATTTTGCTTTTTCCCATTCACCTTTTCTTGCCAATCAAGAACATCCAAGAAGTGACCGGTCACTTTTGACCATGCCACTTTCCTTTACCCCTTTGGCCTGGATGTCATGCCTATCAGTAACCTTGCTCAAACTTCGAACGAATAATCTGAATCGGTTTTGGTATCATCAAGTCTCAACATCAAGACCCGAACTTTCTTCGGAGATTTTGACCATGTCCTATGATCGTGAACCCTCTCCAAGATTCAGCCCTCTTCCAGGCAACACCCTTCTTCCAGGGCCCCTCTTCCAGGTTTTAAGTTTTTAATGTGCCATTCTCTAATCATTAGGTTGACCTAGCCAACCCAATCTTCCCACGTGGGGGTATGCCGGTGAGAACCAGCCCTCATCCAATCTTACATGTCCATATGTTATGCGTTTGAAGTGAATTCTAGTCTTCCCTAGACCCTTCAATCCGCAAAGGATGGCTCATGCAAGATGGTAATCATTTTTTACTTTGGCATCTTTTTGCCCCTATCCAAATGAAAATTTGGTAGGGATCCATGTAAGTATGGACGCGAGTCCTCTTCCAGACCTAGCCTATCTCAAGGCCATACCTCAACATCAAGGCCCCTATCTCAAGGGTTTATCTTTTTTTTGTTTTGACCTTGCCTCTTACATCAAGACATTAGTTTAGTATTACTGATCCAGTGACACAAGTATTGAAGAAATCTCTTATTTATCATCGAAGGGGTATTACAAATACATGCCCTGCCAATTTGGTCTATCGGTAGAATTTTCTAAGGTGGTGGGAATTCCAGCACCTTTCCAACTCTCGACCTTCCATTGTTTCTAACTTGTATGTCCCAGGGCATAATATTGCTGTGACCCTATATGGGCCTTCCCATTTCTTTGCAAGTTTTCCCCCTTCTCCGGGTTTGCTGGCCTCCCTTCGTCTCAGGACCTCGTCACCCACTTGGAAATAATGAGGCCCTACCTTGTTATCATGTTAGGCCTTGGCTGCTTGCTGGTATTCCATCATTTTAGCCTCAGCAACCATCCGCCTTTCCTCCAACAAGTTCAATTCTGCCAAATGGTCCTCCTCATTCCCTTTCTCCTCATAGATCTTTTCCCGGAAGGTCATTATCTTTGCTTCAATGGGTAGTCTGGCCTCACATCCATAAGTAAGGACGAAAGGTGTCTCCCCGGTGGCCCTTCTCGAAGTGACTCGGTAAGCCCAGATGATATGTGGCAACTCCTCTAGCCAATTTGTTCCTGCCTCACCCAACCGCTTTTTAATCCCATCGACTATTGTGCGGTTCGCATTCTCCACCTGACCATTCCCTTGCGGGTAGGCCACGGAAGCCTTGTTGTGAGTAATCCCAAAGTCCTCCAAGTATTTGGTGAACCCTGGATTCCGAAATTGAGGCCCGTTATCCGTCACAATGTTTCGGGGTGACCCGAACCGAGTGATGATGTTCTTCCAGACAAAGCGCTGGCACTGCTTGGTTGTGATGGTTGCATATGCCTCGGCCTCCACCCATTTTGTGAAGTAGTCGATAGCGACCATGACATACTTCTTCCTCCCTTGAGCTTGAGGGAAGGCCCCAATGATGTCCATCCCAAACCTTGCGAATGGAATAACATTGGAAACTGGGTGGTAGTATGTCGCGGGCCTTCCTGGAAACTTGTAGAACACCTGGAAAGTCTTGCACCTTTGCACATACTTCTCACAATCTTGGTTCATTGTAGGCCAGAAATAACCTAGCAAAATGATCCTTTGTGCGAGTGTCCTGGACATTTGATGGGCTGCACAGACACCCTCATGAACTTCGGCGATCACTCTTTCCGCCTCCGCTCTGGTCAAGCATCTCAGCAGCGGACCGCCAAATGCCTTTTTGTATAGCTTTCCATCTAGCATTTGGAATGTTGGAGCCCTCAACTTTACTTTTATCACCCTGTCCTCATCCTCAGGGAATTGCCCGGTCATGTAATACTTGACCAAGTCATCCATCCAAATATCATCACGTTCCACCAGGGTTAGATTGGGCTGTCCATCCTCCTCTATCAGGCTCACAGAAAGCCTTTCAATGCTAGCCTTTTCCAGCGTCTCAATCCTGGCCAGCTTAGGCACATGCTCCGAGGCTGCTTGCGTGAATTTTGATAGCAAATCAGCATCCGTGTTCTCCCCCCTAGGGATTTGCTCCATCACATACTCAGTCAGGTCCATCAATAGTGCCCTTGCCAAGTCTCTGTACTTCTGCATTTTCTCTCCTTTGGCCTCCATGTTGCCATTGATGTGGCCTACCACCAAGCTTGAATCGGACTTGATCCTGAGGCATGTGATTTGTAGCGTTTTGGCCAATCTCAGGCCCCCTATCAACGCCTCATACTCAGCCTCATTGTTTGTGAGCTTGAAATTAAAAATCAAGGCATGATATACTTTAAACCCTTCCGGAGTTGTGAACACTACACCTCCCCCGTAACCTTTCGGTCCAGAGGCTCCATCTACCGACATGGACCACCAAGGCTCTGTGATAGCCCTAGCCGGTTCTTCTTCCTGGTGATCCGCCATCTCCACAAGAAAATCAGCCACGGCCTATCCTTTTATCGCTGTCCTCGGGCGATATTCGATGTTGAATTGAGTCAACATCATGGCCCATTTGATCATTCTTCCTGATGAGGTGGAGTCCCTCATGACCGTACCCAATGGTAGGTCAGTCAACACGATAATAGGATGGGCCTGAAAGTAGGAGGTGAGTTTCTTCGCCGTTATGAATAGTGCATACCCGGCCTTCTCTGTGGGAGTATACCTACTTTCTGCCCCATCTAAGGCCTTGCTTACATAATAAATGGGCCTCCAGACCCCATCATCCCTCATCAAGACCGAGCTAACGGCCATCTGAGTTACCCCTAGGTAGAGGTATAGAGTCTCCTTCGTTTACGGCTTGGATATGACAATATCCGAAGTCAGGTACGTCTTTAGCTCTTCGAATGCCCTGGCACATTCGTCATCCCACTGGAAAGTGTTGGCTTTCTTTAAGACTTTAAAGAAAGGTAAGGCCTTCTCAGCTGATCTGGACAAGAACCGGTTTAGGGCCGCCAGGCGCCCCGTCAATCTCTGGACATCCCTTACCGAGGTTGGGGGTTGCATCTCAACAATGGCCTTGATCTTCTCAGGATTTGGCTCAATCCCCCTCTTCGTAACCATGAAGCCCAAGAACTTCCCCGTCCTTACGGCAAAAACACACTTCTTTGGATTAAGTCTAAGATTATGCCTAGCCATAATCTCAAAACATTTTTCTAGGTCTTGAGCGTGTGTGTTGGCTGTCCTGCTTTTCACCAGCATATCATCGACATAGGCCTCCATGGTCCGTCCAAGTAAAGGCCTGAACAATTTGTTGACCATCCTCTAGTAGGTCGCCCCTGAGTTTTTCAACCCAAAGGCCATCACCTTGTAACAATATGTCCCATCCGGGGTGAGAAAGGCCGTGTTTTCCTCGTCATCTTCCGCCATGAAGATCTGATGATACCCTTTAAAGGCATCCATGAAACTTAGCAGCTCACACCCGGCGGTTTCGTCAACCATTTGGTCCGGGCTGGGGAGAGGATAAGAATCCATTGGGCATGCCTTGTTGAGGTCTGTGTAGTCTACGCACATCCTCAAGGTATCACCCTTTGGAGCCAGGACTACATTGGCCAGCCATTCAGGGTAGTTTACTTCCCTGATATGACCTACCTCAAGTAGGTCCTTAACCTCCTTCTTTACAAAATCTCTCATATCACTTGCCAAAAATCTCTTCTTCTGTCTTACAGGCCTAGACCCCTCAAGAACAGAGAGACGATGGCAAATGACTGACCGGTCAATTCCGGGCATATCAGCAACACTCCAAGCAAATAATGATTTATACCTGGTCATCACCTGGACAATCTCAGTCCTTAGCTCTTCCTGAAGATCAGCCCCAATTTTGACCTTCCTCTCAGGATTGGAGGCATCAATCTGGATCTCCTCCGTGTTTGCATCTGGCTCAATCCTAGCCTACTCCTCACCCTTGTCTACCTGCTAGGAGACCAATTCAATTTGTTCGAATTGGCGGGTCATTTTCTTGACTGCTTCCAGGTAGCAGGTCCGGGCATTCTTTTGATCACCCCTTTCCTCCCCGATCCCATTGGGAGTGTAGAATTTCATGCACAAGTGTTCCATAGAAATGATGGCCCTGACCTGGTTGATTCCAGGTCTTCCAAGAATGGCATTATGCACACACTTGATATCAACCACAACAAATCTCATTTGCTTGGTTACTATTTTGTTACCCGACCCCAAGGTAACTGGTAAGGTGATCTGACCTTCCGCTTCTATTCTAGCTCCAGTGAAGCCTGACAATGGAGTTTGCAACGGTCTCAACATGGACCTGTCCAGCTTCAATTTTTTGAAAGCATCCAAGTATAGAACATTGACACTGCTTCCTGTGTCAACCAGGACCCTGGCCACATCAGCTCCATTGATATCCATTGTAATAACCAAAGGGTCATTATGATCTCCCCCCGTCCTGGGCAGATCCCTATAAGTGAAAGTGATAGGTTCCCTTCTTGCCTGCTTCCCTTGTGATTCCAGGGAAACCACCGCTACGTGCAAGCTCCTGGCCCAATTCTTCCGCTGGGAGGCTGTGTCCCCGCCTTCTGGGCCACCGACAATCATCTCGATGAATTCTTTATCCGGCTTGTTGTTATCTTTCCCGGATTTTTTCCTCCCCTTGTCTTTTCCCTGAGGACGGGTCCAGGTGTTGGCTTTCTGATCTTTATTCCCCGCTGCATAACCTTCCCCCAGCTCTCCGTTCAAGGCCATCTCCTTGAGCACGGCCTTGACATTTCGGCAGTCCGCCGTGTTGTGGGAATCGGATTGGTGGTATGTGTACCACTTCTCCGTCCATTGTCTCTTGGGTTGCTCTCCCTTCTTATCATCCCTTATCTGGTGGATGGACCCGTCATATGTAGCCTTTGGCTTGGACCCTCCCGTCTGGTCATCCTTCTTCGACTTGTCATATTTCGCCTTTGTATAGCCCTCCTCCAACTCTCGCTTGCTCTTGTTCAAGACCTCCGGCTCGGCGTATTCCCATGCCGTATTATAGGCTTCCTGATAAGAGGAGGGTGGCCTTCTACAGAATTCAGTGTAGAGGTCACCCGACCGGAAGGCATTCATCAATAAAGACATGGCCGTCTTATCATCCATCTCTTCTACTTTGTCAACCTCATCCCTCCAGCGGGTTAAGAATTGAGTCAAGGACTCCTTCTCCCTCTGCCCTACCGTGTTAAGGTAGGTGAACTTCTTCCTCTTAATGCAGTTGTCCTGGTACTTCTTGCGGAAAACTTCGGCAAGTTTCTCAAAGGACCCAATCCTGCCATGGGGAAGGCCGTTAAACCATTCCACAGGCCTCCCTCTCAAGGATGAGAAGAAGAGCAAGCACTCCTCAGCATCAGTGCACCCGGCCATCTGTGCTGCATTGTGGAAGGTGTCAAGGTGGACGTTTGGATCCTCTTTTCCTGTGAATTTCTCCACATCCAGCTTAATCTTCCGCCTCAACCTCTGCGCATGTACCCTGGCCGAAAAGGGAGATTTAGCCAAGGTGTGTTTTTTCGCTCCCGCCTTCTCTTCCACCTTTTCCTCCAGGGCACGTAATTTCCTTGCTACGCTCCCTATCTTGTCCAGGTCATCCTCATCGTATGAGAGCCTGGTATATGCCGACGCCCTCGGCTGGCTTTCTGCTTCCTCCTCGTCTTGGTGAATCGTCTCAGATTCCCTAGAATGACGAGATTGGGCGTGACGACTCCCGCCAAGTCTTTCCATTGCGCTAGTCCGGCCCATCTCAGGACCAAGACGTAGCTTGGCAAACTTGCGGGGTCCATCCTCTTTGTCCCCTAGGCGTTTGAACGCCGAATCTCGAGTCTTGCTGGGTTTGGCTATAGCCTTACCCTTCCTCCTGTGGGCCGCCTCCTGCTCCGCCTCATTGATTTCATGGACATTTGAGGGCGCTGCTTCATTCAAAGTCCCCGTCAAATTCACCTGATGTATAGGGACCATCATAGGGACAAATGTCGACAGGGTCGACACTGGAGGTGGCATGATTGGTGGCGTCATGCTGGGATAGACAAATGGCATGAAGCCCCCTGCCTGTTGCATCATGGCCATCACCTGTTGATAGCCCTGTAGAGCCTGAGCATTTGCCGGGTCAGCAGCAAACTGAGCCCAAGCTGACGGGTATGGTGTGAATGCTCCACCAGGCGTTGTTATCGAGCCTGGGAACATTGTTGTCGTCGGCGTAGGAGTAGGGGTTGACATGATTGGGATCATGCCAATCGATCCTACAGTGGTGATCGGAGCAAAGGTCGTCCCAATGCTCGACATCATCAATGGGATGGTAGGAGTGCTTTCACTCGCAGCCTGGCTTGACACAGCGTTGTAGTTGCTTGAAGACATGATTGTGGATATTTAGTGGGGGTAAAGTTTTGACCTGGTCGAAAAAACTTTAAAAATCGGTCCCACGGTCGGCGCCAAAAATGATGGTGTAAATATAGCTGGGTAGGTTAACCGGGTTTGACCTGGACACACTCGACCCGTAATATAAAACACACAACAAGAACACAAAGTATGACCTAGACCGGGTAAATCTCCTCAGTCCGAATTATATTTCTTACTCTATCTCAAGAGTGAACTTTAGTGAGAGAAAAATTGGATCCCCTCCTCTATCCAATATCATCATATTTATAGAGGAAGATTTGTGACCTTCCCCTGTTCATCCATGGACAAAATAGGAAACCCGGAGGAAGGTCACTGTACATAATCAATCTACTATTCAATCAATGAATTTAGCAACTATAAGCCAAGACATGTACTATTAAATCAAAGACTATAAATGGATATTCTAAATCCAATCAGCCCTGCAAAATGACAAACATTCCTTTCACTGTTTGCCTCGTGATGGACGAACGGCGGGGTGATCCCTCAATCTCATACGTGGTTCACCATGCCTGAGATACTGGACCAATGTTTGCAAAGTAAAGTGACATGACCGGTCACCTTCTCTCAAAGGTTACCCGGTCATTCTTTGTGCTCAACCCGTCTCTGGTCTTCTAGAATATCCTTTGTAACATTAGGCGACATTTTGGCTAACGCCCAAAATGTGACCGGTCACTTTTTTAGTGGAAGTGACAGGTCAAAAGTTGACCCGTCCCAATCGAAGAGTTAACCTCATTTGGTGATTGATAAAAGTGACCGGTCATATTTTGACCTGTCCCTTTCGGTTGTCCGGGTCGGGTATAGGGATATACCCATCAAATGCAAAGTCCTATTTCGGGAAAAAAACATAAAAGTCCTATTTTGATATTTTTCTCTATGTTTTAATCATATTTAGGGTGATTTCTAAATCAGATTAGACTAGATTATTACAAAATCAGATCATTTACGGAATACAATTTAGAGTACACATTTGGGGGGTGTTTGTTTTTCTGCCAGAAGACCTTCTGGGGTCTTTTGTTTGCGCCGCGCAGACGCGCGCAGATGATGGGCTCTGCAGATTGTTTGTTTTTGGAAGACATTTCACTCAAAAAGGTCTTCCTGGCATCTTCTTGGAGAAGACATTAAGCAATGTCTTCTAACATCTTCTAACATCTTCTCCTTTTTTTTCTACTTATCTTCACCACCACAACCGTCCACCGCCACCGTCCACCACTACCACCGTCCATCACCATCGTCGTCCACCACCACCGCCACCACCACCGCCCCGTCCACCACCACCGCCGTCAACGTCCACCACCACCACCACAATCGTCCATACACCACCACCGTACACTACCACCATTAATTTATATAGCAGTCTACAAACATTAGAAAAACAAACAGTCTTCTTCTTGCAGACCGCAGACCTTCGGTCCACCACTTCTTCTGCAGATGTCTACAGTAGTGGTCCGCAGACCGCAGCAGAAAAAACAAACACCCCTTGGTATCAATTGTCAAGAATTTTTGTATTTAAAAACAAAAGTTCGAAACTTTTCCAATTTTACACGCAGAAGTGCCTCATCGTATGCCCGTATGATATGGAAGAAGTATGGAACGGGTAATTCTGGCTCATCGTCGTCCATTTTCTAATGGCTAGCGCCTCCACAGGCACTACCGGCGTCCCTATGTCTTCCTCCTTTCGCCGCTTCTCTCCCGGGCCCTCATACACTGTTCCGCGTGCCACTATTTGCAGCAAAGGCGCCGCCGCCGCCGCAACGACCGCGGCGCCCCTCCTCTCCGAAAACGTCATTCCTCATTGCTCAGTGGAAGTCATCGGCGGGGCTCGAGATGCTTTCCTTCCCTTATTGAAATCCCTTCACAACAATCCCTATCATCCGTACCCTATCATTGGCTGGAATCGGCACGTCGAGACTGTTTACGCCGCCTTCTTCCGGTCCCTCCCCGAGGTCAAGCTTCAGCGCGAGTGTCTGCGCACCAGGTGCGGTGGTTCGGTATCCCTCGATTGGGTTTCCGGAGACAATCGCCGGCTTCCGTCGGATTCTCCCGTGCTCATCCTACTGGTATGTTATGTGATCTTAATCGGGCCATGGAGAGTGGAAAAAAGGGGTATTTATGAATGAATATGCTAACAAGGCTACGTTGCAGCCGGGCCTGACCGGGGGGAGTGGAGACACTTACGTTAGGCATATGCTGGTGAGAGCTAGAAGTAAAGGCTGGCGAGTTGTGGTGTTCAATAGCAGAGGCTGTGGAAATAGTCCGGTGACTACTCCTCAGGTACCAAGCAAATGTTTTGATCTATTTTGCACTGAAAAATGGGGTTATATTTTTTCATCTATTCATATTGCTGAATTTGGTGAATTAGGGGTTTCCTATACGCAACCTAGAATTGTTATCGGCTCGGTTTTTGAGGGATTTTGAATTTTGATTCATGGAACTTATGTAGAGATATCTAAGATGAAAAAAAGTTACTGGTGTTAAGAGCAAGCAACTCCTCCTTGGGGTACCAATAGTTGAAATGAGCATTGACGATCCAGCTTGAAAGAAAATGTACTTCAAGACTTTAATGGGCATTGGAAGATCATTTCCTGTAACTGCTTTCATGTCTGAAGAAGAAAAGAACATTTATCTGGAGAACGTGAATGAATAAAGTTTTTGTTCTCACGCCAATCATATTGTGGTCACACATATTGTCGTCCCCTTGTTTTCTACCATGGGTAGTTGTTAATCTCACTTGCTTTTTTACTCGGTGTTTAAAAAAAAGTGATACTAAATCATCATGTGTTATATTCATCAGCAAGGCTACATAACTATACATGAAACTCGTTACTCTTTTATATCATTCATATGAAGTCTCCCTCTCCTTTCCAGTTCTAGTTATAAAATTTTAGTAAAGCTCTATATCGTTATCAACAAGGGTTTCTGTGAATAATGAAATGAGGTTAACCTTAAATGAGGTTAAACTAGTCCACCACAAAAAAAATTGCATTTGGAATAGATTTATGTTAACCTTAGATATATTAATGATGCTCTTTTGGGGTTGACCAAAAACCAAGACCTGCTGATCCACATCTAAAATTTGCAGTTCTATTCAGCTTCATTTCTTGGTGATATTGATGAAGTGGTGAAACATGTTGGCAGTCGCTATCCAAGTGCCAACTTATATGCTGCGGGATGGTCTCTTGGAGCAAATATACTTGTTCGGTACCTTGGGCAGGTATCTCAGTTTTTTTTTTTGTGGGCCTAGAATTTTACTCAGATTTAAGTTTTATTCAATGTTTTCTTTACAATGTTATGGCAGCCCATAGACGAGCTGATAAACTAATCTATCATTTCAGTTGCATCTTCCATAGCTAAAACATAACAAAACCAATCTGTCTGGAACCTAGAAAATTATTTTGGATTCTTATTATTTTGTCTTTGCTTCATCGGAGTATTTGTTTATGTCATTCGGTCATTCCCAGTTCCAACTCTTTTTATCCAATATTTTTTTTCCCTTTCTCACATCGTTCCAGGAATCTCATTCTTGTTCTCTTTCTGGTGCTGTATCCTTGTGCAATCCCTTCAACTTGCCTATTGCAGATGAAGAGTTCCGTAAGGGATTTAACATAGTTTATGACAAAGCACTAGCTAATGCTCTCCGCAACATTTTAAAAAAGTAACCCAGAATCTTGTTGTTTTCTTATTCCTGTTGGTTTGAACCAGAACTTATATGCTTAACAGTTTTTTTCTCTCATGTCTAGGCATTCTCTTTTATTTGAAGATATTGGGCACAAATATAATATCCCTTTAGCAGCTAATGCGAAAACTGTCCGAGAATTTGACGATGGCCTGACTAGAGGTTTGTATGTTTTCTGCTGGACTAAGGGTCTTTTCTCTTCAGCTTATTCTTACTCCCTCCATCCCATAAAATTCCCAACATTTTGACTTCACGGAGTTTAAGATAGTTGTTGCAAAGTAGAAAGAGTATGGTTGTCTTTCTTTTTTTGGGACATCCAAAATTGGAAAAATCAGAATGATTCAGATCAGACAGAGTAATAACTTTCCTATGTGAAATCCTTTTTATGCTTGCAGTTTCATTTGGATTTAAGTCAGTGGATGAATATTATTCAAACTCAAGTAGCTCAGATTCAATTAGAGATGTCCGCACTCCCTTACTTTGCATTCAGGCACGGAACTTTCTTTCTGTTTGTTTTTTTATTCAAGCAAAACTTCAGGCTATTAAACGCGATTCAAGGGTCCTTACTCCTTAGTAACCTAGCTTATGCTCGGCAGGTTTAAGTTCTTTAAAATATTGAACCATCCTGCTTGCTGGTCATCTCTATGGCTCCTGCTAGTGAATGTGATATGTTTTCAAGTCTTAGACTAAGGCATTGTTTGGGAACAACGTTTACGATTAGCGTTACCATTTCGGATAAAATCTTAATGGTGTAGATAAATTCTGAAAACGCCAACGCTAAATGCTACCGCCAGATAGCTTTTTTAAAGCGCTAACCTCTAACGCCGATGCCAAACGGGGCATAATACATTACCAATTTGAGCTTGCAGGCTGCAAATGATCCAATTGCTCCATCGAGAGGGATCCCGCGTAAAGATATTGAGGTATGTAGTTAAAATTCCTGCTGCAACTTTCCTGGGAAGTAATATTGAGACCAGAAAGTGTTTTTTTGCTTCTTTTTTTCAACCAAATGTGTTATGCAATGTGTGTTCCCCACCAGGAAAACCCAAAATGTTTGCTGGTAGTGACACCACGAGGAGGGCATCTTGGATGGGTGGCTGGTTCGGAGGCCCCAAATGGAGCTCCATGGACAGATCCCATAGTGATGGACTTCCTACACAATCTCGAGCAAGCTAAATCTTCCGCTCATTATTTGGAAGCCTTGAATGGAGGCGGCAGGGTTGCAGGCGTGCCAACAGTTTCGTAGATGGCGATGACGATGAAAAACACACACTTCATTCTTACGAACTACCATTGACAATGTCGTGATTCACGTCTAAAAGTTCGAACGTCATTGTTTTCCTACTAAAAACACTTTTTTTTCTTTTTGCCATTTGCTGTTGCTGGTAATGAACAAGCTGTTGTACGCTTGTAGCCGTATGTATACACGGAGTAATGTATTGCGAGGTATTATTATTACTGAATGAAATTGATAGGGTTGTATCTTAGGGAGTACTCCCTCCGTCCTATTATTAACTTCCCGGTTTGACCGGAGGTGAATTTTAAGGAAGTGTTAAAATTAGGTCGACTTTCCCAAAATGCCCTCCATTTTTAAGGAGTATTAAAGATCCAAGTTTTTTCAATTTATTTTATTTAAATATTGATATAGAAATAAAAAATAAAACATATATATTTAAAAACTACATCAAAAGTTTAACAAAACAAGTGGTGACAAGAGTATTTTATTTTATCATATAGGCCATGAAAAAACACAAATAAATATAAATTCTTGTGAAGTTGGAATAGTGCTATGGGAAGAAAGTTTTAGGATGGAGGGAGTATTAATTTATCAAATAACTAGCGAAAATAGGTAAAAAAAAAGTCATTAAAGTTGGACTGCATGAATAGTAATTGGGAAGAATGTTTTAGGATGGATGGAGTATTAAACATGTGTTTTTTTTATGTTAGTGCTTATTAGCCTATTGCACATAAGCAATTCTTAATTTATATGTTTTTTATAAGTCACATGTTTTTTCGTGCAAGTAAAATGATAGATATATGTCATTTTGAATATTCATAAATAGTGAGTGATATAAAAGTGTTAAAAAGTCAACTTTTAAACACAAAGAAACATGTCATCAATCGATTAATACTCTAAGATACAAAAGTGCTTATAATAATTTTTGGGCCTGTTTGGGAATAGCGTTAGCTATTAGCGTTATCGTTTTGAAAAGGCTATCTACGGGCAGCGTTTAGCGTTAGCGTTTTCAAAGTAATCTGCACCGTTAAAATTTTATCCAAAACGCTAACGCTAATCTCTAACGCTATTCCCAAACAGGTCCTTTGACAAAGCCTATAAACACACAAAAGCACTCACTAAGATTAAAAAACATCTTAAAAGAGTCAAAGTCATTTCAATCTTATAGGAGTACTATACTTCAATCTCATACGGAGTAATATTTATTTAGCTTGATTTTTTTGAATTAAACTAAACAAATTTTAACCATCAAGTAAACAAGAATTGTTTAGAATATTAGTAAACAAATAGTTTTATTATATACACCTTGTAGAAGATTATAAAAAAATTATTTATTCCATTATTATGTAATGCAAATACAAAATGGTTGATGATTAAGATCCATTCAAATTAACTCAAAAAAGTCATTCTAAGAGAATATATGAGAGAGAGCTTTAAATAGAATTTGTTAAATTTTATGAAACTAAGGGGCTGTTTGGCAACTTCTGAATAGGTAAGTGCTGAATCAATAAGAAGTCTGAATCATTAAGTGCTGAATCAGTAAGAGGTCTGAACCATTAAGAGCTAGTATATTGCTTAACTATTCATAGGCAAATGTCTGATCAATTCAGATAAGAGGTTTTAACCATTCAGACTCTGTATAATACTTAACCATTCAGAGGCAAATCTCTTAACCATTCAGACATCTAAACTATTAAGAGGCTGAAACAAACAGTCTAAATCATTAAGTGCTGAACCATTCAGACATCTGAACATTAAGAGGTTAAAACAAAAAGCTCCTAAATCTATTTGGGATAAAATTGATGCTCGGGGCTTCGCGCTCAAGTTTTTTGATAATTGATTTGTGGTATGTTTGATAACATTAATTTGGATTTCAAATCTGAATTTGGATCAAATTTCATGTTTGAGAAACTTAAAAGTTTTGAATTTAGATTTGAGTCAAATTCCTTCCTTTCATAACAAAACTTAATTTGAAATTCATGCACCTTCCATTGTCATTTGAAATTCAAAATTTCAAATTTTAAAATTGAAATGCATGAATTGAAATGAAATGCTAATTTCCAAACACTGTCTTGGATAAAAAGTGTAACTCCTTTTTTAGCGGATCAGTTAGGTCGGGTTAATACTCTTTTGGGTTTGACAGATTTTGAACGGGTCAATGTGGGTTTGATGAACAAAAATTTTGTTCAAAATCTAGTGTTTTCAGGTCGCTTCTTGAGTCAAAATCAGGTAATTTTTTGTCAGGTCGGGTTGGAGCTCTGTCAGGTTCGATAAACAAAATTTTTGTTCAAAACTTAATATTTACAGGTCACGCCTCAAGTCAAAACCGAGTTATTTTTTGTGATATCTAAAAGTGAGAAAATATGAAAGAAATGATAGTGTGTAATACCTTTTGTTTTACTCCTGTCCCACAATAAATTATTTGTTTACTATTTACATGATCAAATTTTAATTACTTTCTCTATTTTTGTTAGTCGTTTGATAAAAATAATATAATCATGTCACAACTAATTCTGTAGATCTTTTGATGTAGTTCTTAAGTATATAATTTTTAGTCTCTTCATTCTATTCCGCTTTTCTAATAAAATATTCTAAAAATAACTTCAGTCAAACAAACATCTTGACGATTAAAATAAGGGAGAAAGAGTAGTTGAAACAAAACTCTTTAATCTTTTATGGAGTGGTGTCACTGCCACGTGTATACGATGGAGTTTATCGGAGTAAAAAACGAAGGAAAATGCTAGAGTCACAAACAAATAGTTCACAAACTTCACAAATTTACCTTTTGTGAATTTTAAAATGAAAAAACTTTTACGATTTGAGTGCATCTTATTTTCTAGAAAAATGTAAAAAAAAGCAAGTTTGTGAATTTTGTGAACTATTTATTTGTGACTCTAGCATTACTCAAAAACGAATTATACCGTATTTTGAATTTTGTTTGGTCAAAGAAAGTCTACGATTGAAAAATAGTCTTCCCAAAGAGGAAAAGATCGTATGTACCACCAATACTGGAATGCCATCATAAACAGCTCTTCTCGTAGGCCAAAAAAACGACCTGATTCATTCTGTATGTAGACAGCGAAAGCCTCCCATTTTGGTGCTAAATTCAATCCCCATGCTTTTTGATTGTGGATTTCTTATCTTTGAATTCCAAACAAAATAAAGATATCAATTTCATTTCATGAATCACTTTAGTCTTGATCTTCAAATTTTGCTTCCTAGGTTCCAAATTAATTCGTACATTATGACTTTTTAAAATTTAAGGCTCCGTTGAGTACACAAAATTCAAACTATGAAATTAGAACTGGAATAATAATTCTAATTCTTTTGCTTGATAGTACAAAAATATGTGAATTTGAAATTAATAGTACCAAAAATGAATTTGAATTGAAGAGTTCAATTTCATCCAAATCAATTCTATAGAATTTCACTTTTTAATTCAATTTTAATTCTGTGTACCAAACGGATCCTAAGATTAAATATAAAAAAATAATGAATAGTAAAAAGAGAATAATATGAGAAAATTATTATGGAAGGATTGAAAGGATCTTGAGGAATGTAGTCAATGCATTATTACAAGAATATTCATATTAATTCTTTTGTTCCTATTGAATCTTTTCATCAGACTTTCCAGTCTCATAATAATTTGATCATTGCTATTTTTATTTGTATATGAGTATTTATTATCAAAATATAATTTTTTTAAATAATATTTTAAAATTAATATATTGAAATTAAGTTTATATCGTATGCAATAGATTTTTTTCAAAATTTATGCTTAAAATTTAAATATATAGTCTAAAAAGTATAAATGAGAACAATCCAAATGGATAAAGGGAGTACAAAAATACCTCTATTGCTATTTGCTAAAAAATACTCCCACTGTCCCAAAAAGATTGGGACATTTTGACTAAAGTAGTAAAATAATGAGAGATAATTTTATGTTGACTTTCCAAAAATATCCTTGATGTGATAGGTAAAAGTAGGATGTGATGTGTAGATTATTAGGAAAAATGTATGATGTGATAGGTAAGGTATGAAAAAGTAAAGGGTAAAAGTGGGTTTTTAATAAATATGGGACAGACTTTAAGGGACGCAAATTTTTTGAAACGTGACAGACTTTTTGGGATGGAGGTAGTACATACTCTGTTATAATTTTTTTAAACAAAAATATTACGTGTATAATATACGTAGTACCTACATAATTTGTCCAAATTTAGAATCTAGTCCATTTATTTGCCATTAATTTTTTTCCTAGTTACAAATCCCATCTTCTCTACCTTAAAATATCAAAAGATGTTTTGGGCCTGGCCTGGCATTATAAATAGACATTTTGGTCGGACCATAACTCCCCAGTCGCTCAAACTCTTTTGACCACACTCCGAAGATTAAAACTCTCGAAATTTACTGCGCAACAATGGCGGACACGATTCACCAAAACGTCAACGTTTCGAACAAGAAGAGGTCGGGCTCCGACGAATGGGAACGGGACGATACGGCGGTGAAGGGGAAGAAGGGCGGGAAGAGTTCGTGGGAGGATCCGGCGGCGGCGTTGGCCAGCGCCCGCCACGAGTTCGGCGAGCACGGCGGCGTGAACATGTCGATCGAGGCGTCCGCGACCTTCACGGTGATGGAGCCGGAGACCCTGCGGCGGATGTTCGCCGGGGAGTTGGGGCCGGATCACGATTACTTCATCTACAGCCGCCACTACAACCCGACGGTCCTGAATCTCAGCCGGCTCATGGCGGCGATGGAAGGCACGGAGGCGGCGTACTGCACGGCCTCCGGGATGTCGGCGATCTCGGCGGTGCTGTTCCACCTGCTGAGCAGCGGGGACCACGCGGTGGCGTCGCGGACGCTGTACGGAGGGACCCACGCGCTGCTGACGCACTTCATGCCGAGGGCGTGCAGCACGACGACGTCGTTTGTGGACATAAGGGATCTGGAGGCGGTGAAGGGGGCGATCGTGGAAGGGAGGACGAAGGTGCTGTACTTCGAGAGCGTGGCGAACCCGACGCTGACGGTTGCGAATATCCCGGAGCTGTGCAGGATAGCGCACGATAAGGGAGTCACGGTGGTCGTCGACAACACCTTCGCTCCGATGGTCCTGTCGCCGGCCAGAATGGGCGCCGACGTCGTCGTCCACAGCGTCTCCAAGTTCATCAGCGGCGGGGCCGACATCATCGCAGGTACCTCCCTCCCCTATTATTCAATGCCTCTCTTTGAATCCAGAGAAAAAGTTACAAAAAAAAGGCCAAACGCATCCAAAATGAAACACATTACGGCTTAAAAGTGTTTCTCCGTACTCCCTAGGATTTAACTTTAATACTCCTTCCTTTCCGTGCCAATGGGTAATTAAAGGTTGGATTAAGTAAAAGAAATATTTGCATTAAATAAATGTAAAATTTATGTAGTAATTTAAAAGGTAGAGAATAAATGTAAAAAGATTGTAATGTTAAAGGTCAAAGACGTTCCAGTCCAATGGGCTATGGCATCAGGGTGATGCCATGTGAGGCAAATGAAGAACCCAAAAAATCAGAGCCAGAGGTGGCAAGGGCGTGGCAGGTAAATACCTCGCCATTGCCTTTGCCCGGGATGTTCAATCGGATCGATCCGATCCGAAAATTTGGATATCTGAAAATTTTGGATCATGTAAAACTCATTCCATATTCGATTCAAAAATATTCGGATATCTAAATTTTCGAATCAGATCACCGAATTATTCGAAAAATTGACTTTTTAGCCAAAATTTACAAAAAAGGGATAAAATAGAAAAATCAACCCACAATATCAAATTCAATATAAATTTACTAAACGCAAAATTCCACCACTAGTTAATGACCTAATAAAAAAGATACCAAATTCAATTTGGGAGTAACTTTTGGTAATTTTCCTAAACATAGAAAAAGCACAACTAAAACAAAAAGTTCCAAAATGCTAATGCAAAAAGTCCAAAATCCTTGAGTTCCAAAATCAACATAAAATTGCATTAAACATATAACCATAATATATATCTATAAAATTCCATTAAACATATAGAAAAAAAATCAGATATTCAATTATCCGAAAAATTTTAGAAATTGAATCCATATCCGATCCGAAATATCCGATAACAAAAATATCGGATCAAATATCCATTTTTCGGATCGAATCTGCCCGGATCGTGGACGGATATTTCGGATCGGATATTTTTGAACACTCCTATCTAAGAAGTATACTCTTTTTAAGTATGTCAGGTTCAAAGAAATTGGAAAAAAGAAAAGAAAAAGATGCTCTCATTTTCTCACCAAAATGAGAGGACTATTATTATTATTATTATTATTTTTCCTCTTAGTATATTTTACATTCTCATTTCTTTTTCTTTTCTTTCCATCTCTAACCAACCAAGAAAATATATTTTCCATACGATTTTCCAGTTATTTCCCTATCAAATCCCTTGAATCAGAGTGGGATCACAAAGGTTGTTTGTGACTTGGTGCACTTGAGCAGGTAGTGTTTAGGGGGGAGGTCTCCAGCAAGTAGTCAAAGTACTCACTTTTATCGCCTAATAGATTCTGTCAAATCTCAAAATTACTCCATGTACTCAAACTTATCCAGATATGGGAGAGGCGCCTACTCAAATACTTATTTCTCTTTTAATAAAAAGTAAATAAAATACATTTAATTAAAAGCATGAGGTGAACATGGTCTAGTATAACTTGAATTCTTAAAAAAAAATTGATTTTTTTTATTAATTAGAATGACCTTAATTGTTATGGTAGAAGATTCAAATTAAACTTTATATTGAAGAATGGAAAGGAAAATTGTAGATATGATGATGGGCCTGTTTGGGAATAGCGTTAGAGATTAGCGTTAGCGTTTTGGATAAAATTTTAACGGTGCAGATTAATTTGAAAATGCTAACGCTAAACGCTGCCCGTAGATAGCCTTTTGAAAACGAATCTCTAACGCTATTCCCAAACAGGCCCGATATAAGACCATGTTCAAAATGAAAATGTAACGGGCGCATTCTAATTCAGCACCGAATTAATTACTGAATTAGCGTACGTGAATGGGTGGGTAAAGTTTGGGCAAAAGGACTAACGACATGTGAGTTGTGCCTCTCTCACACATACTAAAGTCCAAAGGCACCGCACCATCACATGCATTATTAATATATTGCAGCAGCTACTTGCTCTCTCTCACTCACACACTCAGCTCACATTTGTCCCCTAGTTACTCTAGATTAGTTGCTACGTGTGGCATCCACAGCCCTTTCTTTATTTGGCCTCACCTTAAGCACAACAAACTGGGCATGCACCATCCCCCATAGTAGTATGACCATATATATATGCCCTCATTGAATCTCGACAGTGGCAGTGCATGAGTTTTATTATTTGTAATAGTTTCCTGCAGGGCACGAGACGACAGACCAGATTGAGATTATACCATGACTTACTTTTGACATAATTCTTACCGGAGTAATTTCTTTTTTCTTTACTTCCAGAATTTTCATTAACCAAAATAAATGCAAATATTAGAAGTTATGCACGGATGGTGCTCCATATTTGACATTAGCCATCCAAGAGATAAGGCTTCTTGATTGGCAAAGATATGTCATCCCTTTTTCATTTCTTCCCACGTGCATCAGTTTTTCCGGTGCGCGTCTCTATCGAGTCGATTGTTATGCTTCCTATTTTGAACAATTTGATCATTCAACTTTGACAGGGGCCATATGTGGGCCAGCAAAGCTGGTGAATGCGATGATGGACCTGCGCCAAGGCCCACTTATGCTATTGGGCCCCACAATGAACGCAAAGGTGGCGTTCGAGCTCTCCGAGAGGCTTCCGCACTTGGGCCTGAGAATGAAGGAGCACTGCAACAGGGCCCAACACTTCGCCGCAAGGATAAAAAAGCTGGGGATCAAAGTAATCTACCCCGGGCTGGAGGACCACCCGGACCACACCCTGTTCAAGTCCATGGCCAACAAAGACTACGGCTACGGCGGCCTTCTCTGTGTCGACATGGAGACAGAAGAGAGGGCCAACCGCTTCATGAACCTGTTGCAGAACTACACGCAGTTCGGGTTCATGGCGGTCAGCTTGGGGTACTACGAGACACTCATGTCCTGCTCGGGGAGCAGCACGAGTAGTGAGATGAACAACGAGGAGAAGGAGCTCGCCGGGATCTCACCTGGCCTCGTCCGGATGTCGGTCGGGTACACCGGGACTTTGGACCAAAAATGGGGCCAGCTTGAGAAGGCCCTCTTCAGGATGCAAGAATCCTCCACCACCACCACCACTTTGTTCCAAAAGTGATTCAGTTCTCTTTATTTAAGTATGAGAACCATTCTACTGGTGTAACCAATCCCTTTTGGAATTGTGCATGCAAATAATAACTAAGTTTGGTCCAGTATTATTTTGAGCTTTATACCCAAGGATTCAATATTGGATTGAACATATACTCATAAACTTCACATTTTGAACTTAACAATGATGGATTGAACATGTACTCATAACAAAATCCTATTCGGTTCAGATCTACATACATACATGTTTTACAAAGGGTGTTCCTATTCCATGATGCTGCTTCAATACCGATAGAATTTGGGATGGGTTTGGACAACTGGATTGGGCTATAAGACACTTGGGTTGAACCACATTAAAAGATTGAATCCAATGAAGTTAGCTACGCTCGTCCCAGTATCGATTGTCCCTACAAAAACCATTCAGCGATAGAGTAACCATGCGTTGCACATCACACGACATGAATAATTCATTCAACAAATTCGTCTTCCGCATTTATCAAGAAGGCAACCGGCCGGGAAATTAGGCATAAATGGTGGTCCCTTCTGTCAAGAGGAAAGGATTGTGAGTGTCGCCGCTAAGCCAAGGTTTCAACCATACTTGTTCTTAATTAATTAAACTCGAAAGGAATAAAGTGTATGTACTTCGTATTAAAGTAGGTCTCCATTGTATTTGTGGAAATGTATGTATGTATCTAGATATATATAAGTGACATCTAAATAGGAGTGTCATTATTTTTTATTTTCTAAAGAAGAGTTTGGCAGTGTAAATGGTGGCATGGAAATGTGATTACAATAATGTAGTGCGTGGCATGGCGATGATGATGAATTACCAATAAACGATGGTCGACGCGACAACGGTGCTCTAGTGACAACATGACACTATGTAATGTGATGGTAACAAGATGAACTCCAATTTAGATTGCAAAAGGGAATGTTATTTACTTTTGATATATTCATTATCTTTACTCTCTATTCAGGGAGTTCTTTCTTATATTTGTGCGGTGAAAAATCAATTCAAAGATAGAAAAAGTAAAGAAGAAGCTAAGATGAAAATAGAAAGTGTTAAGATGAAGATAATGTATAATGGAAAGAGAGCAATCTAACGTTGAATTTTTTGTAATATATGAATACTTTTTTAAGGGAAAATCTTCTTATTTAAACAAATTAATAAATAAACAAGAAATTAAAATCTCAATGAGAAGACATCTAAGAAACGATATTACTTACTCTTAAAATTTAAGTGACAAAATATCGTAAAAAGACTGATAAACTCGCACCACTGTTCCAAAAAATGTGCATCTACCCTTAATTGAAACGTTTGTGTTTTAGAGTGATCCTAAATCAATATAAAATTTGAGTTTAATTTTTTTTTATTTAATTAAAAAGTATGTTCAATTACTTTAATCCAACTGCAACAATTTTTTGACAAAGAGAAAGAACATTTTGGTGGGAATGTTAATTTTTGACATTTGTGGCTAGATGATATTTGCTTTTTTGAAGGCTATCAGGTTATATAGTATTCCAATACAAACAGATGGCATTTTTTTAAAACTTTGGACTATGTTGAGTTTTGTAATAATATCATTTTGACATCTTTGCCTCAGTTGCTTTTGTCAAGATCATTTTCACATCTAGGCTTCATTATCTCTCTTTTTTAACAAACGCAATCAATTAGAATTTTTAAATCCATTGGTGTTTTATTTGTTTTATTAATATTTTGGAATTAGTGGTAAAATAACATCTTGATGGAGTCCCAGCTTTTCCCGTTGCTTTCTATGCCTACATTCCTTTTCCTTGCTTCTTCCCGTCTTTCCTCTCCACACCCCTTCTTCTTTCTTCCCATTTCCCTTTCTTACGTGTCACTTTTCCCATCTCCTCCCCCTCTCAACACCATACCCCATAGCCTAAGAGTGAGTGGGCTTCCCGTTTTCCCTTTCCCAATAAGCAATGAACCATCTATTCAGGCAAAGAAAAGTAAAGAAGAAAGTTAAAAAAAAAAAAAAAGATTCCGAATGGCTATTCGGATTGCATCTATAAAAGCTCAATTATTTGGCTTCTATCATTAAGCCATTTGGCTCCCAAGCAGTGAAGAAGAAATTGCAATGGGTTACTATAGAAGAAGAAGAAGACCCGCCTCACTGAGTCTTGCAGTTTTCGGGTCGGCAATAATAATGCCTCTGCTCTTGTTAATGGTTGGGCCTAAATTGGGCTCAAGTCGGGCCCCGTCCACTATTCACCCCCAACCCCAGCCCGGAATTTGCGCCATTTTCGTTTCAATACACAACTACGAATGCCAGGAACACCAGGTAAAGAAAGATTATTTGCCCCAATCTCTCCATATTTTTTTTTTAAAAAAAAGAGTTTAGTTCAGTTTAAAGTGTATTTGACCGCCGATCGGTTAATTGTATTTGTTCGTTGTTGAATTCGTTGGTCAGGTGACGACAGATGATGGGTACATTTTGAGCGTCCAACGAATTCCGGCAGGTCTCAACCGGAACGGCGGTGGCGCCGAGGGCGGGGCCAAACAGCCGGTCCTTTTACAACACGGCGTTCTCGTGGTGAGTAAAATCTGGCAACGCTTTCACCTTTCAAAAATATGTTTGTTTGATCTAATTTGGTACTCTCTTTGTTCTAAAACGTTTTCTGTTTAGGAGATTTTACCGACTTTTTTTTTAATTCAATTTAGTTCATTGTAAGTGTAAATTCGAAAAATAAAATTTATATATTTAAAAATTACATAAAAAGTTCTCCAAAATGAAAGGTGACAAGACTATATTATCAAATATCTAACAAAATAGGTTAAAAAAAAGTAATTAAAGTTTCACCATGTGAATAGTAACTGAGAAAACCTTTTAAGATGGAGGGAGTAGAACTTTTGAAGTAATATTTTAGTATATAAATTTTATAACTAATACGTAAAATCAAATAAATTAAATTGAAAAATAACTTCAGTCAAACTTCATAAATTAAAACAGAAAGTTTTGTTTTAGGGTGAAGGAAGAAGTATATTTTGTTGCTTTGCATATAGAATAATGCTTTAGAGGATCAAAAAAAATATGAACCCCATCAAAAAAAATGAAAAAGTTATATGACCGAAACAACAATTTAGCTGCTCACAAAAGGCATTGTCCATATGCTAAAATTCACCGTTGGTCCTTCAAGTTTTTGCATTATACACGGTTAGTCCTTCAACTTTGAAAATTCCACGAATAGTCCTTCAAGTCATGTTAGCGTTGCATGGTTGGTCCTTCAACTTTGAAAATTCCACGAATAGTCCTTCAAGTTACATTAGTGTTGCATGGTTGGTCCTTTTGTTAATTTTGGCGTTACTCCATGCATTTTTTCATTTTTCATTATAAATACACGTGAGAAACCTTCTCTTTTTCATACAATTAAGTCATACTCCCTCCGTCCTATAATGATCTTCCCGGTTCGCAAAACGAAGAAAAATCCCAAGTTTTTTCAATCTATTTTTTTTAAATATTGGTATAGAAATAAAAAATAAAACATACATATTTAAAAATTACACCAAAAGTTCAACTAAACAAGTGGTGACAAGAATATTTTATTTTATCATATAGGTCATGAAAAAACACAAACAAATATAAATTCCCGTGAAGTTGGAATAGTGCTCTGGGAAGATCATTATAGGACAGAGGGAGTACTTTTTTGTAGATTTATTTTAATTGAGATATTGGTAAAAAAATCAACTTGGTTGACTGTAAAAAATTAAAATTTGATAAATACTTTACTGTAGAGTTAGTATTTTTTTAAAAATTAAACTAATAAAAGCAAGAGTAACTTATTGTATTCAAAAAATTGAGTAATAAAAGTAAGAGTAATTATTATTACTTTAATGGACCTATATTAAATATGGTTCAATTATATGAAGAAGAAAGGATTCCTCACATGTATTTATAATGGAAAATACAAAATGCATTGACTAACGATAAAATTAACGGAAGGACCAACAATGCAACGCTAACGTGACTTGAAGGACTATTCGTGGAATTTTCAAAGTTGAAGGACCAAGCATGCAACACTAATGTAACTTGAATGACTATTCGTGGAATTTTCAAAGTTGAAGGACCAACCATGCAACGCTAACATGACTTGAAGGACTATTCGTGGAATTTTCAAAGTTGAAGGAGCAACCATGCAACGCTAACATGACTTGAAGGACTATTCGTGGAATTTTCAAAGTTGAAGGACTAACCGTGCATGACGCAAAAACTTGAAGGACCAACGGTGGATTTTAGCCTTGTCCATATTACACATCAAAAAAAACTTTTATAATCAATACTCGGTATATTGTAGTTTTGTGCGCTGCATGATTGTAGAATACTAATATTTCCTTCTAAAAATATATGCCTAGTTTGATTTTTTTCATTCAAACGTGATAAATTTAAATAAACGGCTAAAGATAAATTCGATTGCATATCAATGCAATCATTTTTATAAAGTTTTTCATAATTCCAAAGCAAAGGAGTGAATGAATTTTGCAACAGAGTTTGTCCCTGAATGCTCAAGTGTAATAACTAACAAGCAACAACAAGAATATAATCAATAAATGTTTTAAGGAGTATATATGTATATGTACGTACGGTACAGGATGGCGCGACATGGCTTTTGAACGGACCAGAGCAATCACTGGCAATGATCTTGGCAGATACTGGTTTGTTCGATGTCTGGATTTCTAACCTAAGGGGAACCAAGTACAGCCGGAGGCATTCGAACCTTGATCCTAATAAGAAAGTATGTATTACTTTTAACTTATTATAAATTATTATTATTATATATGGTCATTCTTACAATCACATACATGCAAGATGTGTACCAAAAAACAAAACATGTAAGAAGAGTTTGGGTCTTATTGTTCCCTTTAATAAGGTATGTTGTTGTTGTTGTGTTTAGGAATACTGGAACTGGACATGGGATGATTTGGTGGTTCATGACGTACCTACGGTTATAGATTATGTGTTTAAAACAACTGGTCAAAAGATTCATTACATAGGCCATTCAATGGTAAGGACAAACGATTTCTGCAAAATATTCGTTTGTAGTTTTTAACGCAGATTGCTTTTCATGAAATTATTTCAAAAATAAGCATACCCCAAGTAAGGATGATGGATATAATAAGTTGTTGTTAATCGAAAAATGTTCATCAATGAATAACTTGCAGGGGACATTGATAGCTTTGGCATTTTTGTCGGAGGGAAAGCTAGTAGACAAGGTGAGGTCTGCAACGTTGCTAAGCCCAATCGCTTACTTAAGCCATATGACCACCAAGATTGGCGTCATGGCTGCCAAAGCTTTCGTCGGTGAGGTGCGCGGGCGTACAAACTTTAATCAAGCGTTAACTTTGGATTATATTTTAGAGAAAAATGTATAAAACGGACCGGAGATCAAAACTTAATTTCGTATATGCAATATAATGCCCATTGCAGATCATTACATCAGTCTTCGATATGGCAGAGTTTGATCCAAAAAGGTAAGAATTTATGTTGAAATATCGGGTGTTAGAATATATATATATAAAAAACCTTTCCTGCACCTACAACCATAAGCTTGACCTTTTGATATTGTCCGATTCCTGCAGTGCGGCTGTGTCCAAGTTCTTGAATGATCTCTCAGGGGCAGACTGCTCGGACCTGATGAGTGTGTTTACTGGTATAACTTCACTTATAACGTTGCATTATATATTATCTTGGTTCTCTTGATTCTTGAGCGCAATTAATTGTCAACTAAGCTTCTTTGACATCAATTCGACGAATTATATATGTATAGGGGAAAACTGCTGTCTCAATGCCTCTACTGTCGACCTCTTCAAGGAACACGAACCGCAGCCAACATCTACCAAGAACATGGTGCATTTGGCTCAGAGTAAGCGATTGTGCTACGTTTCTTTTCATTTTTGAGTGATAATGTAGTTAAACTAACATAGACGACATAATTGAAATTGAAGCTGTTCGCGGTGGTGTCATAGCAAAATATGACTATGGCAACAAGTTTTTTAATATAGGCCACTACGGGAAACCCAACCCTCCCGTGTACAACCTCACAAACATTCCTTGTGACTTTCCCATCTTCATGAGCTACGGAGGACGGGATGCCCTATCGGACTCCACAGATGTGCTGACCCTGCAAGACAACCTCAAGTCCCATGATGTTCCCAAGCTCGAAGTTCAGTACATTGAGGATTACGCCCATGCCGACTTTATCATGGGGATAACTGCCAAGGATGTTCTGTATACCCAAATTGTTAAGTTCTTAACAAGTCTCCAATGATCATATTCATGTCTTTCTACACATGATGCGTTATTGTGAGGGTGAGAATTCCACATTTTTTTGTTTGGTGTATAGTCCTTTATATTATTACGAGCTGTTATACAATGAAAATTGCATTGGGAACTTATTTACTTACGACGTATATCATTTGTATGGATATTGAGTGATGTTTTTTTTAAGATCATGCTTTTGCCCTCCTAGCTTCATTACTTTTTTATTTGGCTTGCATGATTTCGTCTTGTGAATGTCTTCTATTCCACCATCCTTTCACGTACGATGGTATGGCTCTCCTAAAAAATCTTGGATGTACAAAACATTTGTGGAGTAACTTAAACTTTTTTTTTCCTTTTAGTTTCATCTAACTCCTAAAAAGTACTCTTCAAATTCTATTGGGTTGTTCTACTTTACATAAAAAGATTCATGTTGCGAGAATATTTATTACCAAGAGTAAACATACAGTCTCTAATTAATTAAAGATAATGTTTCATATTTAGTCTCTAATTATTCCATAATCGGTTATGTGGACGAGAATATAAAAGAATTAGACCTAAGCAGACTTTGAAAGACGTGGTTAGCCAAAACCTTAGACTTTTAGCCCCTGTCGAGGATATTACAAAAGATAGAAATATGATAGTTGGATAGTTTGACGGTACTTTTTGTGCTTAACAATGTTCGCTACATTTTCTCTCTTCGCCTACTTTATGTTTCTTTCTTCTGTGTTAATCAAAATGAGAGTCGCTTAGAAATAGTCTTTCTACTTCCGAGCAAGAGTAAAGTTTGGATACACTCACCCTCCCCAAAATCTACGCCCACTGGGTTCTTGTTGTTGATTAACTATTTATACTCCCTCCGTCCTATAATGAACTTCCTGGTTCGCAAAACGAAGAAAAATCCCAAGTTTTTTTAATCTATTTTATTTAAATAATTGTATAGAAATAAAAAATAAAACATACATATTTAAAAACTACACCAAAAGTTCAACAAAACAAGTGGTGACAAAAATATTTTATTTTATCATATAGGCCATGAAAAAACACAAATAAATATAAATTCCCGTGAAGTTGAAATAGTGCTCTGGAAAGATCATTATAGGACGGAGGGAGTAACATTTACTCTCATGAAAATTAAGATTTTTTTATTCTTTAAATACCTAAATGCTCCCCTTACATTCCAAAATAAGTTTCATGTTTATTATTTCAAATATCAAACTTTAATCACTTTCTTTCTATATTTTCTTTTTATATATTTAACTTTAATTTCTTTACTTCTACACTATATAATTTTAAATATAAAATAATTAAAAAAATAATTTTAATCAAACATCATAAACCAAAACATAAGATTTAAATTGAGAAAGAGGAAATACTTGAAGTGTAAAATTACTCTAAGATAAAGACCAAACCAATCTTGAATCAGTCCCTAACAGACTACCCAGAAGAAAAGCCATTTTTTTACGAAGACAACGGATTCGGACCAATTACGAAAAAAGACGGAAGTAACTCCATTTTAAGTCATACTCCCGCCAAAAAAAAACTACTCCGTATCAATTATTCTAAAATTTCTAAGGACTAATCTTGTATGACTGATCCTATCATTGTGCTCATATCTAGGGAAACATTGTCGTGCACAATAGTTTACCAGAGGAACGATAGAGAGAAATTATCGGAGAGCTATGGACGATGCGAGGAAAGAAGATGAGGAAGATTACCGATGGGAGAAGAAAGAGAAAAACTCAAATCGATGACCATTATATGCTGGTTCAGTGGTTCCTCCACATTTAAGTACTTAAAACAGGGCTCAACGAAATTATTGTTGAAAAGCCATCCAGTTTGACACATGAAATAAAATTAAACAAATACATGGGGACAAAGTTTTGTATTGTTTACCTCAGGATTAAAACTACTTTTGGCCCAAAAGTTATCCCAGATTTGATTCACGAGCCTAAAATATGCTAAACGGCAATTGCAGTGTCTGCACAGAGCAGCCATTAGAAATTATGGACTTGCGCTCAGTGCTCTCTTGATGGGTGTTGTTTTTTTTTAAACCTTAACAAAGGTAAACGAGGGTATGGCTTACAACTAAGAACGGGGGAAGATAAACGAGGGTGAATGTTACCCAAAATGATTACCAAACCATCAATGGAACAGAAAACTTCAACTTAATGTCAAAACATTCTTAATTTAAGAAACAGATAAATAGTTTGAGACAACACAATGACACATGCAGGTACAAAAGAAAGCAAAACCATGATGACAACCTTGGATAACCTTCCCACACATCATCTACTTGATCTTCTTCTTTGGCCTCAACTGTAGCCAAAAAATGGGAAAATGTCATTACCATGCGAAGCTGTGAGATGGAAACTATTGGTGTTTAAGACGAGGTAAAAAAAGGCCAAGGGGTGAGCTGCCAACTCTTTCTTAGCTCCAAATCAGGGGCCAACTAAGGTTTGTAATCCTCTAGCATTAAAAAAACTGAGTTACTTTTTTACTACTAATTCATAATGCATTTTAGAAAAATATAACTTAATTTACCAATAACTAGCCAAAAAATTGTTGTGAAAGATTATCTCCATATTTACATCTAATACCTTCATTTATATTATTTTTAACCTCTTCACAAACAATAAAATACCAGGGCTACCAAATATAATAAAAACCTGATTGCTGTGACCACATTTCTTCTTACGGCAGTTGACAGCACGGGGATGAAGGCGAGCATAGCACCTAATTGAAAAGAGAACTTTATCAGAACCAAAGGGAAAAAAAGAATGACATAATCCACTAAGTACTCATTACATCCAGCTTAGAGTGAGGATTGTTTGAGGGAACAGATGATGACTCTTTAATCGTTTTGCACAAAACATTTTTAGGGTTGGGAGGACAACACATGCCCTCAAATTTTGGAGCGGGGTAATAGAATTTTAGCTCTAAACCCTATCCCCATCTAAGAGTCTCTTCAACAAAACACACCAACTAAGCAAAACATGTAATGTGTTTAAAATTTATTTTGAAAGAAGCAATAGTAACCACACTACTCTAAAGGGAAACACAGCTGTTATATTGAAATGTATTTGTAAAAGGCTAAGACCCATATAGCTCATATATCATCAACTACAGTAATTGTTGGTACTTAAACTCCACAGTAATATTTTGAGGATGTAAAATAGAATTTCAAATAAAATTATGATACAGAATCCATATCACAAATTTCATATGTAAGATGATTGCCTGAATAGTTTAGAAAATAATTTGCAATAAAGCACATGATCAAACACATGGAAGAGGACTTATTGGAGACAGCATTTCCTAATTCAGGTATAGATCTCAGAAAGTATAATAATCTGGAAACAATTAGGGGATTCAATTATTTTTTTGAAAAATTTTGTTTTCAAACACGGTATATAATCCTGCCCTATACCAGAACTTCCCTGTAGAAAAAGATGTCACTTTTATACTTAAAGTTGAAGAAATATTATCCAGATTTGAGATTTCATATGCCCAAAGATTCAGTGGATGATAATAAAACAAAAAAGCATATTGGGGATGAGGAAATGAGAATATACTTGCGGCAGATCGTTTTCTCAGCGTTGTACTTCCTAGCCAAAGCCATCAAAGACGGCTCGATAATTCCACCACGAAGCCTCAACACCAGATGCAGAGTAGACTCTGTTCGAATCCCAAATCAAGTCAAATTCCACGGTGATTGAATCCAAAAAGGCATCAAGAACAAAACCCTAGATTAAACGTTTACCTTTTTGGATATTGTAGTCGGCAAGGGTCCGGCCATCTTCAAGTTGCTTTCCGGCGAAGATCAATCTCTGCTGATCCGGCGGAATTCCTAACGCAAAAAGGAATAAAGATATGGACTTTTGCATAAATTAGGTTGAAATTAAACGAATCGGGAAGCCTAAACGAGATTATAGACAGAAAACGCACCTTCCTTGTCTTGAATCTTGGCCTTGACATTGTCGATAGTGTCGCTAGACTCGACCTCGAGAGTGATGGTCTTACCCGTGAGAGTTTTCACGAAGATCTGCATTTTCGCCTTTCTTCTTCTTGATTCTTCCTCTCTGCTTTCGAACACTTTAAATAGCTAGGGTTTCTCAGGGTTTCGCGTGTATGGGATACCTCAAGCCCACTGGGCCAATGACGCCCTCTCAGTCCCACTCATATCCATCTCCTTTACACAAACTATCATTCTAACTCAAGCGTAGAGATTCAAATCAAATATAAAAATATTCATTAATTATTTTGTATTTGAAAAAGATGATTCTTGTTTGCCTTATTGAATCCGAATTCGAATATAAATCAAATATTATATTTGAATGCGAAAATAAACAGATCTAAATCGTTTATATTTCAAATTATTTGAATAATATAAATAAATATATATACCTTAATAGTCTAATACACCCTAGTTATTCGTATATGTTGGATTAAATAAAAAAGGTTCTTCCAAACAAATTCTAATCTTATTCTATTTAAAAAAAACCCATAATCTTATTCTTTTTCTCAATCACCGCCGCTTTCACGCTTTCAAAATTCGTAGCAATATGAGTAGTATTTTAGATGTGTTATGATGAATTTGTCAATTTATGTTACTCGTAGTTAATAAAAAATAACTTATTATGGCAGCGTTCTGTTCAACTTAGTTATTGTGCTTATTACGAATTTTTATTAAAATCAGATCAAACCGGATCAGATCAGATCCAATCAGATCAGACCACATCTAAACAAAATAAATATTTTTCTTTTTATTATTATTACTATTACTATTACTATTATTACCACTATTATTAGTATTAGTATTATTATTACTATTAATATTATGATTATAATTATTCTAACTATTGTTATTATTATTACTATTAGTATCAATAATACTATATTTTTACTATGATTATTATTACTATTATTATTATATTTATTATTATTACTATTACTTTTACTATTATTATTGTTATTGTTATTATTATTATTATTATTTCTATTATTATTATTATTACTATTATTACTATTACTATCAGTACTACTATTATTATTATGACTATAATTATTATTACTATTACTCTTATTATTAATAATATTAATATCTCTATTATTATTATTATTTCTTTTAATATTTTTAATGCTAGTATTATTATTATTATTTCTATTATTATTATTATAACTATTATTATAACTCTTATAATAAAAATTTTAATTTTAATCAAATTCATATCAGATCAGATCCAATCAGATCAGATCAGAACTTTGAAAAATCAGATCATATCAAGTGAGATCAAGCGAACGGAACACAGCCTATATCTATGAAATGCCTTTTTAAAAAATCTTTTACTAGTTTTCGAATTCAAATATTGAATTATGAATTCAAATACATCAGATATAATATCAAAGCAAATATGAATATTTTTAAAAATTCAAATTATAAATGAATACGAATTCGAATAGATATATTTCAAATGAATACAAATTGAATATCTAGATATTTGATTCGATTCGTATACACCCCTACTCATGCGATGCACGCACTTAAACGACATTTTTTTTATTTTACTTCGCAATAATATTTTTCAAAAATCAAATAAAATGAAACATCGACTTTAAAAATTAAAATAATTAAAAACCATTCTCAGTATAACATTTGTTGCTGAAATTATATTATATATATTGGAAAATGAATATGTCAAATTGATGAGCATTCTTTCAATGCATTCAAGCAACTATGCATGTAAAATTCAAAAATGACAGAAATCATAATTCAACTCCTTTTTTGCTTCTTCTTCATTTTCGCCCTTTTCTTTCTTCAACTTCTTCTTTTTCTTCTTATATGTTGCCATATTAGTTTCTTCAACTCATAGCCACAGAATTCGCTACCCATGACACGAATTTCATATTGGTATGAGGTGTACCCAATCGCAATTCGAATGTGGTCCGATCGTAGCTGGTACGGCGTACCTAAAGCCAACTGAAATCGTCCTCAGCCCCTTGGTAGGGCGCACCAAGTTGAAAAGAATGTAGTACCAATCGTTGGCGGTACAATGAACCAGTCAAATTGGCGACTTCATCTCTCCCAATTAGCAACTTTCCCTCTTCCAATTAATGATTTGTCTTTCCCAGACTTAACGTAAATTGAGTAGTCCCACTACCCAAGCACGTGTATTCCACTAGTCAACTTTCCAATGTTATCTAAAAAAACTCATTTAATATTTAATTCCAAATTCAATTTACATCTAAGTATTTTATATATATATATAATATATATATATATATATATATATATATATATATATATATATATATATTATATATATATATATATATATATATATATATATATATATATATATATATATATATATATATATATATATATATATATATATATATATATATATAATATATATATATATATATATATATATATATATATATATATATATATATATATATATATATATATATATATATATATATATATATAATATATATATATTATATAATATATATATATATTATATATATATATATATATATATATATATATATATATATATATATATATATATATATATATATTATATATATATATATATATATATATATATATATATATATATATATATATATGGGCCGGTCCCCGGAGAATGCACCTTGTGGAGAGAAATGAAAATAAAATCTAGGCGTTGGATCTGATGCATCGTGCAGCTCATATTGCATTCTGCGCTCAGATTTTGACATAGTGCATTTTCAAAGCATTTTGGTGCATTTTGACATGATGCATTTTCAAACCATTTTGGTGCACCTAATTTGGATGCAATTCCGAGCGTTAGATCTCATAATCCAAGACACCAGATTAATTCTCATTTCTCTCCTACGGTCGCAATCTTACCAGAACACACACACACACACACACACACACACACACATACTGAGCAATGATTTTGTATTGTCTCACTTTCTCACACTCTCACCACTCACAACCCAATCTCTATTCCTCTACTTTGAATTTTCTCTCTTTTTTTCAATGGCTTTTGAGAAAAATAATAAATCTTATTATACTCAAGATGATAGTGAGACTTATATTTGTAACACACAAAGTTATGTTGATGTTGATGATGAAGTTGAAGTTGTTGAACAAACAAAAAGTGCAAGCCAAACTCAAAGTCACCCCAATGTTGAAGAGAAGGATAATAACAAACCCGTACTAGATGAAGTTACCTTCATTGTTACTGGTAAGTTCAGCACTTGAACTTATAATTTTATAAATCTATTTTTTCCCCTTTTTTTCTAATATGAATGAAACTTTTTTTAACAATATGTTGTCTTATTATTTTCCCTCAATGTGTTTTGTTATCATTTTTAAATTACAGTTTGGTTATCATTTGTAACACCCGAACCCGCGTGACCAAAATACAAAGACCAGCGGGTTGGGTTGCTACTAAATTGGCATCTAAACACAATAATTTTCAAAACAATTTAAATAAACATTTCAAAACATAGTTTAACATCTATCGGAGTTAACAAAAATGGTGCGGAAGCCTTAAACTACTTAATTCAAAATACAACTTGGGTTCTTGCCCTTAAAAACATTCAATTAATTTAAATGCAATAATTAAACTAGATAACTCCTCCAGTCAGCATCCATCAACCATCTCGTCCTTGCTGCCCTCCATGATAGTTCCTTATTTAATTATGTTACCTACGTGTAGCAAATAGGACAAAGGGCTACACGCTCAACATTGAAGCTAAGTGAGAAATATCTAACGTTTCGACTACGCACATAGACGAACCCACTAGCTCATAACTTCATACAATATCATGCACACAAGTACAACAGTAATAATAACATATAACAACTATCAAATACAACAACTATGTTATAACAACATACTTTATGTTACTTACCTTGATTCTCCACTTGCACATGTCATTATCACAATATTCAAGCCATTATCATAACGCATATCAAACACTAGCTCATAACCTATACTAGGCTAAGGCCAATTTCTCATTATCCACATTCTTATATTAAGACTTAGAGCCACTACCTACGGCCATGACTCAAAGTCTATTCTATGACATCAGAACCACTACCTACAGCCATGATTCGGGTAAACCCGCTACCTACGGCGCCGGTTGGGTGGAACCTCCAATCATAGGGATTAAATCTCAGATTCCATGTACGTACATCTTTACCCGAATGCCACTGGACACTAAGTCCACAAGGCTCTACAACCTATTGTCAATTCACAATCTCAATTCTCACAAAGTAGTCCTAGAGTTCATCTAGGTAACCTATTTCATTATCTTACTTTAATTATACAAATATCACTATCCACAATTCAGTTACTTGCTTCACACAAAGCATATCAGAATTATATATATAAATAATAAGAGAACAACAATAATCATATATTATATCAATTAATACAAATAGCGGCCTAGCGTTGGGTGTAAACACCTTACACTTACCGTCATGCAAATCACACAAATTTGAAGTAAGAAAATGTACCTGACCGTCCTCGTTCAATCAATTCCAATAATAATATATAATATAAATAAATCATAAATTAATTATAATCAAATAAACCACATAATCAATCATACGAAACTATGAACGTGAATTTCAAATCTATATACGAAATCTAGCGTTAGATGTCCACGTACTCACCTCGATTAATTGACGAATAAAAATAAATCAAAGGGACGAAGGAATGACAGAGACGTGGAGCTAACATCGACATCGTTAGTTGGCGGTGAACAGCGGCAGCGGTGGATCAGGCGACATGCTCAGGTACCACTCTGACCAGTTTCCTGCGGCTCTGTTCTCTCTGAGGTCTGATTTGTTCGTTCCCCCTCCCAACTCTTTTTTTCTTTTTTTCAGTTCTACGATGTGTTCCCCTTTTTTCTTCTGTTGCGTGTATGTATATAACTACAATAAGGTTCCCATGACATTGGAACCCAATGTCATGTGATGACCTGGGGCCGCTCAGGTGTCCCATTCGTAAAATTGACAGTTCTACCCCCCCTAACCCCCCGGTAAACCCCCCCCACCCGGCCCCGACCCAAACCCACCCCCTACCCCCGTCAATTGCACCCCACAATTTTATTTTGACTTTGGAGTCAAATTTTGACTCCAAAGTCAAAATCAACTTGTGGGGTACAATTGACGGGGTAGGGGGGTGTGTTCGGGTCGGGGCCGGGTGGGGGGTTTACCGGGGGGGGGGGATTAGGGGGGTAGGAACCGTCAATTTTACGAACGGGGCACCGGAGCGGCCCCGAGTCATCCCCTGACATTGGATTCCAATGTCTTGGGAACCCCACCCATATAACTATATATAGATGGGAGAGTTCCTTATCTTCCTTTTACGAATAGGAAACGTATGTATAGTTATTATTATTATTATTATTATTATTATTATTATTATTATTATTATTATTATTATTATTATTATCATTATATTATAAAATTCTTTCTATTTATCTATTGAACTGTAATAACTATTTTACTCACCACGCTCTACACATATGTCCAAATTTAATAAATTATATACCGTTGGTCACCATTTTACGAGATCTACCCAAAAAATCTAATTTTTATTCAAAACAGATAACTTTGCAAACAATTCATATTTTTGAGTAAATAAATTTAATATTTATCTTTATTAAAATAACGGCTAACTACTAAGCTGGATTCCGAGTCATTACATCATTTGTATAATCTTGTTTAACTATTTGTTTTTGATTACTTCAATCTTATAGGAAATAGTAAGAATCTTGGAGGTTCTACAAAGTGGACTTGCAATCATTGTAAGGGAAATTTTGAATACCAAGATTAATGTCCATTTTTAAGGTCCCGCCGCTTGGAAAAAAGCTAAGATAATAAGATGTCCAACCATATATAAAAATCGAGAGATGTATGAGAGGATTTTGAATAAAGTAAAAGAATCATAAAATTCTAGAGTTTCAAAATATTTAAGGAATCTGACACTCTCCAAAAATGCATCTTCAAAGAAACGACTTGAATAATCTTTTAGCATATTGGAGAGAAACACGATGGATATGAAGATCATTCGAGGATTGTGTTCAAACGGGATTCCATTCAATGTATTATGTAACTCGTAATTTCTTGAAATGATTAGTGCCATCCAGAAAGCACGAGCCGGATACAAACCTCGTATTTTGAAAAAAACAAGAGTATTGCTTGATGAATGTGTACGCGATATTGAGAATGAGCTAACAACTTTTAAAGATAGTTGATACACATAATGCGTCTCGGTAGTCTTGGATGGATGGTCTAATGTTATACATAACCCACTAATCAATGTTCTTGTTGTCAATTCATGTGGTGCAATGTTTATGTGTTCAGAAGACTTTTTAGGGGTGGAAAAAACAAGAGTAAAGATCTCTAAGTTTCTTCTTGGAGCCATTAAGACCATTGGATCAAGTAATGTGTTACAGGTTGTAACCAATAACACAGCTAATTGAAAAGTAGTCTAGAGGGAAATCGATAAAGTATATAGGCATATCTTTTGGTTTCCTTGTTGTGTGCATACCTTAAATCTGATTTTTAAAAACTTGGCAAAAAAAATTCTCATGGTTGTTCAACACGTATAATAAAGGCAAGGGAATTGTAAAATATTTACTCAACCATACTCATACCTTATCATTCTTCAGGGGAAATTCAAAGTTGGAGTTATTGAAGGTTGCAAGAACACGCTTTGCATCACCTTATATCCTTTGGATAATGTTAATAGATTGCAGAAAGGCACTTTCTACCACTATAGTCCTTAATTTTTGGCGGGAATGGGTCAACAATAGGGATGAAAACATGCGAGCAGCTGGATATATTGTCACTGAAATAATAAGAGATGACGAGTTTTGGGAAGACGTTGAGAATATTTTGACTTTTACAAAACAGGTTTTTTTGATGGTGAAGTTTTGTGATCGGGAAGGTCTAAAAATGAGAGAAATCTATGAAAAATGGATAACATGGTAGGAGAAATCAAAGATGCTATGAAGTATAATAAATATTCATCTTCTTTTTCTGAAGTTGAAAGAATTGTTTTAGATAGTTGGGAGAAAATGACAATCCTACTTCATTGTTGGCTATTGCTTTAAATCCAAAATTTTATGATAAATTCTCCCTAAAAAGGTTGGCTCATGGTGGCATGGAAAGAAAGAGCACCAAACCAAGACAAAGAACTTGTAGTTGGTGTTAGGGAAGCATTTCATAGAATTGTTGAAGATGTTGATGAATAGAGGGTATTAATAGAACAATTTGCAACCTTTCATATGAAGAAATTAAAGCGATGTACTCTAGGGCAGAACACAACCTGATGTTGTGACAATGGATCCAATTGATTGGTGGGCAACATACGGATCAGAGACTCCCGAATTGGCGGAAATAGAGAAGAAAATTTTACGGAGAGAAATTGGAGTTCATACTCCTATATCCATAATGTCAAGAGGAATCACTTAAATTGCAAGAGAGCCGATAAAATTGTGTTTATTCACTCAAATATTCGATTTCAATCACACTTTTTTGATTCCCACAGATCAAGCCCTCACAAAAAGTGGAACTTGAATCCAGAAAATGCATATTTAGAAGGTTCAAGTGCTCGCCTTGAAGAAATGGTTTAGGAAGACCTTCATGATGAAGGCTTTGACAATGGGAGAGGAAAAAGGCAACAATCATACTAGAATATTTTAGCTGATGTTTTGTTTTTTATTGGATTTTGTAATGTTATGCACTTATGCTCACCATATCTATTTTTGTTTACTTATGTTTTGACTTTTGGTACGTCGAACCGAATAAATGGTACATCGTACCACTTTGTACCGAAATGAACCTACCCCCTTTATACCGGATTGTAACCTCTAGCGAACATCATACCTATACCGTGTACTAGTGGCGGACCCAGAAATTTGAGGTCGTGGGGTCGTGTTTGTGAGATATTTTATCAACAAATGACATGTCGTGCGTTAAATAAAAAAGTATTCTTTTGAAACATTTTGTCTCATTTCGGTTTATAATGTTCACTAAAACATTTTTATTGAATTTATTTAAATATTGGCTTTGAATATAAACTTAAAAATAATATATTTAAAAATAATATAAAACATTTTATAAAAGAAGTTCATAACTATTTTTTAAGAAAATGATAGACGAAAACATGTAACGAAAGAATATCTAATTTGACTCTGTAAATAATAGGTAAGACAAACATAACGAGATGATGAGTAATTCATAAAATTAAAGATTATATTTATTAGAAAAAATATTAAAGTGAATTGAAAATAAATAATTGTAATTCAATGTGAATATAAATTATAACTTATATGAAGTAACCAGTCGCATCAACTTTTTATATTTTAATATTATATTATTATAATATTATCACTAATAGTAACAAATATGTGTCTCCCTCCTCCGTCCCAAACTTAATTAAATTATTACTATACTGACAAACTTTCCTTTGCTTATACGCTTTCATTGATTATTTAATAGAATAAAATATTCTCGTTACATCTAATTTTCTAACAAAAAAATTTGTGTATTTTTTTATTATGTAAATTATGCTCTCTCTATCTCAGAGTATTCATATAGTATGATTTTTTTTATGTCAAACTGGATAACTTTTAATTTCAATATTAATCTGTGAATAAAGTATATGTAAAAGATTCTTGATTTTGTACATGTTTTAAAAAGTCAAATCAATTATGGAAGAAAGGGAATATGAGTAGACAATGAAAGAATGAAAAAAACAAAAAAAAAGAGTAAATTCCATAATTGGTCCTTTATAACAAGGGGGTTTCCCTATTTAGTCCTCCATTATCAAATATTACCCCACTCGCCCTTCTTTTATGAGTATCTTTCCACAAATAGTCCCTTTTTGATTTTTTATCGTGTTGGTATTAATTTGAGGGCTAAAAGTGTAATTTCACAATGATAATATATCTTTTTTGTCAAACACAATTCCAAAGGTTGTTCCGTTTGCATCGTTTGTGAATTACATTCGCTTTCTACTACAATCATAGTCTACAAACGTGGTCTTCCGTCGGAATCCTAGGCCACAATCATAGTCATTATTTTTGTGTTATCCGCTTAACCAATATCAGAACACGTCACCGGTCATAATATTGATGTCAAAATATACTTTTAGTCTTTAAATTAATACCCATATGGCGGAAGATCAAAAAAGGACCATTTGTGGAATGACACCCTTAAAAAAGGACCACGAGGGTAATATTTGATAATAGAGGACCAAATATGGAAACCCCTCTGTTATAAAGGACCAATTATGGAATTTACTCAAAAAAAGTAGGGAACAAAAAAAGAAGAAAAAGAAGGAAAGCAAAAAGTGAAAAGAATGGGTATCAGCACGCAGGCTCGAACACTAGACCTCTAAAACGAATACATCTATTACGCGCTAACCACTCCGCCTGTCCGTCCAAAAATTCTTAAGAGTGTTTCCGTAACATTATATAATAGATATATACACCTAAATGCATATATACAAGTATTTAAAAAATTACAAAATTTCTGTGGGGTCGTGTGACCCCGTGTGACTCTATGTGGGTCCGCCAGTGGCGCGTACCCGTACCAAAACATAACGCGATTTAGGTGACTATGGTTCAACTTCTAAAGGGCATCAAAAACCTGCAGATGGCGCAACGACAATTATGCAAGAAATAAATCAAAATTCAAGTGTAGTGGCAATTAAGACAATTAACTACTATCACAACATGCTCAAGTGTAAAAGAAAGTGTAGTAAAAATAATCTATCATCATAGAATGCTTAGGAATAAAGCATCATGCACGCGAACTCTCAAAACATATCATGTCACTTTATGCAAATGCCTAAGAATATTTATGCTGTTGAGTGTTACTTCAAACTCCCACATCGGTGAGATAGGAAAATTGAGGAGGGATTGAAGTCTATAAATAAAGATGGGATATAGGCTTCCATCACACAACACAATCCTTCAATCTATATAATTGTGTATTAGATTTTAGGTTGTGAGTGTCAAATATTGGAGAGGGTTTGTAATTTTTCCGTGCAAAAATTACTAGTGAGATTTTATCCCAGCGGGGGTCGTGGAGTAGGTCTTGAGGTGCCGAACCACGTTAAAAATTTGTGTGCTCTCTTTTTTTTCTTTCCATTTGTTTGCAGTGGGGGCCTAACAAGTGGTATCGGAGCCAAGGTGCAGAGCCCGGGTGATCTAGTAATTATAATTCTTAGTATGCTCTGTGGTTGCAGCTTTGGCTGATCTTCCACATCATAAAAGAATTATTAATTACAGAGTTGCAGTCTAGGGAGGAAGGAGATAGAGTAAGGAGCAAGAGGAGGGCGTGCCATTTCAGTGGAGGAGGTGGTGGTCGAGTCAGCAGAGGTGGGTCCGTGAGTGCCACGTCAGTAGTCTGTGGGTCCGAGTGCCACGTCATCATCCAGTCAGCGCCACATCAGTAGGTCCAGTCATCGTGTGGGTCCCGCTGGTGACTTTCGGAGAGAAGTTGGTTCTGACTAATTTTGACGTCTTGATTCCATTTTTGAGGTCAATTTCCTCAAATTTGGATTGTTTGGTATTGGTTGATTGCTACTTGAGTGGAACTATGACTACCTTGAAGTTTGAAGTTTCGTTATTTGATGGAAGAACGGACTTCATGTTGTGGCAATGCACGATTCAAGACTATTTGGTCCAGCAAGGTCTTGATTTAGCATTGCAAGATGAGAAGCCAAGTGATATGAAAGAATCAGAGTGGAGTACAATCCTGAAGAAGGCTGTCAGCACAATTCGGTTGGCACTGTCCCCACAGATTAAAGTGACAGTGCTGAAAGAGACATCACCAAAGAAGCTGTGGGAAACGTTGGAGAGCAAGTTTGCGTCGAAGACACTTACTAACCGGTTGATGATGAGGATGGACTTGTACTCACTGAAGATGGAAGAGGGAGGTAGCGTAATTGATCACATCAACAAGTTTAATGAGCAAGTATCAAGGCTGTTAAATGCAGGGGAGACTATCAAGGATGAAGAGCAAGGGCTGCTTCTACTGGCTTCACTACCAAAATCCTTTAAGCCGTTTGTGTAGTCAATGATAGCAGGAAGGACTACACTGTGACTAGATGAGGTGACGACTGCCTTGAAGGAGAGTCAAAGGATGATGGGAGGTGAAGAGTCTTCCGGGGACCGTCATTTACTAGCTGCTGTGAGTGTTGAGAAAGGGAGGAAGAAGAAGAGTGACCAACTTGGGAGAAGATCTCATCTGAGAGACATGAGCACTGTTAGGTGCTATTACTGTGAAAAGTTGGGTCACACGAAGAACGGTTGTCCAGAACTCAAGGATGACTTGCAGGTCCTAAAGGAGAAGAAGGGCAAATCGAAGGAAGCTTCTTTTGCAAATGTGATCACTTATGAAGATGATCTCCTCTGAAGATAAGAGTACTGCTAGACAGAAGATTCTGCAGGATGGAGTATCGCTGCAGAAATCACAAATGATGTAGGACTTTGAATTAAGGGGAGATTTGTTGAGTGTTACTTCAAAGTCCCACATCGGTGAGATAGGAAAATTGAGGAGGGATTGAAGTCTATAAATAAAGATGACATATAGGCTTTCATCACACAACACAATCCTTCAATCTATATAATTGTGTATTAGATTTTAGGTTGTGAATGTCAAATATTGGAGAGGGTTTGTAATTTTTCCATGCAAAAATTACTAGTGAGATTTTATCCCAGAGGGGGTCGTGGAGTAGGTTTTGATGAGGTGCCGAACCACGTTAAAAATTTGTGTGCTCTCTTTTTTTCTTTCCATTTGTTTGCAGTGGGGGCCTAACATATGCAATGGTATTTCAAAGAACTTTGTGTGAAACATCCTGAAAACCGGCTTAATAGTTAGCCATTATTTTAATAAAAATAAATATAATATTTATTTACTCAAAAATATGAACTATTTGTAAAGTTGACCATTTTATTTGAAAATTAGGTTTTGGGTAGATCTTGTAAAATGGTGACCAATGGTATATAATTTGTTAAATTTACACATACGTGTAGAGCGTGATGAGTAAAATCGGCGTTACATTTCAATAAATAAATATAAATATTTTTATAATATAATACGGAGTATTAAAATATTACTCCTGGTGCTCTGCATCTGTTATTCCTCTTTCTGCATACGCGACATAAACGGAGTAATAATCATAATGCAAAACCTACTCTTACTTGAATTTGGGCCGAGCATTATATATACGCACTGGTGCTCTGCATCTTTTATTCCTCTTTCGGCATACGCGACACCAGACCAAGGATCACCAGAAATAGCCTCGCTGCGGTAACGTCATGTTAGGCGCCACTGATCAACCGTCTCCGTTCTTGATGTGATTTAATTTGTTTAAATAATCGAGGCGAGTGTGTGTACATCTAACATTGGATTATGTATATAGGTTTGAAATTCATGCCCGTAATCTCGTAGGATTGATTATGTGATTTAATTGATTATAATATGAGTTATGATTTATTAATATATGATGTTATTGAAATCAATTGATCAAAGAAGCCTAAGTACGTTCTTTTATTCTAATTTGTGTGATTTGTGTGTTAGTAATCTTTAAAAATGTTATACTTATTGAATTGTTTGGAATGGGATGGGACTCTAATGTTTCTATATTTTCTCGATGTCAGAGGGTAGCTAGGTACCGCTACACGGTACCTTGCTACCGCCACAATTCATCACGAGCTGTTTAGTTCTGCAGGTACCTGTGCCCGGATGGTAGGGGGTACCAGACCAACGGTACCAGGTTACTGCCAGGCGCTACCGAGGTACCGTGATAGGTACCATGTCAGACCCTTTCTCAACCCGTTATTTGTTTGTTTGTCCCGATTTGGAACCTAAATAGATTCCAAGACTGTGTGTGTTGCATAACGGTAAGTGAAAGGTGTTTATACCCGATACTAGGCCGCTAATTGTGTTATTTGATTGATTATATGATTATTGTTATATTTCTTGTTATAATAAAATATAATCTTGTTGTGTTTGGAAAGTAAATAACGAAGTGAGATTGTTGTTAGCATAAACATGAATTTTAGGGATGTTGTACATAAATGGTTAAGCTACCTAGGAGGAAGTCTAGGACTGCTTAGTAAGATCGTATGTTTAAATGTCAATATGTAGAATTAGCCTTACAGATCTGATATCTGACGGTTGTAAGTTAAAATATACGTACGAGATCCACAAACTATTATTCCGAAGGGGACAAGGGTACCACCCATCCAGCGGAGAACTCCTTCATTGGTCAAGTCATGGTTTATTGTAAGATGTTGAATAAGGTAGACTTGAGTCATGGCTGTAGGTAGTAGCTCTAAGTCCGAAGATAGGGTTGTGAGTAAGGATGTGTGGTCTTAGCCTAGTATTTATGTTATGAGCCATAAATAAAGATGAATTAAGGTGATGATTTGTGATTTGTGAATTCATTTAAAGATTGTTATGTGATATTGTTAATGTCCTCCTCGTGTGCATGATATTGTATGAAATTATAAGATAGTGAGTTTGTCTATATGTCTAGTCAAAATGTTACACGTAGGTAACATGAATGATGAGTACGACAATAGTCTTGGAGGCAACGAGGGTAAAGAGATGGATGGATGCCGTTTGAGGAGTTATTTAGTTTAAATGTGTTATTTGAATTTATTATATTTTAAGGGAAAGACCCAAGTTATGTTTGAATTAAGTACTTAAAGCTTCTGCACTATTTTGTTAACTCCGATGGATATTTAAATAATATTTTGAAATAAATGTTATAAATTGTTTAAAAACTATTATGTTTGGATGCTAATTTAGTAGCGACTCCATATGCCGGTCCTTGTATTCGGGTCACGCGGGTCAGGGTGTTACATTTTGGTATCGAGGCAATTGGTTTTAAACCCGGTCTTTGGACCCTTTCAAAAGGCAAAGTATAAAAAAAATGAAAGTGTTGATTTGTTTATAAGGTACTTCGGCGGCAACATCGCATCTCTCGCAACTCCTTTGCTTCAGGAAGGTAATTAGATTGATTGGTTGTAGGTTATGTGTTAGTATCTGATAAGGATGAGCATGGTACGGTATGGGATGGGATTAGGCATGTACCGATACCGTACCACAACTTTCGGTTTGGTATGGGATTTCATATTTTACCGTTACCGATCCCAAAATATTGGTACGGTATGGTTCAGGAAAAAATGATGTTGGTACGGGATTTTTTTATTAAACAAAAAGGTATATTACACAATTGGCAATAAGAATAACCGTATAAATAGTCATATTAAATAAAAAACTGCATATGTGTCACTTTTGCAAATTGTAATACAGTCGTAGTAGTACAAAAGACTAAAAAAGCATTATTACAGAAGCATATAGAAGTAGCTTCAGAAAGAGCAAAAATACAGCATTGTAGAAGCAAATATCATTATTGAAGCAATTGGCAGTAGCTTCAAACAACATTCCAGAAGTAAATAACAAGCCATGAGTAGAGTCCTTAAACCAAGTGAAGCAAACTGATTATGTTTGCTTCAAAATAAAGTGGCAGAAGTCTTTGAACCTATTAGGGAAAATAAGTATTAGTCTTTGAACATGTTGAATTAAATAAGTAGGGAAAATATATCATATTACCATTTCAATAATCCTGAAGGTATTCTTCTAAATGCTTTGAAATGTTTGCAAATTCATCTACAAAAAAATTAAAGTACATACTCTTGGTCTTGGCATGAATAAAGTACATACACATAATAAGAGTCATATGCAAAATTATAAATTAAACGTTGACTTACTTGTTCGTCCATGAACACCATCTCAATAGAATTTGTCGTCTTTTCATCACTATAAAGAGGTAAAGCATATAGTCTAATGACACGAACCATGATTCTCCAACATTCACTCGTTGGATTGATTTTTGATAAAGGATGGATAGTCATCTTGTCTTAAGAATATGTTAAGGAGGAATCCGGAAAAAATTTCAATGGAAGAAAAGCAGGGGTACTATGGAGTATAATTTTAACTGAGACAAAATATTTATAGGGAATGTAGGAATGATAATAAGAATGAATTTCTGCAGAAAATTACCCTACATACACGTGAAAGGAAATTTTTTGGAAATAATAGTTTCTGAAATCAAATTTCCGAAAAAAACAGAGATTTTTGAACCCATGGAATGACCCCATATCGAATCTTCGGATTTTGCTCCAGAATATATAAATACCCAAAAAAATTTAAGGAAAAAAAATACCTAATTTGAAGTCTTTCCTTGTTCAAGATGGAGATGGAAAAATACCTTATGTTGATCCGCGATACCTGGATCGGCTATTGATTCGGATGAAGATGGAAATCCTTGAAAAAATCTTGAAAATCGGTGATTTCTCGCGATGAAAATGGAAAGGCGAGAAAAGGAACCTTCCGCTGGAAATTGGGACGACGAAGAGATCCACGCCTCGGGAATTCCTTTTTTTTTTCCGCTTGGAAAACGCATGGGAGAATGACGCGTGGATGCTGATTTGTCAATAAAATAAGCTTTCATTAAGTACACGTGCCATCATCTAATTTAATCAACTCTCAAAATTTATATTAAAGGATTTATTAATTACATTCCTTTCAGCACATATGGTTATATTCCTTAGGGTGGGGTTCCCATGACACTGGATGATCCGGGGGCGCTCCGATGCTCCGTTCGTAAAATTGACGGTTCCTACCCCCCTAACCCCCCAATAAACCCCCACACCCCACCCCGTCCCGAACACCCCCTACCCCCGTCAATTGCACCCAACAAGTTGATTTTTACTTTGGAGTCAAATTTTGACTCCAAAGTCAAAATCAACTTGTGGGGTGCAATTGACGGGGGTAGGGGGTGTGTACGGGTCGGGGTGGGGGGGTTTACTGGGGGTTTTGGGAGGTAGGAATCGTCAATTTTACGAACGGGGCACCGAAGTCCCCGGGTCATCCGGGAACCTTGGGGTATTCCTTATTACCATTTCCATATATTCGAATAAGTACTATTCATTTTTCATCAATTTATTAATTGCATAGGACTCAGCTACCTATTTTGTGCTTATTACCATAGTCTAAAGCCGCGGTCCATTCAACTTATTTTTTCTGCTTTTTTCTTATTTTTATTAAAATCAGATCAAATCAGGTCCAATATGATAAGATCAGATCTAATCAGATCCAATCAGATCTGATTAGATCCAATCATATAAGACCAGATTAGATCAGATCCAATAAAAAATTATTACTATTGTTGTTGTTGTTGTTATTTTAAATTCCATACTTTTTACTTGTTTTATTTGATACGATTGTTTCAAAAAATAAATTTGGGATTCAATGTGTGGGATTGAAGAGAATATGAGTGTGTTATATTTTATACAATGTATTATTTATATCATACAACGTTTTTTTGTCTAGCACATCTAGCATGTAATATATTACAGAGTATTATACAAGATGCAGAAAAATGTATTATTTCTTTGATTAACATTGATATTTTATACGGATGAGATATTTTAATAAAAATACTATCTTTATATATTTATTACAAAATTTAATTACTTTTTAATGTATATATGAATTAAAAATTTACTCTAATGTATATATGAACTAATCATTAAAATATTAAATCAATATTCTTATTACATAAAAAATAATCATAAAGTTAGAAATATTATTACATTATAATATGAATGATTATTCTAGTATATGAATTAACTAATTTTATTTCATTAAAAAATCATAAAATAAAAAATATTGATTATATTATAATATGAATTATCATTACAATTTTCAAAAGCTATTATAAAGTGAGATCAAATTATTGATTTGAATTTTAAATCAAATCATAATTAATCAGATAAGATTAGATTCAATCAGATGAGATTAGATCCAACCAGATCAGACCCGATCAGATCAGATCAGAACTACAAAGAATCAGATCAGATCAGAAAAAATAAGTTGAACGGAACGGGGCCTAAGTCATAGTAATTAGTCTTTCTTCCTTCTGTTTTTACGTTCAATAATCACGAATAAATGTTTATTTAATGTTCTATTATTTTTTTTATATTTTTTAACATATTAAATATCGTTTATGAAATTTAAATATAATTTGATTCAGCATATTGCTGTACGGTCATGGAAACAAATTGTAAGTATTTAATACTGGTAATTATTTTGCATTCAGACTTACGGTAAAAAACAAATCAGCATAACCGAACACCCTCTAAATTGTAAGTATTTAATACTGGTAATTATTTTGCATTCAGACTTACGGTAAAAAACAAATCAGCATAACCGAACACCCTCTAAATACTTAACTTTTTTATGTTTTAATATAAATGGATAGTATTTTATACTGGTAAGTATTTAACATACCCATGAATAATAAATAAATTGGTAAGTATTTAACGCGTACCATTTCTTACGTGCATTTAATACTTAACTTTTTTAGGTTTTACTCTCTCCGTCCTATAATGATCTTCCCAGTTCGCAAAACGAAGAAAAATCCCAAGTTTTTTCAATCTATTTTATTTAAATATTGGTATAGAAATAAAAAATAAAACATACATATTTAAAAACTACACCAAAAGTTCAACAAAAAAAGTGGTGACAAGAATATTTTATTTTATCATATAGGCCATGAAAAAAAATAAATAAATATAAATTCCCGTGAAGTTGGAATAGTGCTCTGAGAAGATCATTATAGGACGGAGGGAGTACGTAGTATTTATCAATTTAGTCTCACCCTGTGATAAATTACCAATTGGTGGTGCTAACATATCATGTAAGGTATCAATCCTCTCGGGCAGAAAAATCAAAACTTGACTTCCCCTCTTTTTAAATAAATACTATGGATTAAATTCGAAAAAACTGGAAGAAATTGGATAAAACTGGACGAAATTGGAAAAAATTGGAAAATCTAAAAAAAATTAACTTTTTGTGTGTATTTTTATATTATTCTCATTCTAATTATTGTTTTTATAAATTATAAATGTTATTATAATAATAATTATTATTGTTGTTGTTGTTGTGGTTTTTGTTTTTGTTGTCATCACGTTATCTTATTGGATGCTTTTAATTTTTCATACACAAAAAACTACTTTTGCAAAAAAAGTTAATTACTCCCTCCGTCCCAAAAAGATCGTTACGTTTCATTTCTTTGCGCATCACAAAAAGCAATGCTACTCACATCTAAAATTTCTAAAATTTACCATATTTTTACTCTTTATTATAAGATGAAATTGTTTTGAAAGTTTTTTGGCATTTGAGACGATATAAAAATATTTTAAGGGATGCGCAAAGAAATGAAACGTAACGATCTTTTTGGGACGGATGGAGTAGAATATAAAATTAGCATAAATATCAAAATCTTTAATATTTAAAAGTTATTTTGGCTACTCTGCACATCACTTTATTTATGTAATTTTTATCATAAAATAATATAATTGTAATTATGCTTTATGTATTACAAGATTTTGTTTTAAATATCAAACATGTCACACAATGTAATCAAACCTATTTTTTCTTTAATGATTTATTTATTTTCATTATAACCCTACATTTGGAATAAAGACAGAACTTTTTCTTACATTTTTATGTTTTACTTCTACCGAGGCAGCGAACAACGGAAGATAGGCCCAAGGTAATGTTGTTTGATGAACTAACTAATGATGTAATGAAATAGTTTAGAGATGAAATAACAGTTAATATTCTACAATGCAGTTAAACTTAACTTATTTGAATTTGTTTTTTTACACTTTTTGGGTCTTTTTTTTCAAAATGTAGTTCTCTCTTGGTTTTCATAGTATAGTACTCCCCACCCCATTTCATTATTATATTTTAGATTAAAACATTGATTTTAGATTAAAAAAAATTTTTATGTAACTATTTTATCCATAGTTTTTTTTAAATAGTTTAAAATATTGATGTTTTCCTATTTTATCTTGTAGATTAATATACCAAAAAATGGTATTATTCATATTAAAAAGTTGAAGAAAAAATAATAATTAGTGTGAATCATAAAAATAGCGAGATGAAAAAATGAAATAATTTATAAACTATAGTTATGAACATAATAGGTGTAATGATGATGATGATGATGATAACAATATATCTTTTTTAGAATAATTGGTAGGGAAGTAGAAAAGGTTTGAAGAAAATAGAAGTAGTTTGAAGAAATGAGTGGAAACTGGAAAGAACTGGAAGAACTGTAAGAAATGGAAAGAAACTGAAAGAAACTTGAAAGAATTGGAAGAAACTGAAGAATGATTATGCTTGGAATGGAGTCCTTGTATGGAGTAAGGACAAATCTCACTATGTATTGGTCAATCTAAAATTAAAGTTTATTTTCTTTTATTTGTGGCTTGTTTTTGGAGAAGAAACCAACTAATACAAGATCAAACAATATAATATTCTCTCAGTCCACCATAGATCTTTCTAACAGTATTTATTGGGTTAAATTTAAGTCACTTTGTTTCATTATTTTTACTTCTCATTTCATAAAATAATATAGTTTTGTCACTTCTAGTTTTCTAAAATTTTTATGTTGTTTTTCTTTTGGGAATTTACTTAAATAACACTAAAACATAATCACTTTCTCTAAATAGTCTGGACATTATTAACTGCCATTTAGGGAATAAAACAGTTTAAGTGCTATTTAGCGAAATGACTTAAGTTTTAGTGTTATTTAGTGCAAATATTTCTTTTTACTTTATAAGTTTTATTTTTAAATTTTACCCGTAAATAAATTGATATAAAAATAAATTTGGTCAAACATCATATCGCGTAATGGGAAGATCATCACTAGACGGAGGGAGTAGTTTTTATCTAGAGAAAAAGATCAAAGTATGACTAAAACATAAAAAATATACCAAAATAGGACTTCCATGTTTTTTTTGAATTATGACTTAAAATGCATTTACATATCAAACATGTTCATGTACATTAATAAAAAGTATAGTAATGTGCACATGTTCAGTGTCACATTATCACGGTGCGAAATCGTTCGTACATATTTCGTGAATAAAAACATGAAAGTCTTATTTTGATATTTTTCTCTATGTTTTAGTTCTATTTGGGGTCATTTCTATTATATTTAAAAGCAGAGTGCTATATTTTTTATCTTCAAAATAAAATTATTGTAATATGATAATGTATATTTTTTGTATTATATATTAGCATTATTTATTTATTTGTATTGTCAGATTTGTTTTGAGGATAAAAGTTAAAAAATCTATATTAGGCTTTTTCATCACTAGAAATATAGGTAGTATGTTCATATACAAAAAGAATTCACTTACTCGAGAAGTCAAAAAGTGAAATCTGAATTCATGTTTTCCACGACGGTCTTGTAACTACAGGTCTACGGCGTACTAGACTCCTACTCCTACAACTGTTATACGGAGTAAATAAATTAATGGCATTTGGAAATCAGTGCTCCACCTCGAGTCAATGGGAAATACTGAAATATGTAGTATTATTAAGCTGCTAGCTTTAATTTGTCCATAAAAACCATTCGTACTAGTGCATTTTCAAAGCAAAAAGTTAGACAAATTTAATGTGTACCCTACACAAAATGTATTACAAACACACACACAAATATATTATTTATGTACTGCACAAATAACTGTTGTCTGAATATATCTGTGATACACATGTTGGGCACGTAATGATATAAACTTGGTCAATTCTAGCACACTTTATTTTCAGATGTCAAACTTTGTGTTACTGCTTTGTGAAATTTGCTCTAAATAGGACTAAAACATAATGACTTTCCTAATGTAGGATTTAAACTTTTTTATTCCCTAAATAAGACTTAATAATGACCTTGTGAGAGGAATAATGTCCAGTAATGATGGACATTTACTTGAATAATGACTACTTGATAATGACCAAAAGTCCTACATTGAGAAATAAAAACATATGGTCCTATATTGGGAAAGTCATTATGTTTTAGTCCTATTTAGGTAAATTACTCTACTTCTTTCCCTCCTATAATATTTGTTTAATTTTGAATTTTGTAGTCAATCAAAATCGATGTTTGATTCATAACTAAATAAAAATTACTCCATACATGGTTTGTTAATTAGATAAAATAATATTTTAAAATTTATGTCATGACATAAATTCAATAAATTTATTTTGTATCAATATCTAATAGAAATATTATTTATTTAATAATTAAAGTTTTTAAATTCTGAATGCAAGAGGTTAAAACTAAGCAAATATTATGGGACAGAGTCATAGAGATAGTACTATACATGAATTCTTTTTAGTTTATGGTTTACATGAATTAGAAAAAATAAAATTAAAACTATATTGTTGAAATTTATTTAAAAGAGAGATAATTGATATGAACCATATATTCATATTGAGTTTAAATTAAATGTGCCACGTGTTTTAAAAGATTTTGAAAACTAGCTAGTGCAATATGTTGCCAATGGTTCGTCCCAAATTAATTTACAACAAAAACTTCTACGATCATCTTCAATGGTTTCCTCCAAATATCTGAAAGGCAACCCTTGAACTTTTTGCCGAAAAATTTCTCGACTATCTTTTACTGTGACAACAATATAGTTTACAGAGTTATTCTTGACCATTTACAAGATGTGATTGAAGGAAAAAAATAAGTATATCATTCACTCTACGAATTATAAATACAAGAGCAAGTTGGTTAAGAAAATTTGATTTATACTTGTTAAATATATTATTACTATATTTAATATTATTGTGTATTGGTAGCTACCATATTTGTATAGGGTGTATTAATTATTGTTTTCTATTGTTATTAGGAAACCTTTGTATATATACACATGTAGTCTCCCATAATAATCTATTGGAAATTATTCATTCTACATGGTATCGGAGCAGTGCTGAGGCAGAATATCGAGTCGCTGCCAATGTCGTCGTTGAGGTCAGTTGGGTACGCAATCTTCTTTTAGAACTCCGGCAACCTCTGACACGCTCTACACTGATCTTCATCAGTGCAGTATATCTCTCTGCCAATCCTGTCAAGCATCAGCGCACGAAGCACATTGAGGTTGACATTCACTTTGTACGCGACAGAGTAGCCGTTGGTCAGATACGAGTCCTTCATGTACCTTCTTCCCTACAGTATGCAGACATCTTCACCAAGGGACTACCTTCCATGGTCTTCTCCGAGTTTCGAGATTGTTTGGGCGTGCGGCGATCTTCATTAGTATCGTTGGGACCATGCTAAATATATTATTACTGTATTTAATATTATTGTATATTGGTAGTTACCATATTTGTATAGGGTGTATTAATTATTGTTTCCTATTGTCATTAGGAAACCTTTATATATATACACATGTAATCTCCCATAATAATCTATTGGAAATTATTCATTCTACAATACTCTTTACCAAGTTTGTTAATGATCGAATTTTCTAGGAGGGAGTCGAATTTCGAGTAACTTTGTATCTACTCCCTCCGTCCCACAAAAAAGTTTCAATTTTGATATATTTTTGGTCAAACAATTACACGCTTTGACCATAAGTTAAATATAATCTAAATAAAGAAATGATAAAAAAATTTGAGATATCAAAACGAAATCCTAAGATAAATCCAATTATATTAAATTTATTTTATAATTTAATATACCTTTCTCACAATTTGTAGGCAAAGCGTGTAAATATTTGACTAAATACTATTCAAAATGTGAACTTTTTTGTGGGACGGAGGTAGTATAAAATTTGATGTATAAATAGATACAAGGTTTCTAAAACAGTTCACAGCTGTACAAGGAAATTATTTTGTTGGCATGAGTCCTCTAAGTCCCCTCATTTCGGGTCTGTTTGGTTGGAGGGAAGGGGAGGGGAAGGGAATGAATCAGAACTCCTTCCCTTGTTTTGGTTTAAAAATGTGGAGGGGAGGAGACACAAAATTTTAGCTTCAATTCCCTCCCTTTCCCTCCAAATCAATCCTTTTGAATTGGACAGAATCTTCTTCCCTCTTTCCATTCTCTTCTTTTTTCGTCAATTTTTCCGCCTTGTTAATAAAAAATAATATATAATAAAAAAATTAAAATTAATAAATAAATAGAAACTAAATTAAATCATTTTAAAATAAAATAAAAATTATTTATAATAAAAACCATATAGTAATAAAATAAAAAAATAAAAAAATTAATGGTAATTAAAATATTAATAATAATAAACAAGTAGATATAAAAAACAAGAATGAAAAAACTAAAATACTAATATCATAAAATAAAAACCCATTATAAAAATAATAAAAAAAATAAAAAATTATAAATAAAAATTTAAAAATTGATAATAGTAATAATAATAAATAATTAGAATAATAAAATAAATCAATCAATTCATAATGGAAAATCGTCGTGATAAATAATACACACACACACACATACATACATACATACATACATACATACATACATATATATATACACACACATACATACATACATACATACATACATACATACATACATACATACATACATACATACATACATACATACACACACACACACATACATACATACATACATACATACATACATACATACATACATACATATATATATATATATATATATATATATATATATATATATATATATATATATATATATATAGACACTTAATTAAATTTTAAAAAATAAACAAAAAATGACTTGAGTTAACCAATTAATTCAAACTTAATAAGTGTAAATAACTAAATAACTAAGTAAATACATAAACAACCAAAAATAAAAAATAAATTTTCATTTGATCTAGTCATTATTGTTTTTTATATTTATTGTTTAAAAAAATAAGTATAAATCGAATATAATATTATTTTTCATTTTTAAACAATGAGAGACAGACAACACTACAAGTTTTCATATATATTAATTTTATTTTTGTTTTATTTTACAAATAAAGGTGGAATATATTGTAAGTATACATATTTATTTTATTTAAGAGCATAAATAGAGGTGAAATATTCCCCCACTAATATTGCAGAAAATTATTCTCTTGATTCTACTTTGTAATTAGTGGTAAAAATGAAAATAAATTAGTATGAAAACTGGCGTTGGGTTATAAAGCACTATAAATAATGGAAAACAATGTACGGCCTGGTTCCATGGCCACTGGATTCCAGTAGCCACGAAAGCCACTGCCCCTCTACGGAGCTCCGTTCAAAAAATTGATGATTTTTACCCCCTCTAACCCCCCCGGTAAATCCCCCCGCCAAGTTCCGAACGAAACTAATCACCCCACCTAAGTCAATTGCACCTCGTAATACTTACGAGGTGCAATTGACGTAGATGAGATGATTAGTTTGGGTCGGGACTTGGCGGGGGTTGGGGGGTAGTTTACCGAAGGGGTTAGAGGGGGTAGAAATCATCAATTTTATGAACGGAGCTCCGTAGGGGGGCAGTGGCTTCCGTGGCCACTGGAATCCAGTGGCCATGGAACCAGGCCGAACAACGTATACTGACGCTACATAATTGAAAAAAAATAAAATTTGGTGAATTATTCTCGGGCTTCTAGAGAGTAGCAGTACTAATAATAATAATAATAATAATAATAATAATAATAATAATAATAATAATAATAATAATAATAATAATAATAATAACAACAACAACCACAACAAATTACTTATTTTTACTTATTTATTTTTCAATGTATTTATTTCCGTTGTATTTATGTTATTTATTTGTTAATACTTATTTGTTCTTTAGAGGTGGGTGTATTAGTGTTTGGACAAGTACTTGAGCTGTGCGTAATTTTAAAGTCTACATGTATTTCTTTTATTTAGCAAGACTCAATACATTTAATCATTTCATGTCTCAAGATTCACATAATAAGTATGAATCTAAGGACTACAAAAAAACTTGCCTAATTTTTTGTGCTTATTTTGTTATCAATTCAAGTAGTTATAATTATTTTTAATACTATTCTCCTTTCTAACAAACAAGGGAGAATTTGGAGGAAAAATAATTTTCTTTAAAAATCATCTTCTCATAGAAAATAAGTTTTCTAGAAAAAAGTTTTCCCAACAAAAGTGACCATGAATGATTAAGTAATAATATGAGAGATTTACCTAGATAATATTAAAACATAATGATTTCCCCAATGTAGTACCATATGTTTTAATTTCTCAATGCAGTACCACTGATCATTGTCCACCGATCATTTTTCAAGTAAATGTCTACCATCACTCGACATTATTCAAACTAAATGTCCATCATCAATATACATTATACCCGCCACTAGACTTTATTAGAGTACTATTTAGGGAATAAAAAGTTTAAGTACTAGATTGTGAAATGACATATATTTTACTACTATTTGGTACACATTTTACTAATAATATTCTTGTTTGTGTTCGTAATATATAGGTATACACAAACATGCATGCACACACACACGAAACACTTACGGTGTTTTTGTAAAACAATTTGTCTTTAGGGAATTTCTTCAAACAGGTTGTGGACAACCTTAATAAGAAGAAATGGATAAAACAAATATGTGTGAGAACTCTAGAAAGCAACACAGGAATTGAGAGAAAGACTTGATACTTTATTACTCCATAGTAAGCCATTTTATAGGAAGTACAACCAAGAGAACGGAAACAAACTGCATTTGCAAAGAATAAACAAAACCATAGAAAGTGTATAGCTAGTTCCTGAGGAATAGAACAAAAAACATAAATTAAATGATTAATGCTAAAAAACTTACTGACTTACTCAACATTTCCTTCCGTAAACTGAAACATTTAGTATGTTCTCAGTTTAAGCAGGCTCACAAACACCAAACAGTTTCCTTAACCTCTGAAAAACTAAAATATTCAAAGGTTTTGTCATTAAATCTGCAAGTTGATCTTCACTTTTGCAAAATTAAAGCTTGATAGTTCCATCTCTAGTGAGATCCCTGAGAAAATGAAATTGTACATCAATGTGCTTGCATCTTCCATGAAATACTGGACTTTTTGACAGTCTTATAGTTGAACTATTATCGCAGTAAATCGGAGTTGTCTCTTGCTTGAAATGCAAACATTCAAGAATATTCTTGAGCAAAATAGTTTGACAAGCACATCCAGCTACAGCTACATATTTAGCTTCAGTAGTTGATAAAGTAACAAGTTCTTGCTTTTTAGAAGACCATAAAACTGCTGTTGAGCCCATCATGAATACATAACCAGATGTACTCTTCCTGTCATCAAGATCACCTGCATAATCACTATTAGGGGGTGTTTGTTTTTCTGCCAGAAGACCTTCTGGCGTCTTTTGTCTGCGCCGCGCAGATGATGGGCTCTGCAGATTGTTTTTTTTGGAAGACATTTCACTCAAAAATGTCTTCCTGGCATCTTCTTGGAGAAGACATTAACCAATGTCTTCTAACATCTTCTAACATCTTCTCCTTTTTTTCTACTTCTCTTCACCACCACAACCGTCCACCGCCACTGTCCACCACTACCACTGTCCACCATCACCGTCACCGTCCATCACCATCGTCGTCCACCAACACCACCACCGCCACCATCCACTGCCACCACCACCACCATCCACCACCACCGCCGTCAACGTCCACCACCACCACAATCGTCCATACACCACCACCGTACACTACCACCATTAATTTATATAGCAGTCTACAGACATTAAAAAAACAAACAGTCTTCTTCTTGCAGACCGCAGACCTTCGGTCCACCACTTCTCCTGCAGATGTCTACAGTAGTGGTCCGCAGACCGCAGACCTTTTCCTGCAGAAAAAACAAACACCCCCTTAGTAAAGCCATAAAGTATGGATTTCTCTCCGTTTTTGTAAAGGAGGCCATATCCAATAGTTCCCTTCAAATACCAGAGTGTCCTTTGTGCAGCTTGAAAATGCAATTCAACACGACAATCCATATACCTGCTGATGAGGCTAACTCCATACATTGTATCAGGTCTTGTTGCTGTCAAATACATTAGACTTCCCACAATCTGTTTGAATAAAGTACTGTCTACTTCATTTCTATCAGATTTCTTGGTTAGCTTCAAATCGACCTCAATTGGTGTACTCATAGGATTACAATCCTTCATTTGAAATCTTTCCAGAATTTCTTGTGTGTATTCCTTCTAGGAGATGAATATTCCAAAGGCAGTTTGTTCAACTTCAATGCCCAAGAAGAAATGCATCATACCAAGATCTCACATTTCAAACTCATGCATCATTGAATGCTAAAATGCATCAAACATAGCCACATCATTTCCAGTGTAAATAAGATCGTCAACATATAAGCACACAATTAGAATTTTCCCATATTTACCCATTTTAACAAATAATGTGTGCTCATAGGGACATTTTAGAAAGCATTCCTTCAGAAAATAAGCTTCAATATGACTATACCAAGCACGTGGTGCTTGTTTTAGCCCGTATAAAGCCTTTTTCAGTTTGCAAACTTCTCTCACATCTTTAGATCCCACAAAACCAGGAGGTTGATCAATGGATACCTGGTCTTGAAGCTCACCATGTAAGAAACCTGATTTCACATCGAGTTGATAAATAGGCCATTCATGTTGTGCTGCCAAGGCAATCACCAGTTTGATTGTGTCATGCCTTCCAACAAGAGAAAAAACCTCCATATAATCAATTCCAAATTCTTGCTTATAACCTTTTTCTACCAAGTGTGCCTTGTACTTATCCACTTCTCCATTTGCTTTTAGTTTGGTTTTGTAAACCCACTTTACTCCAATTGTTTTCTGTCCTTTTAGAAGATCAGTAAGTTCCCATGTATTGTTCATTTCAACAATTTCCTCACTCATTGCATTTTTCCATTTTGGATATGAAAACATCACAAGTGACATCACGACTAATGACAATCTTTTGTGTGATGGGATTATAAAGTTTATGCGCCTTTGAATGAAGACATACACCAAGAAGGATGCACTTCTCTGCTTTGTCATCCAGTTTGGTCCTCTTCTGATCTGGAACATGAGCATACACGATACATCCAAACACTCTGAAGTGATTTATAGATGGTATCTGTCCACTCCATGCTTCTTTTAGTGTCATATTTTGATCTGCAAAAGTTGGGCTTTTGTTCAAGATATGAACACTCCAATTAACTGCTTCAGGTCAAAAATCTTTTGGGACACCACTTCTCCACAAAATGCTTCGCACCATGTTCAACATTGTGTGATGCTTCTGCTCACTAACACCATTTTGTTGTGGGGGTGTATGCAGCTGTTAATTGCCTCTTGATTCCCTGATTGGCATAATAATTTTTAAACTCCTTAGACAAACACTCTCTCCCATGATCTGTCCGAAGAACCTTGATTGAGTGACCTTTTTCTTTCTCAACCAGTGCTTTAAAATTCTTAAAGGCAGCAAAGATTTAAGATTTTTATTTTAAGAAATAAGTTCATATCTTTATGCTAGTGTCATCAGTGAAAGTAATTAAGTATCTGTCACACCTCCATTTGAGACTGGCTATATGGGACCACATACGTCAGAGTGCACTAGATCCAACACATCCTTAGCTCGCCATGATGACTTTTGAGGAAGTTGGGTTTTGGGTTGTTTGCTAACTGCACATTCCACACATAGCTGAGAAGGAGTGGGAAATCCAAGGAGCCCACTGACCATATTTATTTGTTGTAATGTCTTCAAATCGCTGAAACTCAAGTGTCCGTAGCGATAGTGCCACAACCAGGCATCATCCTTAAGCTTCGTTGATAAAGAAGCATGGACAATGTGTCAGAGATGAAGTCGGAACATACGATTTCCTGTCATTCTGGCACGAACAATAAATCCAATATTTACATCTTGAATCAGACATTCTTTGTTATTGATTAAGATCTTATACCCTTTTTTTTGCAACGGACCCATGCTTAGCAGGTTGGTCTTTAATTCTAGAACAAAGAAAACATTTGAAATCGCATAGGTTGAGTTCTCCTTGGTATGGATTGTGATCTTTCATTTCCCCATAACATCCACAGTTGAATTGTTACCCAATTTGACAGTGACTCGATAAGAGGTGTTTAATACAGAAAACACGTTCTTATCCCCACACATATGATTGCTGGAATAAGAGTCCAAATACCAAATATTTTTATTAGTGTCTTCATCTATGTGGCATGCCATCAAAAGGGATACTGCCTCTGATACTTCTTCTTCGCTCTCAGCAAAGTTGGTCATCTCGATTTGCCTATTTAAGTTTGTACGACATTTTGATTTAAAATGTCCAAACTTATGGCATCGATAACACTCAATATTGGATTTGTCGAATGAGTAGTGTCCAACTTGATCTTTTCTTCCTCCTTGAGGCAAAAGGCTTTGGTTTTGGTTCCAATGCTCATGGCTTCCTCTCCCTCTTCCACGGCCTCTACCTCATTTTCCTCCATAATCTGATGGTGATTGGTTTTGAACAGAAGATTTCAAGGCCTGCTCACCATCATTTTCTGGCGAAATCAATTTCTTCTCATGCGCCAGGACAGACTCTCCAAATCATCAAGTGGCATTTCATTAGTGTCATTTGCTTCCTCAATTGAACATACAACATAGTTGTATTTTGCCGTCAGTGACCGTAGGATCTTTTGAACAACGGTTCCATCTTGAAGTTCTTCACCATAACACTGCGTCTTGTTGACTATTATCATAGTCCTTGAGTACTACTCAGCAAATTTCTCACCTTCCTTCATCCGAAGTAATTCATACTCTGAATGTAGAGTTTGAAGCTGCAGCTTCCTTGTCTTTGCATTTCCCTGACATTTCCTCTTCATGGATTCCCAAATATCTTTGGAGGTTTCCTTGCCAGGAATGGTGTCCAAAATAGCCCGATAAATTGATTGGAAAAGGAAGTTCTTAGCTTTCAGATCCTTTAGTTTCAAAGCTTCTAACTTCGTCTTTTGTTCTGCCGGCATCACACGGTTGGAGTTGCTATTGCAGTTTCCACCACTGTCAAAAACTCCTTGGACCGGAAAAAGTTCTCCATCAACTTGCTCCAATGATCGTAGTGACCATCAAAACGGGGAATAGAAGGTTGAACAAAGCCCTATGGAGCCATGGTTCAATTCATTCTGCTGCTGCAATGAAATTAACCAGGCTTTGACTACCGATCTCAAACTAAAATAGTCTAAAAAACTACCCCGATTCTAATATTTCTAGTATCAAGTTGCATTCTCTTCGGTTGATCTAAACTGGACTAAACTAAATTTTCTAAGGCTGATTTGATCGGAATGAGTTTGATTTTATCTAATCTGATCTGAATGGATCTGATATGAATGGATATAATATGAATTGATCAGATCTAAATGTATTTAGTCAAATTCAAACAAATAGAGTAATACTAATAATAATAAAATTAATAATAATAATAATTCATTAATTATTATTATAATTAATAATATTTACAATAATAGTTTTATTATTAATAATTATAATTGTAATTATTAAATAATATTAATAATATTATCATTTTTAATTTAATTATTATTATTATTATACTACATTATTATTATTATCATGATTATTCATATTATGTGTTATCATTAATGATGATTAGTATCATTATTAATTATAATTAAAATTAAAATAATAATAACTATTAACTTTTTTATATGATTATTATTAAAACTAATTATTTTTATTATTATATTTAAAAATAAATATTATAATTAATTGATATTATCATTATTAATTATTATTAGTTAATAACAATAATGGTTATTATCATTTTAATCATCATTATTATTAATTACTATTACATTCATTATTACGTATAATGATAATAAATTAATTTTATTATTATTTATTATTTTTATTAATTTTTATAAATATGAATTTATAATGAAAATAATATTAATTACTATTATTATTAGTTAGTATTAATAATGATTATTTTTGTTTTAATTATTACTATTGTTAATTAGTATTACTGTTATAATGAAATGTGATAATAATAATAAATTGTTATTAATATTATTCATTGTTATTATTATTTTTATTGATAATAATAATTACTATTATTATCGTAAAGTTTCGTATTATTATTTTAAAATTATTTATTTTTTAAGTAATATTCTGATCTGAATGGATCCGAATGAATCTGATCTGATCTGATCTGATCTGATTTTGATAACAATAAACAATAAGTAGCAGAAAAAAGTTGAAAAGAACGGTACCTAAATCCAGGTCAATTCTGGTAGGGCTGGGTTGAGAAAACCGAAAAGCGATCGAAACGAGTTAGAAGAAAACCGAAACGAAAAAACCACAACCGATTGTTAAATAATCGAACCAAATCGTTATTGTTTGGTTCTCGTTTGGGTTTTCACTTTCGAAAACCGAACCGAATAAACTAAACTTTCGAAAACCGAACCGAATAAAATAAATCGAACCGAATAAACGAAAAAACCACAATCGATTGTTAATATAATACTTTGCTTTAATTATATGAGTATATGTGATATGAAAAAATCATAAAAATACAAAAGCAAATAATTGATTAGTCGATTAAATTTATTTTTCTTAATTATTAAACATTTTAAATCATATTATGAATTTTAAAAAACCTAGAAATATAAACATCAATAACTAATCCTAATACGTAATTATATTAACATTAACAATCAGAACGAGTAATTTATATATTTACATGAAATTTTTTTGATGCTATAATAGAAATGAAAAAATTATACCAAAATGCAAATTCTTCGTAATTGATATTTACATACAAAAGCTTTGAGAGTATTTGGAATGTCTTAAATGTTTATTGGGCACTCAACACATATTCTTTTATGTAAAATTGAATTGAACTCTAACTTTTCGTTTGTGTTTTGGTTTTATGTAAAAATCAAGTCGAAAAATCGAACTCAACCCTACATATTGTTATTGCTTCATCGAATTAGTATTTTTACCACTTTTTAACGTTATAAATTTTATTTTTAAAAACTGAAAAAATACACATAAAAACAGCATAAAATCGAACCGAATAACTAACGATTTATATATTTTTTAAGCAAAACGGAATCGAACCAAACCACCAACTTACTTTCTATTTGGTCTGAAAACCGAACCGCTAAAACCGAACTTTCTTCAGGATATTTTTACTCTTCTCTAACCCCAGGTCCCGAGGCCCCCAACCTTTGAATTGATAGTGAAAATGAATTGAATTGAAGGGTACACTCTGAACGAGGGAGGGTTCCCACTTTTTCCATCTTCCACATTTAATGCCATTTGAATCTGATTCATTTTTACTGTCTGCCATCTTCCGCGTATCATGTACTCTTGTCCCTTTCCTCAAATTGTTTGTATTTTTGGATCTAGAATTAATTTTTGAACTTTTTTTACTTATTCAGTCCCAAATTAAGTTGTTGATTTAGTATTTATAAGGTTAAAGTTCATTTACTTTCTATCCATATTTTCTCTACTCATTTGATAAAATAATATAATAATGCCACCACTTGTTTTGTAGAGTTTTGGATATAGTTTTTTAAATTTAAATTTTATTTTTTTAATTTCGCCCCCATTTTTAAATAAATTGTACTCCGTATTGAAAATAAGTTCAATCAAACGTAATAAACCAAAACAGTGGGCTTAATTGGGACGGAGAGAGTATGTACTTTTGAATCATGTAATCAACAAATTTATTTTCATATTAACTTGTAATGTACTTTTGAATCATGTAATCAACAAATTTATTTTCATATTAACTTGTAATTAAAATGATTTTCAAAATGATGAATTTTTGCATACAGTTCAAAGTGTGACATTCATGGTAAGACGAAAGGAGTACAAAAAACTTGTCTGAAATGTTTCTGATGATTGTGCAAGAGATCAAAAATAGGGTGAACTTGGAGTTTCCAAGCATGACTCAATTAATTAAATTACGTTTGGCACGTACTTATCTTAATTTGAACTAATTTTTACAAGAATATTTTCTTCCGTTCCGCTCTAATCGTTCATTATTTATCAATATGAGTATGTTTTTAATTAATTAAACTCGACGAAGACTCATAATCAATTAAATAGAAGTAAAACATAGTCTTTATCACAAAAGTATGAAATGACAAGTTTTTATCACTAAAATTGAACCGTTACACAGTGACAACGTAATGCTGTATATTAGCATTCCATAATGTTTTTAGTACTCCGTATTATATATTAGCATTAGAAGCTCTATTTTGAGAATAAAGATATAAAAATAATATTTTAATTTTTTTCATATATATATATTATCTTTCTGCATTAGAAGCTCTATTTTGAGAATAAAGATATAAAAATATATTTTATCTTTCTGCTTTATATTAGTAATTTTTAATTTTTATTTAGTTGATCAAGTAGCATTTTCCTTAACTGAAAAAAGTCAAACTATAGTACGAACTAATACTTTGGCACAAAAAATGTAAATTGATCAAATTTTGCTCCATATTAAACTTGTTGACAACGAGAGTAACAGACGAGTATCTCTTTCTCCTTGGTCCCAAAATTTTGAGACATGAGAAAATGATATAAACATTTAGAAAAATAAGTGTCTGATTGTTACGGAGTATTAATCTTAAAACTAAAATGATGTGATAATAAATGTAAACCAAATAAATATGGTCACAGATTGTGCTTTCTCCATCCCTTAAAAATGTTCTCATTTTAATTTTTAATAGATTTAAAGAAATATTTTTGTCTTGACTTTTTAGAAAAACTATTGATGCAATAGTTAAAGGAAAATGTGATGAGTACATTATTAATAAAAAATGATGAACCCCATCTCTGAAGGCCCCCTCAGATCGGCCGGACGGTCATTGGAGGCGATAAATTGTATTTTGTTCGTAAATTAGTGACAAAGAGTGGAGCTTGCACATAAAACTTTGGAGGGTAAACTTCTTATACTAGCCGACCCATCATACTGCAGCCCCACTACAAGAAACTTCGACCTCAGGCTTAGACCTACGGATTTGAATATATTGCTACTCGTTTGGAGTCTGACTAAGGTCGGGATATTTTGGGAATGTCGCTGCTAGTGATACGTACGAAACTCTCAAACCTATAATAAATATGTGAAAGCAAGCTCTTTTTGTTCGTATGGTTGCTCGAACTCAAGACCTCACATAAGAAGAGATTCTGAAGTGTGAAAAGGTTGTCATGAGTACTAATTAGTAAATATATATGATATGATAGGTATAGTAAGAATTAGTAGGAGTTAAAATGATTTTATAAAACAAAGTGAAAAGATTTTTTAGATATGTGAAAAGAGAAAGAAGAATTTCTTTTATGTGACGAAGGGAGTATGCTACAAAAAATGTTGAGAAAAATAAAAAAAGATAAAACAAGGGCAACAATAGTGGGGAAAGGGGTCCATATCTCTTACTTTGAATATATGCAGGACAAGTGATAAACTAAGAGGGATGTATTCAATCTAGATTTTGAGAGATTTTTTATTTAAAAAATAGTGGGTATTCAATATATAAGATTTGATGAAGTAATGAATTGACATCAGAAGCATCAGGTACATGCAGTATTTATACATGCATTTACACGCATAGTAGTTAGCCAAAGCTATTCCTACAACTATGCACACGGTTAGTTACACTACATACAAGAGATATACTCAAAGAATAGTACTACTCTAAACATACGGATAAGAACAAAAATGAATTAGATATTAACATCTTCACGCCCCCACAAGATTAAGGATCTGTCGGAAACGCTAATCTTATAACGAAATTTGGTGAACAAAAGCAAGGGAGCGGTTTGGTGAGAATATCCGCCAATTGTGTAGTAGAGCGAACATGAGCCACTCTTAACTAGTTAACCACAACTAATTCACGAACAAAGAAATAATCCAGAGCAACGTGTTTCATGCGGGAATGAAAAACTGGTTTGTTGCAAACATGAAGAGCACTCATGTTGTCATAGTACATAAAAGGAGGCTTCAAAATGGAAACACTCAACTCGAAGAGGAGATTTTGTGCCCACTGTAGTTCGGCGGCCGCATTAGCTACAACACGATACTATGCTTCGGTAGAGGAACGAGATACACTCTTTTGATGAATAGACTTCCATGAAACAATATTTCGACCAAGATAGAGGATATAGGCAGTAGTAGATCATCCTCCTTCTAACACGCCTCCCCAATCTGCATTGCAAAAAGTGGTAATCAACATAGATACCCGCCTGGAGAGAAAAAGCCTATGACACAAGGTGCCTTTAAGATAGCGCAAGACCCTCTTTAAATCCAACTGATGAAGATATGCATGGGAATGCATGGACTATGCCAGCTTTTCCACAGCGAACGAGACATCTGGACGAGTCAATGAAATGTATTGTAGTTGCCCAATCATCCGACGATAAGCAGTGATGTCAACCGCCTTAGACGAGGTGTTAGTAGTGGTACCAAAATCAGTGACCATGGGAGTAGCAATATTCTTAGCACCTACCATGGATGCATCCTAAAGAATGTCCAAGATTTACTATGTTTGAGATAGAAAGAGAGCACCCTTAATTAGTGGAAATAACCTCAACACCCAAGAAATGACTCAAGGGGCCAAGATCATTTAGGAAGAACTCGATAGTAACACATTTACAAACCGATCCAAGAAAGGAGAAGAATTCTCTGTAAGAATGATGTCATCCACGTAGACCAAAAATATGCAAGCACCTCAGCTCGATGACAAATGAAGAGCGAAGAATCATAGTGAGCTTTAAAAAATCCCAAAGCTAGAAGAAATCGAGAAAGGGCCTCATACCAAGCACAAGATGCCTGTTCGAGTCCATACAAAGCCTTGGACAAACAACACACATGCGTTGGAAAATCCATATGAACATAGTCGGGGTTGCTCCATCAACATGTGATCTCTTAACCTGCCATGTAAAAATGCATTATTCACATCAAATTGCTGAAGAGGCAAGTTATTAGCAAGAGCAATGCTTAGAACAAGCCGAATAGTGACAAGCTTCATCACCAGACTAAAAGTCTCAAAGTAATCACGTCTGGCTTCCTAGAGATAACCTCTGGAAACAAGACGAGCCTAGTAGCAATCAATGGAACCATGCGCTTTGCGCTTGTCACGAATGTTAAATATATCAATTATTTAATATATTTAATATTATATATTATAATTATGGTTGTTACCTATTATAGTTAGAGTTATTATTATATAATATTACCTTATATAATTAGCCATTAATGTGGAGGATTCTAGAATAGATTCCTCCACCTATAAATACATATTTTGTATTCCTCTTCTATTATTCAATCAATAAAGCATTCTTTTTTATTTTACATAGTATCAGAGCCACCGCTCTTGGTGACCTAAAACTCTCTGCGCTCGCTTCTGGCGGGCGGCGCCGCCATTAGCCGCCCGCCGGACCGATGTTATTCTTCCTTCAATTTTAAAGATTGGCAACTCCTCAAAAACTTTCTCAACTCATCCTTTTTTTCTCTCAAATCACTCATTCTAATCATCAATCTTTCTTCTCTTTCTCTTTTGTTACCCAAAAAATTCCAAAAAAAAAAACACAAAAGCAAAGCCAAGAAGGGAAGTAGTGAAAGAGAAAAAAATATCTCTACACCCCTTCAAGAAAGAAATAGGGCATTGCCCGGATCCAAGAAAAAAGACAAAGAATGTCAAGGATCTTCAGTCAAACAGGCACCTCCAGTAGCCTTCTCTATTCTTCTTCGACGTCAGCAGCTACAAGCGCACGTCAACCTTCTCTCCTCTTCTTCGACGTCAGCAGCTACCAGCCCACGTCAATCTTCTTTCTTCTTCATCGACGTCAGCAGTTACCAACGCACATCAATTTCTCTCTTCTCCAGCGACGTTAGCAGCTACCAGTGCACGTCATACTTCTCTCTTCTCCAACGACGTCAGCAGTCACCGGCGCACGTCAAACTTCTCTCTTCTCAAAGTTTCCAGTTTCCAGCTAGTGTCCAAGCTTCCTCTTGCTTCAGCCAGAGTTCAGCTTGAGGGGGATGTTAGACAATAATACTAATATTACTTCTGGTAGTATTGGTTATGGTAGTGTTTCATTATTAGTTAGCTTTCTAATCCTATTTGTAGTAGATGTTGTATGTTAGTTAGTTTCCATTCTCTATTCCTAGTTGTGTTAGGAATCTCTTTTACACACACACACACACACACACACACACTCTATCATGTATTCCATAATTAAAAGGAGCAATATTATTATTCCAATATTTCAACAACGAAAAATCCTTTTACACCACACGGGCTGCTAGGATTGGCTTGGAACCAATTCCCACGTTTGATTTCAAAGTAATGCCTGATACTCCTCATCCATCGCTTGTCGCCAACGAGTGTCCTTGAGAGCTTGAGTAATGGCTTTGGGCTCAAGGGTAGGTAGAAGAGGGTGTTTGGTGACAGTGTTGGCACACGGATGATCAGAAATAAAATTAGAATTGAAATGCTTGGTGTTTGGAGAACGGGACCGTGTGGGACAAGAGATAGTTGTGGTTGTGGTTGTGGGAGGAAGATCACTAGACACAAGTATAAGAACATGAGAATGGTTGTTACGTGGGGAAGCACCAGAAGACACATAGAGACATCGAGTGAAACGAGGTTAGAGTTTATGGTGAGTGCATGAACAAAGCTATGGATAGCAGAAGCAACCAAAAGATTGGAATTAAGAGAATTTGGTTCAGAACCAAACAACACACGATATGCTCATCGATTTTGGAGAGTGGGGATATGCACGCGGTTTATAAGATAAATTGCGGTTTAGAAGGCATATGATAGATACTGAGGAGGCATATGGGCAAGATGCAACAAATCTAGTCTAGTTTCAATGATGTGACGATGTTGTCTTTTAGAAGTACCATTATGTTCCGGTGTATAAGGAGGTGTGGTAAATGAGATATGCCAACAGAGTTGAGTAGGGGCCGTAACTTAAGAAATTCACCCCCATTATCGGAAAAGATAAGGACAATCTTTTGTTTAAAGTAATTTTCCATAATATTTTTAAAATGAGGAATTTTTTTAAAAACATCATACTTACGACACATCAGATAAATCCAAACGTATTTTATGATGTGATCCATAAAAAGAACATAATATAGATAAACATCAACAATGCGTTCTTTGTAGGATCATACATCACTATAAAGTAACTCAATAGGCCTTGAATTGGTAAAGGAAATTTCATGAAATGGAAGTTTGTGGCTCTTGGAAATAGAGCACAAAGTGCAATGAAATTGCTGAATATCCTCATAGAAAAGAATTTATTACAACGACTCAACATAGAAAGTAAAACTTTATTTGATGAATGACCAAGACCGTGGTGAAAATTAGAGATAGAATCCCGACATGAGAGTACACCTGCGACCCTGGTTTGAGGGGTCATGCATAATATACACCATGTTGATTACCCCATGTGAGAAGCTTCATCCCCGTTTTAAGATCTTTTACATGAAATGAAAAGGGAAAAAATTCAACATATACTTTGTTACACTGAAAAAGTTGAGACATTGAAACAAGATTACGATCTAGAGATAGAACTAACAACACATTAAATAAAGATAGTGACGGGACGCGGTTGAAATAGATGTGTGACCAGTAGGGGTGGGCATGGGGCGGGGCGGTTTGGGTTTCATATTATCATGTGTCCTATCCCGTTATATTCAAATGATTCGGAATGGTTCGGATCGCAATCCTATCCCACTTTGTCCCATAATTTTCAGAACTGGGACAAAATAGAACGGATTCGGATTGTCCTACTTTGTCGATGTTCGAAGTTAGAGATAAAATATACACAAAGATGGAGAGGAAAATCGACATTTAGACTTATAAAAAAACATGAAAATAAAAAATGGAGTATTTAATAAGAATATCTTACAATGACCTATACAATAAGGCAATATAAAAAGATTAAAACGGAAGTAATTAAAAGTATCACACAACTAACAAAGGATGAGTGCTAGGGTTTTGGCCAATTACTCGTCACCGACCTGATTGAGTACATGAACTACCAAGTCTTCCTTGAAAATAGGATTCTGGATGAGCGCCAATTCAATTGTAATATACTACATATAAAACAGGTAATTTTAAATGGACCGATGCCCACTAGGATTTCTTCGAGTTTGGATTTTAAAGAGACAACTAAGCCATGACTCGCACTTATGAACGTAGAGTGAAGACTGGTCTAAGCGGCATGGGTAGTGTCAGCTTTGGAAATATTATGTTGCACCAAATCGGAGGAACTTCTACAGAGAACGCCAAAAATAGATTGGTCCTGGCAAAACAAAATAGATTAACATAGATTGGAAGAACCGTCAACAGTCATAGGCGGAGGATCCATGGTGCCGTTCACATAACCGAGTAAGTCCAGACCGATGAGCTGGTGGATCAGACCTGACACCAATTTGATTAGAAAATGCACTACGTCAAAAATAGATGCTGACAACTGTTTCTTTTAGTAGTCTCACGGTGCTGATTTCAGTAGTCTTCCGAGTAGCTGTCTGATATATTTACATACTATTGTTTAAAAACAGTTGTGTAAAATGGTTGATGACACCTGTTTTGTAATGTTTTAGAGTACGACTTTTTAGTGTTGTCATTGTATGAGTAAGACATCTGTTTTTTACAGTTAAAGAGAACTGTGATTTTTTATTGTCTATCTATAATGAATACTACTGTTGTTTTTAACTTTAGACTTCTAATTCTTGGTGTTGTCGTTCCAAAATATAGACATCTACTTTAAAAAGTAATTGAAAGATATATCAGACTGCTGCTCGGAAGACTACTAAACAAAAATGCCATCAGACAACTATTATCTTTTGTTGTATTTCTAGAATATGGACTACTAACATTATTCTTATTCAAACTACTGTTTGTTTTAGTTGTATATTGATTATTAACACAACGGTGTTTTGTAGTTTTCCTTGAAGTATTCAAACTATCTTTTATGACAATAGTTGAATTGTTTATCAGACAGCTACTCTAAAGATTACTAAAGAAATTTGCTTCAGACAACCATTATTTTGCGTTGTATTTTAAAAATATGAACTACTGTTTTTGTAGTATTTCAAACAACTGTTTGTTTTGATCATCTAAATGTTATTAATACTACGGGTTTGTGTAGTCGTACATATACTCTTCAAACTATTAGTTTGAATGGTAGTTGAATTTTTTATTAGACAGCTGTTATCTTGTGTTGATTACCAAATAAATATAAATTCAAAAAATAAAATATACTGAACAATATATAAATTCATACATTTAAAATATTATTAACATCTAATAATTTAATATTTACATCATCTTCCTTACAATTTGCATATTCTACATGCCTGCCTTTTCAATCCATCCTATTCCTCTGTGGAAAAATCCAATACGAATCCATATTTCACGTCGGCTTTGGCTAGATGTTCTATGGTGGTGTTGACATAGTCCATCGACACAATCTCAACATATGGTGTGATGTTATGTTGGCTTGAGTCTCCTTTAATTTATTACAGCGATGCCACTTCCTGCAACCAATTTTCTACCTGTGATCCACAATCAAAACATGAAATCAATGTCATTTAGTTCATTTTAGATCAATGCCAAGGTGGAGCAAAGATATGTACAACACGTGAATGGAAGTGTGGCTAATATTACATACCCATGATTAAGGGAAACGCCAACAAGTCAAGGGGTTTCTCCAGGAGACCAACCAATACAAGCTTACCATTGGTCTTCAATAAGCTTAGTAGTGGCATAAGAAGATGAACTGCCGAAACTGTGTCTATTATCCCATCAAGTGTGCTCTTTGTAGCCTTTTTTGCATATATACCAAAACCAATTATAAACCATATCATCATTAGAATTGTTAGCAAAATGAATAATAATACTCTCTAATTATGAATAAATTAATCATAACTTACCTGCATTTGTTCAGGCTCATGACTGATCAAGAAGGAATCAATACTAAAACGTTCTATGGCCTCTTGTTTTTTGTCGGCAGAGGTGCTGATGACAGTAACCCGAAGGCCTTGGTGTACTTGACAAAAACCTTGGATGAGGGGGAGCGCGATGAACAAAGTGATTCTTTCATAGTGTGGGAATGGTCACCTGTGTCATCATTCATAAGATTCATTCATTATATTATATTACAGTGTACAAGCAACAATGATGGAGAAGGAAACCCAAAAAACTATAAACCAGAAACAGTTGAAGCACTTCTCTAACATCAACTGTATAGGGAGCATCGCCGAATCCCATACTCTACAAGCTCCCTCCTCCAGATTCAATAGTAAACCATCTTCACATATGCAAGGCTAAAAAGACTGCATAGCAAATACAAATAACAAAAGTACCATTCCACACCAGGCTAAAAATACAAAAAATACAAATTATAGAAAAGAGGTTGGCTATATTGTAGCAAACTGAATCATTCCACACCAGGAAGCCCAGAGCAAGACCAAATGCCACAATGAACCTCATTGTGTTCTTCCGAAGATTTCAGAATAATTCCTAATTCAGAGCAGTAGTACCATTTAATTGAAAATACAAGAGCAATACCAACACAAACAGGTCCTCCAAAATAAATTCACAACGAACAAAATAAGAATCCACAAAGAAAATGACCAACACCACTTCATAACCAGTGCAAATCGAGCAAAAATGTCACACAATGAATAGTGTTCGATTTCTAAAAAATCCTCAAATGAAATGCATGTTCAAATGGTTGGGGAATCCATCATCATACCTTGATAGAGGAAGCCAAGTCTCTTAGAATCTCAAAGAACTAGCCCTCAAACATGCCTGGATCGAATTGAAACGAAGTCTAAAAATCGCAGATGAATAGTAGATTCATCGGCGTTGACCTTCAATTTTCTAGAATCCATCTTCAAAACACACCGATTCAGCTCTTATATGGATTCGCTTGCTGAAATAGAATCTAGAGCTCCAAAAATCAAAAGAAACGAGCTGAAATTCAGTTGGAAATCGGGTATGGGATGAGCAGGTGGGTTTCTGAATGACGGAAGGAATGAAATTGGTTTCTGAGCGAGGGTTTGTGAATGACGATGGGAAGGGGTGAAATTGGAGGCGAGATTAGTAGGGTTACATAATTTTGGCCAAATTTTCACTCAAAAAATCTACTCCCCCCAAATTTGCATATGTTATCTAAAGTGAAATTAGAGGCGGGAGAAGGAGGGATACGTATCTTTTGTTTAAATTCTTAGGTATCATTTTAAAAAAATATTTTTAAAAAAATTGATCTAGTTTGAATTTTTTTTCTATCCTTTTTTTCATTTCAAAATTTTAAACTAATTTTTTTTATTATGACAGAGGTTCCAGAGTACAACAACACAGCGAGACCCCCGTTTACTAATTTGCGTAGCGGCACCACAATACAGATTCAAGCATATTAACATTTCAATTCATTTGAACAAAAAATTATGTATTCAAAAATATTGTATTTCAAAGAAACACAAACAGATAAGATTATACCAAATCTAGATAACTGCATCTCAGTTTAATATGTTGTTTAGATGATATCTAATCAAATCATATCTCATCAAATAAGATTAAATCAAATCAAAGTGAAAGAGTTTTAAATATAATGTACCGAACCGAAAAGTGAGTTTTCAAATGGTTCTAATAATTTATATCCCGAATCAAACTGAACTATTTTCATAATAGTACAGGATGGATTTCCAAAATATAAATAGTGAAAATGTCTAACCGTTACCACTATAATAATAAAATAATAAATAAGTTATACATTTTTTTGTTAATTGAATTTCGTCTTACTCACATGGATCCAATTTCACAAGATATCCATATTTTTTACCGTATAACACAATACCGATACTGATAACTAAACTAGTTACTTGCATAGTTCCAATTTGGCTGATCTAATCTAATGCATTTAAAGATTAGATCAGACAAATAAGACACAACATACACAAGTGAATAGATCTTCTTTGAAGATTTGATCTGATCTTATTAGATTTGAATTTGATTCGATCCAGTTAGATCTATTTTGGTCTGATTCGATCTAATTAGATCTAATATTTTGCATTTAAATATTAGATCACTGGTACTGATAACTGAACCGGTTACTTGCACAGATCCAATTCTTCTAAATACGCATATTTTTGGCCATATAAGATCTTACTAGTACTAATAACAGAACAAGGTAATTGCGTAGATCCAATTCTTCTAAATACTCATATTTTTGGCCATATAAGATCTTACTAGTACTGATAACAGAACAAAGTAATTGCGCAGATCCAATTTTTCTAAATACTCATATTTTTGACCAAAGTATTGATAACTGAACTTGTTACTCACAGTGATCCAATTCCTTAGGATATTCATACTTTTGACCGTATGAGATCTTACCCTGTGGTTTCTAAAATCATATTTTTTGCAAATTGGTAAAGAAATAACACATAAAAAATTATATTTAAAAACTGCATCGAAAACTCTACAAAATAAGAGGTGACAAGAGTATTTTATTTTATCAAATGATCAACAACCTTACATATAATTTCGCTCAGATCAGATCAAATCAGACTAGATTTTAACATATTAGTTTTCACAAGATCAGATCAAATTAGATATCATCAAATTACATTAAATCGTTATTGGAAGAAACTGGAAGGACATAGAAAAAATGGGAAGTTTTCCCTCTTCCCAATTTTATTCCCCCTCTTTCCAATTATCACCAATTTCATTTTCCCTCTTCCCAATTTCATTTTCCCTCTTCCCAATTTCATTCTCCCGCGTCCTAATTTCGTTTTTCCTCTTTGCAAGTTTTGTATCTCTTCCTCTTTTTTTCGATCCCAGCAGGTGCGGCGAGCAGGATCACCAGCGATATCAAAGAAGACCCATGAATGACGCCAATTGGCACTGGGCGACTAGGGGCACGCTCTCTAATCCGTCCGGCAATGAACTCGGACAGCGGCGAGACGGCGGCTCTGGTTCTTCCGGCGTTCTAGCGAGGTCCAGCGACTCGACGACTTCCCCCCCCCCCCCCACCGGTAAGGAGCAATCCGACTCTCTAGTGCATTTTGGTCATGATTTAGGGTGCATTTCATCTCCTTACCTAAATTTGTAATCCATTAATGGGTATTCTCTCCCTGAATTTTCTTGGTCTCGAGCACTGTCCATTTTTCCATTGCTACGGTTCTACTTTCCTTGAATAAGTTATTGGCCTTGATTGGGGCTGGAAACTTTGGTTTTCTTTGCTGCCATTTTCGAACAGCAGACTCCTTCTTTGGGGGCTGTGTGTACTATGGTTTGGAGTGGAAATCTCCATTATGTTTGGGGTGTTTGAACTACTATTGGGGTCTATTTGAGCTATGGTCTGTTAGGCACTTGGATTGGTTTTGCAGCCCAAGATTTTGCTTCTGTTTTTTATTATTCGCTATTGCACTTTGGTTATGTTTGGGTTGCCTCAGGTCATTATTCATCTTCATTGTTATGTTCTACTGTTTGGTGGTACTTGGGATGTGTTTTGAGCTAGTTCTTTGGCTTTGGAATGATATTCGTTGGTGAAGGTAGACATACACTTGTTGGCATGCCAACCGCTTCCCTTGTGCACCAGATGATTTTAGTTTCCTGTGGTAAGGTCTTCCACTTCCACACATCTTCTTTCCTTTGGCCCTTGGGTTGAGAGAGAAGGGTGTGGGCTGATCGAGACCGTGTTGTTGCTGGTGTAGGAATGAGGTAAGCTATTTGCTTGTTCCTAATACCTCCATTGGCAAGGTTTGAGAGCTTTGAGAACAATAGTTGGGCTTTGTGCTACGACATGAGGTCCTTAGTTCACAACTTGACCATGGCTTCCACTTTGGCCAAGATTTTTGGGTCTCAACACCTTGGTGCTGCTTCCTTCTCTCGAACAAGTGGACATTCCTCACTTCCGAGGCCCTTTCCCTTCAAACTGAAGTGGTCTACTATTTTGGTGCTATTGTTTGTGCTATTTTTGTTTGGTGTTTTGTGTTGTTTTGTGCTGAATTGGCCAGTGTTTGGTGCTGTTTTAAGGCAGCGTTTTGAGCTACTGAACGGCAGGGAAAAGGTAGTCATGAGATACGTTTCCCTTATGTAGTTGAATGCTAGTCACAGTTTTTGCCTTTTAGTTTGGTTCCACTAGCAGTTTGGGCATACTGGCTTGCCATGTACCCTTCTAGCAGTTTGGAGAGTCCTTGCCCTCCTCTATTTCGCTGTTTTTGTGTGTTATGTCATTTTATATTGCGTTGAAGACTTTTCATGTATACGTTGGCCATATTTTTTTGCTTTTTGGGTGGAATCATACTGCTATTTTGGAATGGTAAGGGCCTTGTGTTTCAAGCAATTGATTTATACTTCCAGGTAAATTAATATTGTGTTTTCCTACATTTTGGGGTTTGTGGCTGCCCTTTAGGTTTTAATCTTTTTTTATTATAGAAAATGTTGTACTGTCAAGGTTTTGTTTGTGGGTTTTCATGATGTGCAGTTCATGTCGCTCCTAGCAGTGCTTGTCCTCCTATATATTGCTATTGCTCTTAAGTTGTCCTCCATATTGATACGTTTGGCCATAGTTTTTTTTGCCTTTTGGGGGTAACTATATTGTTGTTCTTTTGGTGGTTTTTTCCAAGGTTTGTACTGTCAAGTTTTGTTGGTGGGTTTTTCCATTTTGGTTTCTGCTCTAAGGTGTGTATGATTACTTTCAGAATGGATGATTGAAGGATGAAGCTGCTTAAGGATATCGACGGAATGGTTGAAGGATGAAGCTTGAGAGATATCCATGTTGGTGAGTCATTTCCTAACTTGAAGGACATGTAGTATTTGTTGTATGCTTGTTGGTCATTGCCTTTATTTCAACTTACCACTATTAAAAAGAACCAACTTTTGGCCTATAACAGATCATGTCTTGGAGGCATCATCATGCAAAATTGCAGCACCAGAGCAGTTTCTTGACCAAAAGTTGTTCTCTGGTTGTCGCACTCCATTCCTCACTAAACCTTGGGTCATACATTCTATTTGCATCTCGCCATCTTCTAATTGTTTTTTGGTTTTATGATGTGAGATTGATTGATTGTATGAGTTCCCAATTCCCTTTGTGTGTAGCAGGACAGTACCCAGCCTGTCCATGTACTTTTTCTTTCATTTGAATGGAAGTGTTTATTTTTTCATGTCCATATAATTCTTTAAAACAACGGTTATTTGAGTGTTGTATAAATTTTGCTCGAGTGTATGAAAGTAAAGTTAGAGAGCGTTTACATTTTCATTGTAAAAATTATTACCGTTTCTCTGAACTTTTAAAATAGTTCTAGGCTCTTAAGAGCTAGACTACTGTTTAAAACGAGTATTCCTAACTTATTATAAACAACTCTACCAAAAAATCATCTCTTAGACAACTGGTATTAGATTACTATTTCTCAGGACTTTAAAAACAGTTGAACGCTTAATAGTCTAGCTATTGTTTAAAAACGGTATTCTTAACTTATTATAGACAACATGTAATAGATTACGGCTTTTATGAATTTCAAAAACAGTTCTATGCTATATAAATACACTACTGTTACCGAGAAACCAGACTTCAGTTACTAAGTAGTAGTCTTAACTAATTATTAACAACTGTGGCAATAAAAACTGTATTTTTTATGAAACCGACTACTAATGATAGATGATAGTTTCTCACATCTTCAAAAATAGTTCTACGCATAATACATAGACTATTGTTGCCAAACAGTCTTCTATTACAATTATAAACAACTGTGGCAAAAAAACCATACGAAACAGACAACAAACAATCACTAGTACAAAAATGACTTTTTAAATCGGTTATTTGGACCCTTTTAAATCGGTTTCCAACCGATGCAAAAGCCAGCGATGCAAATACTCCGATACGTTTTGCATCGGTTGCTAAAACCGATGCAAAAACCCTTTAAAAAAATTACCGCCAGTTCTGAAAGTTGGCTTTTTGCATCGGTTATTACTAAATAACCGATTCAAATGCCCCTACCCAGAAATGGCGCCATATTTGGGTAGGGGCTTTTGAATCGGTTATTTGTTATAACCGATTCAATAGCTAATCTTTTGAATCGGTTGTTACAAATAACCGATTCAAATGCTCCTACCCAAATATGGCGCCATTTCTGGGTAGGGGCATTTGAATCAGTTTTTTAGTAATAACCGATGCAAAAGATTAGCTTTTGAATCGGTTATTGAAAATAACCGATTCAAAAAGGCTTTAAGTTTTCAAGATTAATTTTGATTGTTAACGATATAATGGAATACAACAATGCAGAAAATTCAGCCCATCAACACAAAAGTAACTAATACAAATGTTTTCACAAAAATCAAATCAAATGTCACAAAATGAATTAAACCACTTGAATATCTTAAACAATATAAGAGTAAAACTACTACGTACTCTTCAAAGTTTTAACAATACAACTAAATCCTAAAACTACATTGTACTCTACTAACTTACACAAGTTCATCGAGAAAACCCCCGGCCCAAAACTCTCTAATTTCCTCTAACTCGGCTCTAGTATAAGGCAAAGTAGACTGAAATACCTGCAAAATCAAACAACATACGACATAAAGTTCAATAATTATTATCCTACACTTCACTACTTTCGTAAACACTAAAACAAACTTACCTCGAATAATGGTACTGAACATTTCGCACAGATATTGACGATGAGCCAACAATATCGCATTGTATAATAACCACAATCAACATTCCCTTCTTCTCCTGGAACATCAACCCAATCCGGTCGAGCCTTAAGCTGAGGCATATGTCGTTCCCGAAGTAATCGCCAAGACCTTTAATAAATGCAAAAAAAGAAATTAATAAAAAATTAATTTCATAACAAATAAACAACTTTATTAATAAGTAATAAATTTCTTAATACTCACTCGTTGACGAAAGTCTTCACCTTCATATTCTTATGACCTCCAGTTGACTTGATGGAGTTTAGAAAATACACTTTGTTTTCAAACAAACATATTACAACTAACACCCAATGTCGCCTACAATTGAAAAAAGCGTTAGTCACAAACTTAAAATAAAAAACTAAAATACATATTAGAAATGATTTAAAAAGACATACGGTGTCGATAGATACAACGGCATAAGTATCCAGGGTCGCAATTGATAGGTCTCAAGTGCTTTATCCAGATACTGCCGATCTCCAAATTCTACCATGTATGCTATGCTCTCTGGACATAACAACCCGACAGACGCAATGTCCAGCTCCATCATATGATCGTACAGCAATCTAGTAGTTTCACATGTAAACAAGAATTACAATTATAAGAAATAATTATACTTACAAAAGTAATTTATTCGTACATAGTCCTTGACATACCTAAAGAAAACAATGATGATGGTCTGATTCACCTCCTCTCGTCGCATGAACTCACGTATATTCTCCGGGCGCATCCTCAGCTCCGTCTCATTCGGATAGAGCATAGACTCAGGGTTGAGAATAACGCTGATGGTAGGTAAAGCAGATGTGTGTGTCAGCCACTAACACAACTCTCTGCACCTCGGCCCGAAAGTGACGTATAAGCTCTGGTCAACAACATCTTGTACGGGAGATCTAGGAGCAGTGGGACGTACCCCGAGAATGGGACGAGATTTGCTTGATGAGAAGTCGTCATGTTGAGCCGTTTGCACTGGGGGCTACGAATATTTTTAAAAAATTTATATATGAAACACAGCCCAAATGATGTTTAATAAAAAAAGGAATGGACAAGGAATGGTATATTCACCCAATGACTTAGGCCATGCAACGAAGCTCCCCAAGCAATCTGCCACAGTCTCTATATGCTCAGTCGGACAAGGAATGGTATATTCACCCATTCCAGGAAGCACAAGGGTCACAGAGACCTTAACCTGGTGGGGAAGGAGGGGAACACCATGCACCATATCTCCCGGTGCACGTGGGAAAACCAATCCATGTGCCACTATGTAATCTGATGGATCAGAGATCCTCAAGTAACAAGGAGAAACCTACAAAATACAATTAGTAAACTATTTTCGGAAACAAGTAAACGTAAACTAAACGGGAAACCTTAATTAAAAAATATATGTACCTCAGTGACACCGGCGACGTCAACAAAATCTGTAGACGCCTTGCTACTACGCTGAAGCTCATAATGAGGTGGTACAGACGGTGTGTGCTGCGACATGGATGCCCCTTCTGGAGCACTCCCGGACACAGATAGTCCATACTGCTGTAGAAGGGAAGGAAGACGCTGCAAAAGATCATCCTCAGTCAAATAGTTACCTTCGGGCTTACGAGGCTTCATGTTGCCATTAAAAACTTTACGTAAGCCCGAATATGACCCAACACCCCTTGTCCGTCCTGGGTGCTCGGCAGACCCTAAAGCTCTAGTCAGTACATCATTGTGCCCATTTGGAACAAAGGTACCGGCTGCGACCTCTTTCTTTAGCTGAACCTACAATTAAGAAAGAAAAGAAGTAAAGAAATTGTAAGCAAATAATAAACAAGTAGTAAACATATATATTGACGCAATTGTAGATTATATGCTTACTATCCTATCACGAATCTCCATCAGGCAGGGTCCGTAACTTCTGCCTGCCTCCCCGGGGTGTGACCTCGCAACCAAGTGTCCTCTCGTCCCAGCTGAGAACTCTTCTCTGTAGGCGAACCAGCGATATCAGCAGAAGTACTAGTGTTGGCCTGAGAACCAACTGCCAACTCACACAAAAGCATGGCATATCCACCTCGGCCCATAAAATGCGGATATGAATTCTTCTTTTGTATATCCCTATTCTTATCGCTCAAAGCCTAAAAGAATTGTTAAAAATATATTAATATGTCAAGTAATAAATTCATTCAATGAAGGCAATTATGGTTTACCTTAGCTTCCGGAGTCCCCATCTGGATCAGAAACTCCTCCCAATGCTCTCGCTCTATGAAGGTATAATCATCAGGGGGATAATTGCCGTAATGATCCCCACCTTCCGTCAAATAGGCTTTTCGTAAATATGTCCGGAAAGCGCGAAGTCTAGCCCCAGCAACTGTCATAACATGTCGGGCCCCATCAGGAGGTATCACATATATTTCCTACAAGAAAATGAAGCAACAACTTGTTATACATAGAACCATGTAACAATAAAATATAGCAAATTTAGATAAATAAGTGGTACCTACCCGAACCCCGTCTAGTACTGTGGCCTTCAGGTCTTTTGGGACATCGCGCCATTGATGATAAGTAATCGGCACTCTCGATCGGACCTCAAACCCTACAAGCCCAGTAAATTCCGAAACATACGGACCACGTATAGGCTCCCCACGCTCCCACTCAAGCTCTATAGGCGGGTGACCTTCCCTCTTCCTCTTATAAAGCTTCTCGCACTTCCCCGCACCTCTAACCTTTTTCTTCTTCTGTTGGTCCGCCATACCTGCACAAATTCAAATTAATTTAGACAACATAAGTATAATAAAAGTGAAACAACAATGAATTAAATGAAAAAGATCAATATAAACATAAATAAGTACCTAAAGCATTATTTTAACTTTTTCTTTCCACCATCTATCCATAATCCTTCTTCGTGATCTTCGCGAATGTATTTTGCTCCTATATCATCAACTTGTGAGTTTGACGAAATCATTGAAGTATGAGTTGCTTCATCGTATAAACCGTCGTCCAACTCAACTGATGCCCTCTTCCCTTGTCGAACAACAGACCAATTTTTATCTTTAGGATCAACAATGTAATAGATTTGCGTCGCTTGAGAGGCCATTATAATAGGTTCCTCATGATGACCCAACTTTTGAAAATTCACTAATTTAAACCGCATGTCATCTGATTTAATACCCTTGTTGATATCCACCCATTTACATCGAAAAACAGGAATGGTGAAAGTTGTATATTTGAGTTCCCATATATCCTCGATCACGCCATAGTAAGTTTTGTATGATCGGATGGGTGTCGAATCTTTACCCCTAGGAATGTGTAGAGAAGAAGCATTCAATGACACACCGCTATTCTGTACTGTACTCTTCTCATCCTGGCGTTTTGTGTAAAAATAATAGCCATTGATATAGTACCCCTCGTAAGAAGATACATTTACCGAGGGTCCTGTAGCTAATGATCGCACATTTTCTGTGACATTATGAGGAGAATGTATTGTTTGCCAGCGAACATGCTCTTGAAACCATTTTAGAAATGTAAGATTGTGCTCATTCATCAACCACCTCTCAGTTTTCCCAGGGTTCTGTTGTCTTAAAAAAGACATGTGTTTCTCTAAATATGGACGAACATCATCTATTTGTTGTAAAATATAGAGTTGTGCTAAACCGAACATTTCATAGTCAAGATGGATGATGTGATGTCCTATTGTTCCTTTCCCCTCAATTCTATCTTCATGCCGAGACTTCGGTACCCCAACCGTGCACTCCAAATCCAAATACTCGCTACAGAATTCAATAATCTCTTCTGCCAAGTATCCTTCAACAATACTACCTTTAGGTCTATACTGGTTCCTCACATACCTTTTCAAAATACCCATAAATCTCTCTAAGGAATACATGTACCGAAGAAAAACAGGGCCACAAAGTTTAACTTCTCTCACCAAATGCACAACTAAATGGACCATGATATCAAAAAATGATGGAGGAAAGAACATCTCAAATTCACATAAGGTGACTACCACTTCCTCTTGTAATTGATCCAACATTTCAGCATCAATGACCTTACTACAAATGGCGTTAAAAAAATAACAAAGTCTAGTTATTTCCCCCCTCACATTCGTTGGCAATATTGATCTAATTGCCACTGGCAAGAAATGCTGAATTAAAACATGGCAATCGTGAGATTTAAGACCGTTCAATTTCAAATCCTTCATCGACACACGACTCCTAATGTTTCCAGCATACCCTTGAGGAACCTTTATTTCACGTAGACATTGACAAAGAGTGATTTTTTCTTCTTTAGAAAGTGTGTAGCAAGCAGGAGGGAGAAATGTGCGATGTCCTTTTTCTTGCGGTCCAAGCTCAGTTCGAATGCCCATGTCTATTAAGTCTTTTCTAGCATTAACAGCATCTTTAGTCTTGTCAGGAACATTTAGCAGGGTGCCAATAAGACTATCACATACATTTTTTTCTATATGCATCACATCAAGACAATGTCTGAGAGATAAGCACTCCCAATAAGGTAGTTCCCAAAATATTGATCTTTTCTTCCAAATAGGACCGTTTTGATCAACTTTCTGTGTCTTACCAAATGTACGGTTTATGTTCTTCAACTTTTCATGTAATGCTTTGCCACTCAATACTTTTGGAGCAACCTCATTTTCTGCTTGACCATTGAAAGCTTTTCTCATGCGACGATAAGGGTGTTGACGTCTTAAAAATCGGCGATGACCTAGAAAGACTGTTTTTTTTCATTCTTTAGCCACACACTAGAAGTATTCTCCTCACATATCGAACATGCATATTTTCCCTTCATCTTATAACCGGATAGGTTACCGTATGCTGGGTAGTCATTGATTGTCCAAAGAATCATAGCACGTAACGTGAAACACTCTTGAGATAAGCATCAAATACTTTGAGACCATGAATCCACATTTCCTTCAAATCATCAATCATTGGGGCTAAGAATACATCAATGTCATTACCCGGTTGTTTAGGCCCAGGTATTAACAACGATAGCATGATGTATTTGCGCTTCATGCACAACTCTGGAGGAAGATTGTAAATGACAAGCAGTACCAGCCAAGTACTATGTTGCGTACTCAAGCTTCCAAAAGGATTGATTCCGTCAGTACACAATCCCAATCGAAGGTTTCTCCCCTCATTCCCAAACTCAAGAAATGTGTAGTCAATCGTCTTCGACTGTGGGGCATCGGCAGGATGGCGCAGGGTGCCATAATCTTTTCGCTGCTCTCTGTGCCACACTAGATTCTTAGCGTCTTTTATTGAAGCAAACAAACGCTTGAATCTTGGTTTTATTGGAAGGTACCACAAAACCTTAACCGGAGTCTTTTTAGATTTTTTCATATTGTCTTTGTTAAGAGTCATTTTGCTTGACTCCTTGTATCTTGGAGCAAAACACTTGGGACATTCGTTGAGATCCTCGAACTCATTTCGATATAAAATGCAATCATTAACACAAACATGTATCTTCTTGTAGCCCTCACCCATTGGAGACATCATTTTCTTCGCCTCATAAGTAGACGATGGCAGTTCGTGTCCATCTGAAAGAAGTTCACCCAACAAACTTAATAAAGACGTGAAACTTTTGTCACTCCACCCATTTGCAACTTTTAAATTGAACAATTCCAAAACCCCCTTCAAACGTGTAAACTTGGTACAACCAGGATACAATGGACGTTTTGAACTTCCTACTAAGCTCTCATACATATCACGCTCCTCATCAATGACGACTTTATCAGGAGGAACATCTTGAGTGGCCTCTAACTCATCTTCTATTTCAACCTCAAGATTGTGGATGTCGTGAATATCATCTTCGACTTGGTAATTATGAGTATAGCTAGAGCTGCAATGATTTTCTAATTCCCCATTCCATTTCCATTGGAGATATGTTGGGTCAAAACCCTTGCGATACACATGTATTCGTATTTCTTTAACGCTATCAACCATAAAATGGTTGTGACATGAGTTACAAGGACAATATAACCTTTTTCCTTCTTTTGAATGTTTCTCTGCGAAACGAATAAACTCTTCCAAACCAGAACTAAACTCAGGTGATGTACGCGACATATGAATCCAACTTCTATCCATCATATGAATTGCTAAGCAAGACAGAAGGGAAAATGATTGATACATGCAAAACAATGCACAACAAAATTGTTAATACACATTTTATATACACACACAAACATATAAGAAATATAGGTAACACAATATTTCATTTCTTAAGATGCAACAAAAATCCGACAGCACTTCTTCATTATAGAAATGGTCCTTCTTTACACCATCCTAACCCATTCTTGAAATGCCATCCTCACTAGTAAATGTATTTCATTTTCTTTGTCCTATCAAAATTTTGGCAGCATTTCCCATTGGTTCTCCAAGTGCACGATGTAACGTAATTACATATGCACTCGAAGAACACATTTAGGAAACGTCAAACCAAAAAATGATGGAACAAAGCAGAAAGAAATACATGTACTACCTAAGTGAGAGAAGCATTTCAAGAACAGCTCCAAACTGGGAGCTATTTAAAATTTACTCCTAATGAGTGAATTTTAAATGGGTATCTAGGTCGGTCAATATATGTTATTTCTATATTATAACGTCTCAGAACATGTAGTATCAAACACAAAATAATTAAACAATCTATTTTTCAAAAACAATGTATATCACAATGAAAAATTTCAACTTAAACATGTACACAAAACATATATAGTAAATTAAATATTAACTTAATGCAAAAATATATAAACAAATAATAGTATAATTAAATATTTAAAGCTAAAAAAATACCTTAAGGAAGGGACGACGGCGGGGCAGCAAAAACGGCTTGGCGACGGCGGCTTGGCGACGGAGGCAGGGGGAGGTGGTCGTCGACGTTGTCGCCGTTCCCTTGGAGACAGCGACACTTACAACGGCGAACGTCGAGGTGAGGTGGACGAAGGCGGCGCAATTAGACCAGATTTGGGGGCGACATGGGAAAGGCGACAGCGTGGTGTGGAGTTGAAGACGACGAAGAGCACGACGAAGACGAAGAACGGAATTGGAGGTTTTTTTTTTCAAAAACGCGAAGGATAAGGTAGGGTTGGCTAATTTTATCACACTCTTTTGGATCGGTTATTACTAATAACCGATTCAAAAGGTATTTAAATCGGTTATCCGTAATAACCGATCCAAAAGATGGTCAGCTTTTAAATCGGTTATCCGTGATAACCGATTCAAATACTTTTTGCATCGGTTATTACGGATAACCGATCCAAAAGCCAAGCGATACGCGAATTTTTTTTTGCATTTACATTGTTTGTTTAGCTTAACGATGCAAATGAGGCGATTTATTTGGTCATTTTTGTACTAGTGAATAGATAACTGTTTCTAATAAGTTTAAAAACAGTTCTAGACTAAAAAGCCCAGACTACTGTTTAAAGAGAGTATTCTTAACTTGTTATTGACAACTGTTGTAAGAAAAACTGTATTTTGAACTAACACAGACAACTAATGATACATTACTATTTCTTGAAACTTTAAAAATAGTTTTAAAGCATAAAACCTAGACTACTGTTCTGTTTCCAAGAAAAACTTACAATAGTCTGTTTTTTTCCAACTACTGTGTTTCCATTAACAGTAGTTAATCAACAGTCGTCTGATACTGTTTTTGGCGTAGTGATGAATTTTGGCATGAATTTGTACCACTAAAGTGTCTTCGGTGATAGCCGAGGGTGAGGAGCAGCTAGGGGCCAGTATGATTAGCTAACACCCACACACACAGAACGTAGGAAGATGGACCGAAAGGAAAAAGAAATCCTTTTTTAAAGCTTTGATACCATATAAGATTTGATGCAGTAGTGAATTGATATAAGAAGCATCAGGTACATGCATTATATATATACATGCATTTACACACATCAGTAGTTTGCCAAAGCTATTCTTACGGCTATGCACCCACATAGTTACGCAACATACAAGAGATATACTCAAAGAATAATACTACTCTTAACATACAGATAAAACAAGAAGAATTAGATATTATTCTTTACATTCAATTGATAATTTATTGTTTTTAAATAATCTAAGGATATTGAGTTTAGATTTTAAAATGTCTATCAAAATCTAATGGTATTAAATAGTCCATCGATTTAGAGTGATTTTTATTATGTACATATTTTGATGGATTGTGGACATATTTTTCTTAACAAAAATGTTCTAACAAATCCCTCTAAACATTCAAAGATTTGCAACTCGCAGTCTGTTTTGGGAAAGTTTCTTCACAATAGAGCCATAAACAGATGGCAGGTGGGAATCTGAAGGATCTCAACTTCTGCCGATGCTGAAGCCGCACCGATTACCTCCATTTCCGCTTCCCCCGCTTACTTTGCACAACGTTTGTACTCTAGAGAAGGTAAAATCCTCTACGGGGAGAAAGCAAAGGAAGAGAAATTTAGCCGTTAACGGTTGAAGTCATTGATGAATTAATGTTAAGGAGTAGTCCAACATCTTCTCTCCTACCCACTTTTCTCTATGTTAAAGAACAACCCAAAATGCTTCGCAGTTATCTCAACTTCACAAAGGAGTGCCACCGCAGGATTCCATCTTCATATTTGGAGCCCTGATGGACCATTTCATGAAACATAATTAGAAAAAATCTTTTAAACTCATGCCTTTAAAATACATTAAACTCTATTTAATTTTATGTTCAACTAAAGCAATACATGAATTTTACACAACCTATGAATTCTAAAATATCTATCAAAATCTTTTAGAATCTTAATTGAGTAAACCCACTAAATCCGTATTAAAACTTCTATAAATTAATGAATTCTATAAATTAAGATTTTATTAACCATGTTTTATTACTCACCATCCCTCGTACTCCTTCCGTCCCAAAAAGTCTTTTCTGTTTTATTTTTTGCGCATCCTATAAAACACTTCTACCGACATCTAAAATGTCTAAAATTTACAACATTTCTTCTTTATTGTGGGTAGAACTTATATTGAAAGTTTTTTTTGGCATTCAAGGCATGATAGAAGTGTTTTATGGGATGCGCAAAAAATGAAACAGGAAAGACTTTTTGGGACGGAGGGAGTATGTGTTATGAATACGCGTTAAGACGCTTGGATGACTTTATTTTTAATCCTATCTGTTTGATTGTAGGTGTAAGATTTAAAAGTAAAATTTATATAGTAAAAAAATGCATAAAAAGTTCTAAAGAACAAGAGGTGACAAAACTATATTATTTTATGAAATAGGCAGCAAAAATAAACGAACAACGTGAGTTAAGTTTGACCCTGTAAATAGCGTTTAAAAAGATCTATGTGGACGGAGTGTGTAATTAAAAGAGAGACTTTATTAATTCTGATCTTCAAATTTTGCACATTATTATTGAAAGTAAATGATTTCATATACTCCATTCGTTTCTTAAAACAGTTTCTATTCTGACTAATGGGATAAATAAGGAGTGTATATTTGTGTTTGACTTTCCAAATTTACCCTTAATGTGATGTGTAAAAGTAAGATTTGATGGGTAGATTATTAGTGAAAAAGTATGATGTGATAGGTAGGGTAAGAAAAAGTAAATGTGAAAGCGGTTTTTAATTGAAAGTGGAAGTGTTTCGGGGAAAGAGAAAAAATGAAAGTGGAAGTGTTTTAAGAAACAGAGGGAGTATGTTTGATTGATCATATTCATGCATCAACAAATTCTTTGTAAAAAAAACCTAAATATATTCATGTATAGCATCAGTTCATCGTGGGAACTAACTGGGTCGTTGTTTCTATTATGTATGATATCAATTCATTGTATATGGTTAACTACTATATTTATGGATGCATGTATCAAATCATTGGAATTGCTTAAATTAGAGGTGAGCAAATACTGAACCGATACCTAAAATAAAAAAAAAACAGAGAAAATGAACCGAACCAAAAAATGCTTTTCCCATTGTTTTGGTTCACATTTTGCTAGTTAACTGGTTGTTCGTTTTGCGGTGGAGGAGTGAAGCTCGATTCTTAAGGGTGGACTGTGTGAATACTAGACCTGATCAAAGTGCGGGCCGGACCGGGTTTTGGGTAAGGCCAAGACGTTACATTAAAAGAATTTTCTAAGCCTGAACCCGGCCTGTATAACGGGCCTAACAATTGAATCCCGAGCCTGACCCGCATGAATAACTGTGGGCTTTGGGCCAGCCTGGTCCGCACGACAAAAACTTTTAAATAATTTAAAAAATATTTTTTAAAAAAAAGTAAAGTAATGAGTTAATATAATAGATGTTTGATATAATAACTATACTGAGGAAATGAAAGAACAACTTATATAAAACATATGTTTTGTTTGATATTGCTACTTCGTATAGAGTACAAAGTATTATTTATTTCTATATCATTATCAATGTGTGATACGTAGAAAATAATATGGAGAATATAATAAAGATGTATTCATTTTATTTAATATACTTATAATTCATTTTTTTCTCCATAGAATTATGTATATGTGTTTATAATAGTTTGAAATAGTATTGTTCTTTATTATTATTATTATCAATGTAGATATTGTTATTTTATTATAATTAAACTAATAATAAATATTTTAGTTCATTCAGGCCGCCACAGCCCGTGGGCTTGAGGATAAAAGCCGAGCCTGACCCTAAAATATTCGGGAAACCATTTATAAGGCCCAAGCCCGACCCATACCCTAAAATAAAATGTCAAGCCCAAGCCCATTATTTTACATGTGGGCTTTTGCGGACGGGCCAGATACCTAGGCCCATGATCGGGTCTAGTAAACACCAACATTTCCCTCAATTGGCTGCGGATTAGCCTAACCATGCATCAATGATTATTGGATCATTCTATAAATTTTTAGACTTCCTAAATTAAACATCAACACATAACGCGCAAAGCCTTAGAGTCCTATTACCTTTGTAGGGAGAGGAGTTGCAAGAGATGTGAATGCAGCTTTTGAAAATCATTCAATTGTGGTCCATAGATAAATTTTCAAATGATATCCTCAAAACCAAAATCTAACACTCTAAGTCCATAACCAGAATACAAGAATACAAGAGCAGTGAGTCAGATGCTACCATATTCGTATCCAAACATCACATTTTCCAAATAAATTAAAATCCATATAATTTATGTTTAAAAAATTGTTTAATGTTTTAAGCAGACTTTTAAAAAATAGTGTGTAAACTTGAGTAAATAATCCAAAACACAAGTCTGAGTTCATACCCAAAAATGTAATAAGTTGAACTAGATTGTTAGTCGGTTTAGACGTTGTGCCCACGCCTTAGAGGGGGGGTGAATAAGGCGTTTAAAATCTTTTCGGAGTTTGATAAAAACGGCGTTGGCAAATGCGGAAGCAATAACTAAAATGCAGAAATAAAAGCGTAAATAAAATGCACACCGATTTTATACTGGTTCGGGAAACCCCTACTCCAGTACCTCGAGGCTCCTCCTCAAGGATTTCCGAATCCACTAAGTCTCGGCCTCTTGAACTCCGTCAAAGCACCGCACTAGTTTTTGGCAAACAACCCTTGCCAATAGGATTCACTCCGAGATTTCACAATGGCTATCTCGAACCGTTTACAATGAAGATTTAACGACTATCTTCTACCGTTCTCCCAAGGATTTCAAAGGCTATCCTTGAACCTTTACCCAAGGATTTTTAAGGCTATCCTTAACCGTTACAACGTGAGAATTTAACGGCTATTCTCGACCGTAAGAAGGTGTGTTTAAAGAACACGAACAAAGGTTCTACACAACGGCTTGAATATAAAAATGAAGAACAAAACTTAGCCGGTGTAGAAGGAAGGTATACTCTCTCAAAAATACAATTCAAACTTATGAATATGAGAGTATATAACTAGAAACACAAGCTCAAAGTGTGTGTAAAAAAATCAGGAATTTAAGACTCTTAAAATAGCCAAAATATTGAAAATAATTAATAAAAGGATGAACACACTTAGAATAAAAAGAGAGGATGTTTAGAGCTTTGTTTCTTGAAGAAATATGAAGGATTATTCTTGTATTTATAGTGGAAGATGTTAATTAGCCGTTGGGAGGTGATTAGGATTGATTTAATTCAAATTGGCAATTTTGCTACAGTGCTGTAACGAATCCGGTACCCTTCACGGTAGGGGGGTCCGTGTCATCCGGTACCTAGGTACCGTGACACGGTACGGCCTACCGTGTGGGGGTACCGTGTAGGCCAAAATAAGTTTTCGCCTCTGGCGGTACCGGGTTAGGACGGGGTGGCCTACCGTCTGTGCCTACCGTACGGTATCTGGGTACCGTTACACGGTATGGGGGTACCGTGTAGGCGGTATACCCTACCGTTTGGGGTACCGCTAGGGGTACCGTGCCACTTTCCTGCTTTTTCCAAAATTCCCGTAATCCTTCGCGTTTGAGTTTAAAACCTTTTGGATATTTTGAAAATGTTTATGGGATGGTTTTAAACATATTTTGTGAGTGCTTTTGAGCTTGTGAATATATGTATATAAAGTCATATCCTTACATTGGTTTCTACCTATATTCTACGCTAGTTTAGTGTTTCGATTTCATACTTGAGTACCGAATCTTAATGGATTCTTGTTGTACCTGAAACACTTAAACAAACGTTAAACTCTTATATTGTTTGTTAACATCAAAACATGAGACTTAGCAAACCAAGGCTAACATAGATAATTAAAATTAAACCTCAAAATCATCAACTACATGTAAGACCTCTGGTGCTACCAGCTCTTCTATACCCAATTGGTGTTAGAAGAGATGCATATCCTAGTCTTATAGTGCATTCAGCACACAAGCATACACCGCATTTGATTGTGACTTGGCCCACATAGCCTCCGCCATGGGATAATTGATGCACACATGGTCAAAAGTACACATGCACACATCTCATCATCCTCTATGCCCGTATCTAGATTTATCATATAACACCTCGACCCACGTAACCCGAATAAATAGGTCATCGAACCAAATTGCTACTAGATTTGTAACGCCCCAAAATATGCCCTAAAAGTTATATTGAATTATTATTCAAATAAACAAATTGTTCGATTAAAATAAATTGTTGTTAGGCTTTGAGCCGAAATAAAATATATGCTGATATCCAATATCATAATTTGGATAAATCTCATAGAGATGAATCCCATATGTTGATTTATTGTGTGACCTTGATTGAGAACCTGAGTACAGACCCAAATCAAGAATAAATCAAGAAAGACTTGTAATGTAAATATTGAAATGAATTATTAAAATAAATCATGGGAATAAATGATATGAATTAAATGAGAGAACCTTTTTGAATAAAGGTCAATTAAATCAATTTTGGACATCAAACTTTTATATTTCCGCTGCCCTATCCAAGCATAGTTCCTAACAAGAAGGACCTCCTTGTCACTCGGGGAGCCTTGAGCAATGTTCACTTTCTTATCATTCGGGCATTGATTCCTAAAATGCCCTACCTCCTTGCACTTCCAGCACGTTACGCCTGAGATGTCACGAGTCTTCGACTGACTCCTTTATCTATTCTTGCTTTCACTACCTCTGCTATTTCTTCTGCCTCTGCCAACATGTAACAATTCATCAAATGGCTCCCCAAAACTCTTTCTTCTGACGTCCTCGCCAAGAACGAGATCACGAATCTGATCGAAAGTAAATCCATTGGGTCCCACTAAACCAGTAACTGTTGTAACCGTTCCGGACCAACTACTTGGCAAAGACAATAACAGTAGCAAAGCTTGAACTTCATCATTGAACTTAATCCGCACTGACATAAGTCCGGTTTAGATCGAATTCAACTTATTGATATGCTCAGTAAATGAAGTGCCTCATTTCATTCTTTTGTTCACCAGCTCTCTAATCAGAAAAACCTTGTTCGTTGCAGATGGCTTCTCGTACATGTTAGACAACGCTTCCATAATTCCTTTCGCTGTCTTCTCGTTCAGAATATCGAACGCAGCATTCTTGGAATTTTGGGTTAAATAGGCATTTAAGTGGTTATTTATTCATAAAGATGTTGCATCTCTCGTTGACCAAGAGAAAAATAGTATTTTCCATTTCTTTCTCTATTCAAGATTTTCGATAAAACAATTCCAAAAAAACTATCACAATTCGAAATGAGACTTTAATTTAATTTTGGAGAAGAGAGAATAAATATATTCAAATGGGAGGGATATCTTTCTCAAGATCTCATTGGTATTCTCCAATCCCTTCATTTTATTTTTACGAACGTTTGACCTATTGAATTATGGTATAATAATGACACAATCGATTAGAAACGGACACAAATGTTTTAAGAACACAACAACAACATCGATCAATTGCCACATCGTAATAAATAATTTTAAATTGCAGAATTGCATCGTTATAGAGGCGCACATGGGCTGTACATGAGAGAAAAAAGAGAAAACAGATTTTTGTGTAGGTTAGGTTCGGGCAGCGGAAAGGGTGGGGGAAGGGAAGGGGTGCTCATAGGTTGGCCTGAACCCGCCCGATTTAACCCGTTTGTGGGTTGTAGGGCCGTGTTTGTTTTTCAGCTTTTATGACTTTATTTTTTTTTGTCCTTTTCTCTTTGCCCTTTTTTCCTTTCTCCTCCCCTTGTATTTATTCCCCTCCCCCCTCTCTATCTCCTCCCTCAACCCATTCATTTTCTCATCAACCACTCACACATTCACATCTCTCTCTCAATTTGCCCATCATATCCCTTAGCTTCTCTTTGAGAAAAGAAAAGAAAGAAAGGAAAGCTTGTTTTGATTGAGGGGAATGTTGTCTGGCTCGAGGCTGCCAATTAGATCCGAACCCGTTTTTGTTTTCGTGATCTTGTGTTGGTTGCGTCGGACCAGGCTTCATTCCCCCCAATTATGCCTTCCTTTTGGATATCGTTCATACATGGCTTCTTTTATTTCCCAATCTTTACCAGATCAGGGAAGTGTGAATTTTTCTTCTTTGTTTCAGTAAATTTTATGAATAATTATTTTATTTTGTTTGAATTCTTTTTAAAGGATGTGGGCGGTGGACAAGTGCAGATTGGTGTAATGATGATGAGCAGATCTTTGACTTTTTTTTATTTAACTTTCTCGTCACTGAAATACAGAAAAAAAGGGGTAAGAGTTTCATCATTACTCTCGTGAACCACCCATGCCAGTTACACTTAATTTTCGGAATATTTTTTTTATTTGTAACAATTAATTATTTATTTTGTTTTTTAAAAAAATCTTTTTAGAGAAACAAAAAAAAGAAATATGAGTAATTATTTTGTTATGATTACTGTCTGTCATGATGGTTTGCAGGAACATATAATTGTGTCCTTTTCGAGTGGTTAGTTTTCCTTTGCGTCTTTTATACTTGCCCTTTCTTTCTTTCTTGTTTAGGGTTTTGCTTTCTCATCATAACCCCAGAATTATATTCATTGCTTCCTGAACAAATCTTCTTTGATTTCTCGAAAAGAAAAAAGAGAGTACAGATTTGGGCAATTGAAATGCTTTTTAATTTTGGGTGTTAGATCTATCTATGATTGATCTTTTTCTTGAAATTTCAGATCTGAAAATTTCTTTTCTTGAATCTGAACTAATAATGTTGCAAGGATGAATTGGACACAGGTACGAGGATGCTGGGGGGCCGAATTGAACCGTATTTTAAATTTCGGGTAGTTTGAGGATCAAATGAAGAGAATCTGATACCTTTCTAATGGTGTGGCCGGTGCAGGAAAGCAAAGCTTTAGCATCTGCTGGCAAAGCAAAATATATTATTAAAAAAAAAGTTTCTTGATTGTATAATAATTTCATTATAATTCAATGTAATTGTACGGTTTGTTTATGGAAAAGCTGTACTCCTTCCGTGTTGTAGTCCTTTCCTTCACTAAAATAGATCTTATTTTAACTGCAAAAAAATTTGCATTAGATATGACTAAAATATAAATCAATCTCCAATCTAAGACTTCAATTTTTTATTCTAGTGAGAGAAATAATATTTAGTAATGGTAAACACCTAGTTGAATAATGACTAATGGGTAATAACTAATAGTTTTATATTGAGAAATAAAAATATATGATCACATATTGAGAAAATCATTATGTTTTAGTCCTATTCAAATAAATTTTACTTTTTACTAATGGGAGAAATAAATAGTATTCCTTCCGTTTCAAAGTATTTATCTGCTTTTAACTTTTTTTTATAACAATTGGTAATTTTGACTTTAAATTAAATAAAAATGATATTAGATATTAATAGAAAAATACTTTTATTAGATTTATCATACCAAATATTTTCAAAATGTTTTTTTATCTAATAAATATATAATATATATTTTATTTAATTATAAGTCAAAAGTTTAAAATAATTGACGGGAAAAAGTTAAAGTTAGACAAATACTCAACGGTCGAGGCAGTATATATTTGTAGTTAACTTTCTAATTTTACTCTTGATGTGATGAGTACAAGTAAGATATAATAGGTAAATTATTAATAAAAAAAATATAATGTGATAGGTAAGGTAAAAAAAAAGGAATAAACGTGATTTTTTTAAAAAAAGTTAGAAAGGTCTGGAGAAAGAAGAAAAATGAAAATGAAAGAGTTTTGATAAATAGAACTACTTCCTCCGTTCCTAAATAAACTTTCCTTATTGATTTTTTGAGGAATTAAGAGATGAATATTTTGGTGTTGACTTTCCAAAAATATCCTTGATGTGATGGATAAAAGTAGGATATGATGGGTAGATTATTAGTAAAAAGATATGATGTGATAAAGTAGGGTATGAAAAAGTACGGGGTAATAGTGGTTTTTTAAGGGAAAAGAGAAATTTTTTTAAGGACAAAGAAAAAACGAAAGGAGAAGTTTATTTGGGGACGAAGAGAGTAGTATATATTACTAGGACTAAATGAATTTATGAGTTCTTTAATTTTTTATACTACCACAATCTTTAAGTACACTAATGTTTTCATTTTGATTTTGTGGTCAAAATTTACAAATTTTGACATTAACGTTTTACGCTGGATACGCTTTTTTGTGATTATTTTAGCATGGTGAATTAATTTGTAAGACGCATACATGTATTCCCCTTTTGTTTTGTTTTCTCGTATGTATATAAATATTGATTTATTTATTTGTATAAATGATATAGCAAGAAAAAAATTCACAAAATTTGTTTTTCTCAAGAAACATACAAAAAATATTAATTCGCATAACTTTTTTATATCACTGTTGAGTGTTACTTCAAAGTCCCACATCGGTGGGATAGGAAAATTGAGGAGGGATTGGAGCATATAAATAAAGAGGAGATATAGGCTTCCATCACACAACACAATCCTTCAATCTATATAATTGTATATTAGATTTTAGGTTGTGAGTGTCAAATATTGGAGAGAGTTTGTAATTTTTCCGTGCAAAAATTACTAGTGAGATTTTATCCCAGAGGGGGTCGTGGAGTAGGTCTTGAGGTGCCAAATCACGTTAAAAATTTGTGTGCTCTCTTTTTTTCTTTCCATTTATTTGTAGTGGGGGCCTAACAAGTGGTATCGGAGCCAAGGTGCAGAGCTCGGATGATCTGGTAATTATAATTCTTAGTATGCTCTGTGGTTGCAGCTTTGACTGATCTTCCACATCAGAAAAGAATTATTAATTACAGAGTTGCAGTCTAGGGAGGAAGAAGAAAAAGCAAGGAGCAAGAGGAGGGTGTGCCACTTCAGTGGAGGAGGTGGTGGTCCAGTCAGCAGAGGTGGGTCCATGAGTGCCACGTCAGGAGTCTGTGAGTCCGAGTGCCAGGTCATCATCCAATCAGCGCCACATCAGTAGGTCCAGTCATCGTGTGGGTCCCGCTAGTGACTTTCGGAGAGAAGTTGGTTCTGACTAATTTTGACGTCCTGATTCCATTTTTGAGGCCAGTTTCCTCAAATTTGGATTGTTTGGTATTGGTTGATTGTTGCTTGAGTGGAACTATGACTACCTTGAAGTTTGAAGTTCCGTTATTTGATGGAAGAGGGGACTTCATGTTGTGGCAATGCACGATTCAAGACTATTTGGTCCAGCAAGGTCTTGAATTAGCATTGCAAGATGAGAAGCCAAGTGATATGAAAGAATCAGAGTGGAGTACAATCCAGAAGAAGGCTGTCAGCACAATTCGGTTGGCACTGTCCCCACAGATTAAAGTGACAGTGCTAAAAGAGACATCACCAAAGAAGTTGTGGGAAACGTTAGAGAGCAAGTTTGCATCAAAGACACTTACTAACTGGTTGATGATGAGGATGGACTTGTACTCACTTTAGATGGAAGAGGGAGGTAGCGTAATTGATCACATCAACAAGTTTAATGAGAAAGTATCAAGGCTGTTAAATGCAGGGGAGACTATCAAGGATGAAGAGCAAGGGCTTCTTCTACTGGCTTCACTACCAAAATCCTTTAAGCCGTTTGTGCAGTCAATGATAGCAGGAAGGACTACACTGCGACTAGATGAGGTGACGACTGCCTTGAAGGAGAGTCAAAGGATGATGGGAGGTGAAGAGTCTTCCGGGGACAGTCATTTACTAGTTGTTGTGAGTGTTGAGAAAGGGAGGAAGAAGAAGAGTGACCAACTTGGGAGAAGATCTCAGCTGAGAGACATGAGCACTCTTAGGTGCTATTACTATGAAAAGTTGGGTCACACGAAGAACGGTTGTCCAGAACTCAAGGAGGACTTGCAGATCCTAAAGGAGAAGAAAGGCAAATCGAAGGAAGCTTCTTTCGCAAATGTGATCACTTATGAAGATGATCTCCTCTGAAGATAAGAGTACTGCTGGACAGAAGATTCTGCAGGATGGGAGTATCGCTGCAGAAATCGCAAATGATGTAGGACTTTGAATTAAGGGGAGATTTGTTGAGTGTTACTTCAAAGTCCCACATTGGTGGGATAGGAAAATTGAGGAGGGATTGGAGCCTATAAATAAAGAGGAGATATAGGCTTCCATCACATAACACAATCCTTCAATCTATATAATTGTGTATTAGATTTTAGGTTGTGAGTGTCAAATATTGGAGAGGGTTTGTAATTTTTTCGTGCAAAAATTACTAGTGAGATTTTATCCCAGATGGGGTCGTGGAGTAGGTCTTGAGGTGTCGAATCACGTTAAAAATTTGTGTGCTCTCTTTTCTTCTTTCCATTTATTTGTAGTGGGGGCCTAACAATCACCTCATAGGGTTTGTAAACTAAAATATTACTTTTTAAATGTTAGTCTAGTTTTTTTAAACGGTTTATTTAAGAATTTATTAAAGATGTTGGTAAAAAAAACTTGAATTATTTTTATGGGTTAACAAATTAAAGTGATTTAGAGTTATAGTTGATTAAAAGTTTGATGTATAACGGCTCAAACTGTTTTAAATTGTCCAAATCACGAAATAAATGGGATGATTTTAGACAACATCATCTTCAGGCTGGTTCTGACTCGTTTAAAATTATATTTGTAAAAATATGTGTAGAATACCTTCAAAAATATGTATTTCCTTATTCTAATGCTATATAGTTTAATTACCTTTTGTTATTTTTACAAAAAAATGTAATTTAAATATGAATACATTTGTTATGTCAAAAGCCACTCATCACATAAAAATTATAGAACTTTTTTTGAATAATACAAAAAAATTATATATCTAGTATAAAAAAAGATTATGAGAACAAAGTGTGTGGTTCAAGTGTAATCCAAACATTTGAAGCCACAAACTTTTATTTTTGTTTTTTCCTTAGAGAACAAAGTGTGTGGTTCAAATGTTTGGGGTACACTTGGGGATCCCTAGGATTTTTCAAAGATTATTTATACTCCGTATAAAATTAGCAGAGCGATTCTTTTGATACTAGGATGTGGTGTCATAATATAACACCGCGAAATTTAAGCCCCATACATCCTACGAAATTCGTTGTTCGACCTCGAAAGAGTTCTTATTCCATTGCCCAACACTACTTCATTAATTGCACCCCTAAGTTTAGTTGACGTTCTGGTATAGGGTGATGTGTTTTTCAGCAATGAACCTAATTTTGTTTTTAAAAATTGCATCCCGGCACCATAAACTAAACTGTCCTAGATTTTAGAAAAATGGCCTCCCGCATGTGCGCCTCTTGTGGAATGTAAAACCAGAGTTTTTGACCCCACACGGTCCAGGGTGTATCCATTAAAAGTTTGAAGTGAACCAAGAAATACTTCTATGCAAAGATTGAAATGCAATTTAATCTATTTAAGGTTTAGATTTTGAATAATTTTTTAATGGTGTGTGTTAATTTAAAAAAAAAACTCTTAAGCCAAACACTGTAATCGAAGATTGAAAAAAAGTACTGTAATCGAATTGTTTTTTCAAAATGCTGAAGCTGTTGCTATAAAAACTCTTCTATACATAAACAAATATTTGTAACAGAACACTTTTTTTTGTTAAAGCGGAAGGGGCTTTCTTTTTTGATTAGATATGCCATTCTTTGTGTGTGTGTGTTTGGGATACATGAATGCCAGTTAGTTCATGCTTTTGGAAAGGTGTCATGTGATTTTCATTGCACCTGAAGAAAGGTCAGAAAATAATGTTCCAAAGGTGTGAACCGAATCTCAAGACTTGTGTGTTAGAAGCAACCCTTGCTCGCTTACTCCCACTTCACATTGCGAATATTAGCTTTAACTAATACAAAGGTTATTCTTTGGCTTACAAAGGTTATTCTTTGGCAATGCAAACACACATACATAGGGTTAAGTTGGGAAAACTGGAAATCGTAAATCAAATCGAAACTGATATAAAGGAGCTAGAAAGAACCGAATCGAAAAAATCGAAATTGAATATTGAAAAAAAATGAACGATTAATATTTGGTTTCTGTTTTGATTTTCACTCCTGAAAAACCGAACCAAACTAAAACTCTTACCTCCTATGCTTTCAAAACTTACGTCATTGCCTCCTGTGCCAGTGCCCCTCTTGACTAAAATACGCTTCAAATATTAAATGAATAGATCCGTTGCCCCTTTTAATTTTTAAAATATGCACCAATGCTCTCCTTTTTTTCTTTATTATCTTTTTTTTTTCTTAAAGAGAGAAAAAGTATTATGTTTGAAATAATGATAATGTTGTTTTTAAAAATGTTTTAAAAAATAATAATTGTTGGTGTTTGAAAAAAAAATATTTAAAATATACTCCATCCGTCCCAAAAAGAATGGGACGGTTTGACTTTTTGGGAAATTAAGGGAGGGATATTTTGGTATTGACTTTCCAAAAATACCCTTGATGTGATGGAAAAAAGTAGGATGTGATGGGTAGATTATTAGAATAAAGGTATGATGTGATAGGTATGGTATGAAAAAGTAAGGGGTAAAAGTGGTTTTTTAATAGAAATGTAACGTACTTTATGGGACGGAGTTTTTTCTAAACATAACAAACTTTTTGGGACGGAGAGAGTATTTCATTTGTCTCAAATTAACTATTTTCAATTTTTCGAAAACATTTCTTATTTTCTTGAATCATTTGAGACCAAAAGAATACAAAGTATAGTCTTTTTAATATTTGTTTAATTATATACTCATAATATGTTTTTTGAATCGATGCCTAACAAATTTTCTTCATAATTTAATTTTCCTATTCTACAAAAGTATTTTTTTCATATACTTTTCTTCCTTTTCAATTTCTTTTCAATTTTTTATTTTATTTTAACTTAAACAAAATAAAATTTATAAAATTAATTTTTTTAAATTCATAAAAAGAAAATAATTAAAAACTAGAAAATGTGAAAAAAGCTTCTGTATAAAAAAAAGTGATTTTTTATTGATTTTTGTATCATGAAAATTAACCAATAATAATCTCTTTTGGAAAAAATAAAATTATTCAATTTGAGACAAATGAAGTGTATGTTAATTGTTTTTATTTCAAACAAAAAAATTATTATTAAATCATTACGTAGTATCAAAATAGTTTTAAAAAGAACTTTAAAACATTTATGAAAAAGTTTTAAAAACGATCTTTAAAAATATTGATGAAAAAATAGAAGAAAAAATAAAAATAATAAAGAAAAATAGGAGAGGGGATGTTGGTGCCCATTTCTCAAACTATAAGGGGCAACAACGCTATTCATTTAATATTTGAAAGAAATTTTAGTCTAGAGAGGCATTGGCGTATGAATTTTAAAACCATAGAGGGAACAATGTAATTTTTGAAAACATAGGGGGTAACAATGCATATTTATCAAACCGCATGACATATTGGAGCAATAAACTCTCTTTATTTTATGTATATGAATATATGTGATATGCGAATCCAAATATCTCATCACCCAATTAAAGTTATTTTGCCTTAACTACTGAACATTTTAAACTATATACTCTCTTTGTTCCACAAAACTCTTCCCCTTTCGTTTTTTTGCTTTCCACAAAACACTTCCACTTTCTATTAAAAAACCACTTTTACCCCTACTTTTTCATACCCTACCTATCACATCATATTTTTTTACTAATAAACAAACTATCACATCTTATTTTTTTCCCATCACATCAGGGGCAAAATTGGAAAGTCAACCAAAATTACACTTTCCTTATTTTTCCCCAAAGTCAAAATGGAAATGATTTTGTGGAACGGAGGGAGTATAATATAACCTTTAAAAAACTTAAGAATATAAATATCAATGATTAATCCTAATACGAAGTTATATTAGCATTAAAAATTGGTATGAGCAATTTACATTTTTACATGAAAAACTTTGATGTTATAATGAAAATGAAAGTATTATAGCAAAAATGAAAATACGTAGCGATTGATATTTACATACGAAGACTTTGGTAGCATTTGGAATATCTTACACGATACCACTTGTAGGACTTCAGGCGCTACCAACTCTTCTAGTAAAATTAATTGTTCGAAAAATTTTCACATTAACGTTTTGCTAATGACAATGTTTGTTTCCGTTTAGGTTTTGATATTCACAACTTGTCGGGAACAGGGAACAAAAAGAAAAGATTCAAAGGCATAGCAAAAGTTCTTTAAAGGAACAAAAAGTGTTAGCCTTAGTTTGCTAAGCCTCATGTTTTGATGTTAACAAACAATATAAGAGCCTAACGTTTGTTTAAGTGTTTCAGGAAAAACAAGAATCCATTAAGATTTGGTACTCAAGAATGAAGTCGAAACACTAAACTAGCGTAGAATATAGGTAGAAACCAATGTGAGGATATGACTTTATATACCTATATTCACAAGCTCAAAAACACTCACAAAATATGTTTAAAACCATCCCATAAACATCTTCAAACATCTAAAAGGTTTAAAACTCAAACACGAAGGATTACGGGAATTTTGGAAAAATCAGGACAGTGGCACGGTACCCCAAACGGTAGGGTATACCGCCTACACGGTACCCCCATACCGTGTAATGGTACCTGGGTACCGACGGTAGGCGTAGACGGTTGGCCCAACCCGTCCTAACCAAGTACCGCCAGAGGCGAACCAAACTTTTGGCCTACACGGTACCCCCAAATGGTAGGCTATACCGTGGTCACGGTACGTAGGTACCGGACGGTACTGACCCTACTGTGAAGGGTACCGGATCCGTTGTAATCATTGTAGCAAATTGCCAATTTAAATTCAAATCACCCCTAATCACCTCCAAATGGCTAATTAACATCTTCCACTATAAATACAAGCCTAATCCTTCATATTTCTTAAAGAAACAAAGCTCTAAACATCCTCTTTTTTTATTCTAAGTGTGTTCATCCTTTTATTAATTATTTTCAATATTTTGGCTATTTTAAGAGCCTTAAATTCCTGATTTTTAAACACATACTTTGAGCTTGTGTTTCTAGTTATATACTCTCATATTCATAAGTTTGAATTATATTTTTGAGAGAGTATATTTTCCTTCTACACCGGCTAAGTTTTGTTTTTCATTTTAATATTCTAGCCGTTGTGTAGAATCTACTTTTGTGTTCTTCAAACACGCCTTCTTACGGTCGAGAATAGCCATTAAATTCTCACGTTGTAACGGTTAAGGATAGACGTAGAAATCCTTGGGTAAAGGTTCAAGGATAGCCTTTGAAATCCTTGGGGGAACGGTAGAAGATAGCCGTTAAATCTTCATTCTAAATGGTTCGAGATAGATGTTGTGAAATCTCGGAGTGAAATCCTTTGAAATCCTATTGGCAAGGGTTGTTTGCCAAAACTAGTGCGGTGCTTTGACGAAGTTCAAGAGGCCGGGACTTAGTGGATTCGGAAATCCTTGAGGAGGAGCCTCGAGGTACTGGAGTAGGGAGTTCCCGAACCAGTATAAATTCGGTGTGCATTTTACTTTACGCTTTTATCTCTGCGTTTTATATATTGCTTCCGCATTTGCCAACACCGTTTTTATCAAACTCCGAAAAGATTTTAAACGAGGGGGGGGCACAACGTCTAAACCGACTAACAAAAAGTATAAAAAAGGCATTGACGTTGCAAAAGTTCTTTAGAGGAACAAAAAGCATAAGAAAGGCGTTGACATTTCTAAAGATAACGACATTGACGTTTTGAAGACGTTGTATAAAGACTTAGGTTTTATTGTAAGAAGCCCAATTCGATTTCTCGAAGTCTAAATGTTGGGTTTGTGGAGGCTTGGGCTTGACTTTTTTGGCCCAGCCCATGTTACGAAACCCTAGATGCACTCTTCCTATATATATTGCATACTTGTACTTGTAATCGACACCACAAGTGAAATAAGAAATTCCTCCTGTTGCAGCCGTGGATTAGGGAAACCGAACCACGTTAAATTCTTGTGTGTCGTTTGTGTTCCGTTTCTCTCGTTTCTCGCTGATTATTTGTGTGTGTTGTGTGTTTAATTCCCAACAACTGGTATCAGAGCTAGATTATTCAACACGGGCTTGTGAGAAAATTGTCGCCTAGGGTTTTTCAGATCTGTGCGTGCTAAGCCGCCGCCGGGTTGAGGAGTCGCCTCCTGTCGTCAAGGAATCACCGTCGCCGCCGCTGGTTGGAGGAAATTGTCAATCGGTGTTCTTCCAGATCAGATCGGGCAGGAGCATCGGCGCTGCAGCAATTGAAGCTTCCATCGCTCAGCCGCGAGCCGTCACCGTCGATCCAGATTTGCCGCTGCCGCGTCGAGCTCTCAGATCGCATCCATTAGCTCAGGCAGGTGCAGCGGGCAGTAGGTGTCGCTGCCGCCTAGTCGAGAGCCTCCATCGTCCAGCGCGCAGAGTTCACCACCGCGAGCATGTGTCGTCCGACTGCTCGCCGAGCCACCGCTGAAGTCCAGTGTTGGTTGCCGTCTAAATTGCACAGCCGCCAAAAGTGAAAAAAAGGGGTTTTACTTGGCTGGACCGAAGAAAAGAAAAAAAAAGAAAAAGTGAGTGGGCCGGGCAGTGGGCCAAATTAAGTATCATTTGGTCAGCCCCCATCCTTTTTTCCTTGTTTTTTGGTTTGATTGGGCTTTATTTGGAGAGATTTGGGCCTCTTTGATTTGGATTGGTGAGAAGTGTTCTTGTTCCTATTTTTCTGATGAAAAAATACCAAGATCTGAAATTAGTTGTACTGGGTATCTCCTCTAGTCGTTTGAGATGGCAGAAGACAGGAAGTTCCGAATTGAGAAGTTCGATGGTACAGATTTCAGTTGGTGGAAGATGCAAATTGAAGATTTGCTCGTTCAGAAAGATTTGGACGTGGTTTCGGGTGACAAGCCAGAAAAGATGTCGGATGCAGATTGGGCAAGTTTGGATCGGAAAGCAATGTCCGTGATTCGTCTCTCGTTGACCAAGAATGTTGCGTTCAACATTCTGAAGCAGAGGACAACGAAGGGAATTATGGAAGCATTGTCTAACATGTACGAGAAGCCATCTGCAGCGAACAAAGTTTTTCTGATCAGAGAGCTGGTGAACACAAGGATGAGAGAAGGCACTTCAGTTACCGAGCATATCAACAAGTTGAATTCGATCTTAGCCAGACTTTTGTCAGTGGGCATTAAGTTCAATGATGAAGTTCAAGCTTTGCTACTGTTATCGTCTTTACCTGATAGTTGGTCGGGAACGGTTACAGCGGTTACCGGTTCAGTGGGACCCGATGGATTCACCTTTGATCAGTTCGAGATCTCGTTCTTGGCGAGGATGTTAGAAGAAAGAGTTCGGAGGAGTCATCTGGTGAATTGCTTCATGTTGGTAGAGGCAGAAGAAATAGCAGAGGTAGTGGGAGCACGAACAGACGAAGGAGTCAGTCGAAGACTCGGGATAGCTCAGGTGTAACGTGCTGGAAGTGCAAGGAAGTGGGGCATTTTAGGAATCAATGTTCGAATGATAAGAAAGTAAACATTGCTCAAGGCTCTACGAGTGACGAGGATGTCGCTCTGACTTGCTGTGAGGAAAGCAATGTGGATTCTTGGGTCATGGATTCTGGTGCTTCATTTCATGCCACCCACAGCGGTGAAGCATTGCAGAATCTGGTTATTAGAGACTTTGTAAAGGTACGACTAGCGGACGACAGAGCTCTTGATGTGACGGGCATGGGTGACATAGTGCTGAAGACCCTAGTCGGTTTCTGGACTTTGAAGGATGTCAAAGTTGTTCCAGCCTTGAAGAAAAGTTTGATTTCTGTAGGCATTTGGTCGAAAAGGGACACGAGGTGAAGTTCAAAGATGGGCAGTGGAAGGTCGTGAAGGAAATCTTGTCATGGCCCGTGGAAGGAAGAGAGGTTCGTTGTATATGGTCGAGTTACCATCTGAGGGAGTGACCGTCCCAGTTCAGAAGAAAAACGAAGTCCGGTTCAAATAGTCTCGTGGGCAGAATAAGGTTGTCTGTGCAAGAGAGAAACCTAGAGCCGCTAGTCAGACTCAGGATGAACGAGCGTGGAAAGGTTCAAGGGGGCCAGTCAGAGGTATTTGTGAGAGTGGGAGCTTAAGAGGAGCTTCAGCCAAGTTGCCTAGAAGACAGTGGGTCAGAAGAACCAGTATTCCAGCTGTTGGAACATCTCCAGAAAATTTCTTGCTGAGTATGGAGAGTGTTTGTTCTCAGGATGTTCCAGGATCCGGCAGTGTGCATTTGCAGTGGGAGCCGGTAGGGACCGAGGATGAGTCAGGGGCTAATTCTGCCGTGACTGATGTGTTGGAGCTTGGGAGAGCTTCAACGGGCCTTTCAGTTGTCTCATGATAGGGCCGCTGCAACAGGAGAGCTGAGGAAGATTACTCGATGTACATGGAATCGTGGTGGATGGCAGTTGATGACTATCAAGCCTCCAAGTGGGAGAATGTTGGGTTTGTGGAGGCTTGGGCTTGACTTTTTTGGCCCAGCCCATGTTACGAAACCCTAGATGCACTCTTCCTATATATATTGCATACTTGTACTTGTAATCGACACCACAAGTGAAATAAGAAATTCTTCTTGTTGCAGCCATGGATTAGGGAAACCGAACCACATTAAATTCTTGCGTGTCGTTTGTGTTCCGTTTCTCTCGTTTCTCGCAGATTATTTGTGTGTGTTGTGTGTTTAATTCCCAACACTAAGCTCAAAAACAATATGGATTTACATGTAATTCAGTTATGAAAACATAGAAATGTGGGTTCGCCTTGCCCAAATTAATAACCCATTTTTAAATCGATAAGTAAAAAAGCCGTTTAAGGTTTCACATGTAATTCACTTGATTAATTTCCACTTTTAACCATATTTTAACATTCAGAAGTATTTATAGAATTTACTTTTCCTCGGTGTGGGCATTGCTCTCAATGAGGAGACATCAGACTTTGAATAAGAAGCTTTCTTAATCCACAGAAGAATAAGGTAGTTCCCCAAAACAGATGCTTCCCAACAGTTTGTTTTAATGTTTTTTGGTTTTTAGAGGCCATGCCCCAATTAGATGATTTATATTGACTTTAGTTTTGGCGGTTTATAGTTGTATCTTTAAATGATCAATATCAAATGTTTTTCTTATATAGTTTTGCCTTTCAAAGTCATCACTTAAAATGATACTCTTTTTAGCCATAAAAGTATAACATAGTTCTTTTAAAAGTCCTAAGTCAGTTTTATACAGAAAACATGACCCAACAAACTAAATGATTGGTTGTTTTATAACACAACATTGTACATACCAATAGCTATGAAGTGTACTCACATTTACCAGCATTCATGCCTTACATGGCATTGGACTTGATATTAAAATTTTACTCCTTCCGTTCTATAAAAGTGTTCCTATTTTGACTTTGTGTAAAAATAAGGAAGTGTTAAATTGTAGTTAACTTCCAATTTTGTCCTTGATGTGATGGATTGAGTATTAGAAAAAAAATATGGGGAGAAGGACCAAACTAAGAGTAAAAGTCATGCCATATTCTCAAAATAGGAGCTCAAACTTAAAATCCTCTAAATAGGAGTAACTAATTAATTTTTGTCCTCAATTAGCAGTATGTCTCTTCTCACGCTCTCTTCTACCTTCTTTTGTTTATTTTCTTATATTGCATGTGTGTGTATTTATACACTTAGGGGGGCTGGCCTTGGCATTGAGTTATGGTAGGAATTACAATCGATTAGCACTACTACAAAAAAGACTTTTTAAATCGGTTATTTTGACCCTTTTAAATCGGTTTATAACCGATGCAAAAGCCAGCAATGCAAATGCTCAGATAACTTTTTGCATCGGTTGTTAAAACCGATGCAAAAGCTTCTACATTTGCATCGGTTATTACCAAATAACCGATGCAAAAGGTTAGGTGCGCAGACTTTTTTTATTAATAAAAGAAGCAATTGCATCAGTTATTAGGTAACAACCGATGCAATTACTATCAATTGCATCGGTGGTTAACAAAGAACCGATGCAACTGCTCCCTTATTAAAAAAATCTGCATTACGTCGGAACAAATATGCAGCAGCAAGAGGAAAAAGCATTTCTCTAATTCAAAGTAGATTGAAAGTAGCTAGATACGCATTTCAAAAAAATTCTCAAAGCAGATTAGATTCAAAGATCCATGCTTCCAACGAACAAAAGAAAATAACATTTCTCAAATTCAAAAAAAAAATTGTAGAAGAATTACAATTCAAAATTGAAAAAGAATAACAATAATATAGAGTTACAGAGAGCGTCGCATTGTAGGGCTCCACCACCGTGTCAGACACCTTTGGCGACGGAAAAACGGAGAAAGTTAACATCATCCGGTCAGGGTACTCCTCCCTTATCTTCGATATCAACAGCGTCCCCATGCCAGACCGGGTTCCACCACCCAGCGAATGACACACTTGAACCCCTAGAAACACAAACCAAAAAAATTAAACCATCAATTCCGCTGCAATCGCTTCCAGGCACATCAGATCTAGGAACTCTTAAGCAAAAATACTCCATCACACACAAACAAAAACGAGTTTATGTATATTCGCGCACCTTGGAGGCAATCGGAGTTCTCGGCCTCCTTGCGGACGACGTCCAGGACAGAGTCGATGAGTTCAGCGCCCTCGGTGTAGTGTCACTTGGCCCAATTGTTTCCAGCGCCGGACGACTTGCCGAACACAAAGTTGTCATGGCGGAAGGATCTGGCCGTAGGGGCTGGATCTGACAGAATCCATGGTGCCAGGCTCTAGATCCATGACGACGTCGCGGGGGACATTGAGGCGCTCAAGCTGTAGATCGTTGTAGTAGACATTGAGGGGCTCAAGCTGTAGATCGGAATCGTCCTGGTAGCGCGGCCGGTGGAGTCGAATACTTAGATTTGTGGCTTAAGTTGAATATAAATGCGTAAAGAGTACGCAGAGGCAAGTGGTGGCTTTTTTTGCATCGGTTAATACGTAGAACCGATGCAAAAGACTCTTGTACCTTTTTTAAAATATTTGGGTTAAAGCTTTTGCATCGGTTTTTAGAAAATAACCGATGTAATTGGTTATTTGAATCGGTTATTATAATAATCGATTCAAATAACAACCGGTTGGCGAAATTATTTACCATTAGAATCGGTTTTTGCGACTCCGATGCAAATGAGGCGATTTTTTGCCTGATTTTGTACTAGTGTAGGATATTAATTATTTATTATTATTATTATTATATTATAAAATCTTTATATTTATTTATTGAACTCTAACATCTATTTTACTCGTAACTTTTTACACCAAATTCTTAACTTAACAAACTATATGTTGTTTTTTTCCGAGATCAACCCAATTACCTATTTTTTAAATTTAAAGGTTGACTTTACAAATAGTTTCTATTTTCGATTCAGAAAATAAAATAGGACATTATATTTACTCCGTATTTTTTATCAAAATAACGGCTAACTACTAAGCTGGCTAATTTTTTTACCCAAAATTAAAATATTGTCAATAAACGATTCTTTTAACTATATCGTCAAGGGATGACAAAAAAATCACACCCAAAGCTCAGCACCACAGACAAATATGACTATTTCTACATTGCTCCTGAATATTTATATGCCTATCCTAATTCCCAACTCAAATATTCTGATTCGACATTCATTGGAAGAGAAAAAAAGTTGATAAACATCACCTTTAAGTGTTGCCTCAGGCCCATAGAGTGTCAAACGAGACCACACTAAATGCCAAAATTCTTAATCAATAAATCTATGAGACCTTATTAATACCTTGTAGATATATGTCAAAATTCTTAAGCAATAAATAGAAACTCAGTAAATTGCTATAGTATGAAAGTTCGTGGGGGCGCAACAGAAATCACCAATTGAAAACTATGCAAACAAATCAACCAACTATGCTGTAGAAAAGATGCTGCAGCACTGTCACAGTAACAGATGACGGACAGTGTGCTATAACACTTCTCTGTCACAAGCACACACAGAAGCAGATGATGCAGAGGGTGTTACAGCGCCTACTGGGCAGAATGCTGTAACTGTAAAAAACATAAAAAAATAACACCAGATATGTTTACGCAGTTCGGAGCAAATTCTCCTAGTCTGCGGGGCCCACGTTTGTGTAATAGCCCTCCACTAAATCACTAGATGCAAGTTACACCGGTACATAACAACATGATGAGACACCCTTCTCCGAATTGCTATGACAAAACTTCTAATCTAGGATTTCTAACCCGAACTCTGTTCAGATCCGCTTCGGCTATCACATCTCCACCGAGATCACGAAGACAAACATGTTGGCAGCCTCTCCTTAAGCTCTGGTTTATCTTCTCGACATCACGATCTGTTTGGCGTTAAAGATCTCCTCCTTCATGTAGATCGTGACCTTCTTCACGCACGGGAAGCTCCGGGATGCGACGGGAATGCTCTACATCAGCGCATATTCGTTGTTTTCCCTCTCAATCGCTCCAAGTAATTCCCAGGGACCAGCTGCGTTTTTTTAGACTCCTCTTAACACAATCCTAGTAGGAATAGGATAGTAGAAGTTGGCTTGAACTCTACTTCATTAATCTTGATCCACAAGTAGCCTAAAGAGTTGGGATTCCTTAGCATGTACAGCTGGAGTTATTATAATGTAATCACAATCCCAATAGGTCTCTAATTCAGATTGCAGCTTAAAATCCCGTGCTCAGACCTCTGATCCCGCACACTGTGTTGCAGCATCGTGCTGTAGCATCTTTTGCGGCAACCTCGAAAACTGCAGCAGCTCTAGAAGTCTAAATAAAATAAACCTCTCCTAACAAATAGAGGTTTCTACCTAGTAAAACATCTAACAAACATGAGATTCTATTTTGCCAAAAGATTAGCCAACACCATGGAACTAACACAGTACAATGTCTATACAGTGTCAAACAAGATCACATTTAACGCTGCCACACGTAACCGCATAATGACAAACATGTCATTGTATAAAGTCATACATGCAAATGCATAATGCTAAACCAAGAGATAATGTCAAATATGACAATATATAGTGCCACACTTGGCAATGTATAATGACAAATATACCAATGTATAATTTTACGTATAACACATATTTTATGCAAAATCTTAAAAAAGTTAAACATCAAGAAACTCTATTTGCCAACACAATAATCATTTAGTGTCAATATATGTTTTACAAAATAATTTTCTAAGAAGTAAATTCAGATTTAAAATCAAATGTCACAACCTATGTGAAATTGAATATAAAATTGATCTAAATTTTCAAACTCACGCAAGGCTAAAAGAATTAGTACCAATTTTGCAAAATAATTCCCGAATAAGTAAATTTTTAGATTTAAAATTGAATTTAACTACTTATGTCAAATTTAATATCAAATTGAATTCAAACTTACCCAAGAGGACAAAGGTTTCTGAGCGATGAAAAATAGAAATGGTGGAGAGGGGTGGAAGGAGATTGTGTGTATGAGAGGAAGGGAGATGATGGAGAGTGCGATGGAATCATTGCCGCATAGAGGAAATGGTAGCGGCGGAGAGGAGATTGAGATTAAATTGACAGCGTCAACAACTGAGATTAGAATGGAGAAGGAGATCATAGAAGGATGGGATTGGGAAGGGGCCGGGTGATTTTTTCGACCGCAAAGGGCTGAGATGTGGTGGGGTTTGTGCAAAAGAAAAAATCAAAACAAAATTTAATTAATTACTCCTATTTAGAGGAGTTTAAGTTTGAACTCATATTTTGAGGATATGATATATGTTTACTCCTATTTATTAGGGGGTTTTCTTAAAAGTATGATGTGATAGGTAAAGTATGAAAAAGTAAGGGTAAAAGTGGTTTTTTAATAGAAAGTGGAAGTGTTTTGTTGGAAGTAAAAAAAATGAAAGAGGAAGAGTTTTTGAGAACGGAGAGAGTAAGTAAATTTAAATATGGAAAGAAATCTTTCTTTTTATGATAATATTTTTTCCCAATTTTATTTTTTGAAACAAAACCGTCATATACAAAAGCATTCAAGCCGACTTCATTAAATATCAACTTCGCAGTCCTAGATCAAATAAATTAGAAAAAAAATGCTTTCACTCGCTTGAATGCTTTTGTAAATTTCTATTTAGAATCAAAGGATCACTAATACTTTTTATATTAGTTCAATAAAATTAATGTGGGGGAGAAGAATCTTTAAATTTTTAATTTTTTTTTCAAGTTACTAATTTTTTTTGAATAATATGATTGCTAATCTAAGCTTCTATTTTATGAATCATGCTGGGAGAGACGAATCATATTTTATGAACTATCGGGGAGATGATCGAATCGAATTCTTTCCGCTAATTTAAATTACTTTGGGTGAAAAGAATAATATTCTTGAATCGCAAAATTGTATGAACGGTATCCTATTTTATTTAAGTAATGCAGAGCAGAATAATCATAAGATCGCTAATATTTTTTTATTAACTTTTTCAATTAATAAGAAAGACAAGATTCATATTTTAAATCAATATGAGGGAGGTCTAGGAGGAAAATAATATTAATGCGAGAATCATATTTTAAATCAATAAGAGGGAAGTCAGGGAGGAGAATCATTTTAATGCGATGAAATAGATCAATTTTTTTGCTAATCTAAACTAATGCGTGGGAGAAGAATCACTTTCAAATTTATATATAAGAATTTTCATATTCAAATGTTAAATGCTAGATAATTTTTTTACTTTGATTTTAATATTTTTTTTTAGTGCTATTGACTTGATTAGAATATTCATACTTTGATTTTAATGTCCATAATGTTAAAGAAAACATTATCTATATTTTCATAAATTTATTTAAAAATAGTATACTGAAGATAATTTATAAAATCGACCTAAATATTACGTGGATAACTTTAAATTAACCATTCAAATGGCTTCATTGGGGGAGGGGTGGCCGGGGGCCGGGGTAGGGGAGAGAATGAGGGTGGGTGGGGGAAATGAACTCTAGAGGAATTAGAGTACTCGAAGATTGAGTAGGAAATGAACTTTAATCCAAAACAATTGATAGTCATTTTCTCCTCTATGAGAAAATATTTTTCTTAAAAAACTATTTCCTACCACTTATGCAACATAACATAACAAATTCTTGGAATTTTTTGCAAAAATATTTTTCTCTCAACCAAACATATCTTAAGGACTATAATCCAAAAGAACGAAATCTTTAAAAATTTAGAATTGGCAAAAATATTGCTAAACCAGGTGCGTTGCACGGGTTAAATACTAGTTATTCAAATAAGCAAGTGAAGCCACCCACAGTTTGAGTGTGGGGTAATTTACCTAAATAGGACTAAAACATAATGCCTTTTTCAATATAAGACTATATGTTTTTATTTTTAAATGTAGTACTATTGGTCATTATCTATTAGTCATTATTCAATTAAATGTCCAGTATCACTCTGACATTATTCTTGTCACTAGTCATTATGAAGTCCTATTTAGAAATTGCATTGGGAATGATATGTTTTAGTCTTTCCAAATTTCACTTGAGCCCGCGGTTGAGGAATTTCCCGCGGCTCAATTTATCTGTAGCCATTCTGAGCACGCGAAGTGATAAGCTAGATTGCAGATAAGGGTTTTGGTTGCCGGTCAGGTTAGTAGAATTCATTAAGTGGCGCTATTATGCTATTGATTGGATTAACATGCTATGGATTCATGCCCCTTACAATTAAATTCGTTTCAATTGATTTGCATTTCTTTGAATGAAGCAGTGGGAATGTTTTCTAGCATAGTCGAGTCTTTCAGCGTGTTTTTTCAGTATTTGGGCGCTGTATATTTCGGTGGAATGGTCATTAGAGGTTGGCGGGGCTTTTAGACTATTGTGTGGGGTTTAAGTGCTGACTGCTATGGCTTCGTCGAAACAAGGTCGGAGTGGAGAGGACAACTTTGTTCCACTCCAAAGAACAAAGAACAATAGAGGGGGTTATTTTGGTACCGAGATGGTATTGATTGATGTGGAGGTAGTAGTAAGTAATTGGGTTCATTTTGGGTCTATTTTGTTTGATGCATTAGGGTTCTTATATCCATGCTAATAGCATCAAAGGGAATTTTGCACATTTGTTTCAAGGCATGTTTGTTAAAGATGGTATCTATTACATCAAGAATTTTGGGGTGGTTGACAACCAAAGCCATTATAGAGTAGTTACTTAGGGGTGTTTGAAAATCCCAAAACATCATTTTTATTTACTTGATATTGATAAGGTTGCCATTCCTTGAAATAACCTCTCTACCCTTAGTAGGGGTAAGGTCTACGTACACACATCCTCTCCCGACCCTCTGTGGGTCTATTGGGTTGTTGTTGTTGTTGTTGTTGTTGTTGTTGTTTTTTAATTGTTTTTGCTGATAAGTTTGCTCTTAGGATTGGCTAGGACTACATCCCCACATGTTTTATAATAATGGAGTCTATCTTTTCAATGGTTTAGGGTGTTTCAGTGGTTTTAATTTGGTAGTTGCTGATGTTTAATTGATATGTTTTTGTTTTGGTATATGTTGTGGTCCAAGTATTCAGCAAGGGAGATGTCACAAATAAGATTGTTAATGGCTAAATAGTGAGATGCCTCATTCTAGAGTTGCAGGATTCGAGGTTTGGTTATGTGTTTTTTTGTGTGTAGGTATATATTTTAAAGTTTAATGTGTTTTCCGCGACAATAAGAATAAATGGTTTGTTTTGTTCATTTTTTTGCTGAAAAAACACTTGACCAAAGTGTTTAGAATTAAAGTTTAATGCTCCATTGCTGATTCGTATGACCCATAGATGCCAGGAGTGAAGTGACAACAAATTTTCAATTTTTTATATTATTATTGAAAACAACCTATAAAAAAAGGAGTTGATTCCAACAGTTCTCAATATATGAGGTTTAATATTAAACTTTTTTTTATTACTGAAAACAAAATAAATAGAGATGAGTTGATTCTAACAGTTTTCTATTCATTTGATGGATTTGAAGTTTTGTTTTTTATTATTACAAAAAAAAAGACAAAATAAACAGTTCCTTTTCAAATTGCTTTTATTATTCGAAACAATATACATGGACATAAGCTGTTTTCAATAATAAGTCATGACAGTTTGGACATAGTTAGATGTTAAACACTAATATGATTGCAATAATAAGTTTATCCAACTTCACACCGGGCCATATTAGATGCTTTTTTGAGTTTTAAATACTCCGTAACATTTTATGTATTTCTATGTTTAGTGCTGCAAAATTAAGGCTCACCCTTTTGGACAAGAGTGTTGATGAGTATATTATCCAGAAGTCTACAATTAGGGGTTGTGTGATCGTGGGAGTATTCACTTTGAATTTGGTGAAACAGTATATGAGTAAGTGGTTTTGTGATAGTCACACGTGTGTGGACGTCTTCATGGACGCTTAGTTGTTTATTGGTTGATGCGGTAATAAGTTGACAGATGGCTATTGGTATTATTTATAATGAAAAGGTGAGTAATGAAATCTGGTTCGTGGTGGGCAAAACAGGGCAGAATATAGCCTGTTCTGTCACGTTTTTCATACTAATTGGCATATTTTTTATGATCGATATGAACACCCCCAACTGAATCATCTAAAATGTAAATTGGCTTGCGCTCCAAGGTAACACTACCTACTGACAATTTGCGGTGCACTATGCGATTCCAACATCATCATAGCACTTACTGTGGAGAGTCCTGTCATGGATACAACCACAGTCATGTCTCATTTAGAAACCATTGGGGCATTGTTGTCAAGTCGTCGCCTAGTCGACGAATGGCGACTTGCACGTCGACTAGTGTAGACTAGGCGACTGGGCGAGTTAAGTGGCGAATAGGCGCGCCTAGGCAATGACTAGTCTGTGAAGAACACCTCTTCAGTCTGAACCATTGTTGTCAAGTCGTCGCCTAGTCGACGACTAGTTTCTGAATGGCGACTTGCACGTCGACTAGCGACTAGTGTAGACTAGGCGACTGGGGGAGTTAAGCGGCGAATAGGCGCGCCTAGGCAATGACTAGTCTGTGAAGAAAACCTGCCCAGTCTGAAGTATTGGGGTGATTTTGAGTATTGCAACACGTGGCTTTGAAGATGTAGGTGCAAAATAGATAAATTTTAAGATTATTCTAAATTATTTTTTTGTTACACAACAATGACGTTTTAATGCTAATTTGGATTGTTTAAGGAAGGCTTAAGCATTTAAGGAGAATCAATTAAACCTAGCGGTGGAATGTTTTGGTACAAAAGATGCGAGAAGGTAATCGATGAAGCTCTACCAAGGTATGTTATACATTGTTGTGTTTTCCCCCCGATTCTACGTTTCCTAGGTTGAATAATGTTTTAGCATTTCAATGAAAACACAGGTATTGCCTTGAGTTTAGGTCAAGGATGACACGGACATTACAAAGTTCATTATTTTTGACGAGGAAACTGAGAAGATTATTGGCAAATCTGCTATTAGCCTGTTTGATATGGACGAAAAAATAGAGGTACTAATCATATTTTGGTGCCAATTGTTTAGCACATGGTTTTTAATATCTAAATGACTGACATGCCGGAAAGTTCTCGCTCCAAAGGCCAAACTCTTCCGAGAATTATGAGTTGTTGAAAAGAAAATTATTTCATTAAAAAAACATATTGCTCAAGGCAGTAGGGTTTAACTTTGAGAACATGGTCAATCTTTTGATTTATTGAGTATTATGAAGTTGATACCTTGGTGAAGAGACAGGATATTTAGTTTTCAATTGCATTGTCTGCCTAATGAGCTTCTATCATTAACAACCGTATTCTGTGTAAAACCATATAGATACAACTGGTCAATCTCAATGTGAAAGGGCAATTGTCGTTTACTCAAATATAAATGCTCCTAAATTGAAGGTGAAATTTTGAAGGACCAATTTGTCAATGAGGAATAATAAAAATGCACGTCTTTTATATTTTTCCTGTCATAATCTGATTTTCCGTCTTAGATAGTCAGGTATGTGCCACCAAGTGAGCAACAATACATAGCCTGGTGGCCCTGTATAAATGACCAATTCCTGCAGCATAAGGTAGTAGTGACATGGTAAATGACTACAGTGAAGAAACCAACCCAAACAGAGTAGATTGAGAAGTAAAGGATAAATGGCTATCTGTTTTATCAACATACTCAGTAACATATCCATTGCCAACGATAGAAGAAATTAAACCACTGTCAGAAAATAATAATAGTATTACTTATGGTAGTATTGGTTATGGTAGTGTTTCATTATTAGTCAGCTTCTTATTTCTATTTATGCTAGATGTAGTATTTTAGTGAGTTTCTATTCTCTATTTCTAGTTGTGTTAGGAGTCCCTCCTATATATACTCTATCATGTACTTCATATATCAATGAGCAATATTATAATCCCAATATTTCAACATGGTATCGGAGCCACCGTTCTTGATGACCTAAAATTCTCTATGCTCGCTCCATGGCGGCGGCCAGGCCGATGTTCTTTCTTTAGTTTTTTGGATCGGCAACTCCTCAAAAACACTCTCAAGTCATTTTTCTTTCTTCTCAAAATCAAGGTAAAAAAAATGAAAGTTGTTTCTCTCCAATTCACTATATAGAATGACCAAAATCTTTTTCTCCATCACCAATTCTTAACTCAAATCACTCATTCTAATCATCAATTTCATTATCTTCCTCTTCTGTTGAACCAATAAAAATCCAAAGCAAATCAAAACAAAAGCAAAGCCAAGAGGGTAAATAGAGAAAGAGGAAAAAATATCTCGACAACTCACCCCTCCAAGAAAGTCACAAAAAATTCTCACAATTGAGAAAAAGAAAGAGGGCATTGCCCGGATCTAATAAAAAGACAAAGAATGTCAAGGATCTTCAATCAAACAAGCACCTCGAATAGTCTTCTCTATTCTTCTTCGACGTCGGCAGTTACAAGCGCACATCAACCCTTTCTCTCTTCTTCAAAGACGTCAACAACTACCAATGCACGTCAGACTTCTCACTTCTCAAAGTATCCAGTTTCCCGCTAGTGTTTAAGTTCCTCTTGCTTCAACCAGAGTTCAGCTTGAGGAGGGGATGTTAGACAATAATAATAGTTTTACTTATGGTAGTATTGGTTATGGTAGTATTTCATTATTAGTCAGCTTTTTCTTCCTATTTATTGTAGATGTAATATTTTAGTGAGTTTCTATTTTCTATTTCTAGCTGTGTTAGGAGTCCCTCCTATATACTCCCTCCGTCCCGGAGTATTTGTCCAGTTTTGACTTTTGGAACTGTTCATCTAAGCACTTTGACTCATCAAATCCTCTCAATGCGTAAGCCTAAATATAGTCATGTGTGATCTTGTTTGATTTGTCTTAACATATAGATTATTAATATATAATGTTGAAACAATAGACTTGGGCCCAATTCAACCCCAAAAGTTAACTCAAGAGGTTGAGGTACCCAAGCTATTAAATAGCAGCACAATATAAGGCTGCATAGCCGATGTGGGATGAACAAGTCAACATATAATTTCTATAATTTTTTAATATACAAATTACAAGATAAAATGGATTAAAGAAGTGTATTGGATGGTGTGTAAAAATGAAAGTGGACAAATACTCTGGGACGGAGGTAGTATACTCTATCATGTACTTCATAATTCACTGAGCAATATTATTATTTTACTATTTCAACAACCACCATAAATAAAAACCCATCATGTATGCATGTTAATTTATTTCCTAATACGAATTAAAAGTTAGTGGGAAATGCTAATTAACAAGTGCAGCAAAATTGCTAGCGGGCCAAAAGGAAGCAACATATTGGTCTTTGCTTTTATTAGAGTAATGTAAATGCTTCTAAGAGTAGTATCTTGATGGATTATTCTCAAGAATTTTGAAGATGAAACGAGGTAAAAATGTAAAATAACTCTAAATTTGAGGTATTGATTCTTTTCATCATAATGAACTCAGTCCTGAGGTTTGGACATATCAGAGCAAGGCTGCAATTATGTTGCATGAAACATGTGTTGTTAATTTAGTCACCCACCAATGGGTTGCTATTTGGTGATTTGAGTTGGGAATGAAAAATATTGTATCATAATATGCTAATATGACCCGGATGGAGAATTACAAGGGGAGCTGCGTGCATTGATTGAAAACCTACTTGTCAAACCTCTTTGAAGACCTAAAGTCATTTCGAATCGCATAAGGCTGAAAGCTGTATTGTCTAGTATTGTTGATCTCAACCAAGGTGCGTTTGTGCAAGGTAGAGAGCTTTTATATAATGTTTTGATGTGTCACTAAAGACGTCTCTCTCCGAGATACATGATGAAACCTTATATTCAAAAGGCTTACGACTCGTTCAAAGGCTACTAGAGGAACTCTTTATAGCTTTTAATTCCCTGAGGCTTTTATCATTTGGGTCATGCTCTGCATTTCTACCCTATCTTATACTATAATTCTCAATGGCCATCATCATGGCTATCATAGAGGAGGGAAGAGATTGAGGCTGGGACATTCAATGTCTTCTCTCCTTTTTTGTTTTGGTGATGGAATATCTTACAAGGTGCTTTTAGGAAACTGCCCAGAATGAACCGTCCTCTTCATGCTTTGCCCAGAAAGTATTCATTGCCGAATGCTTTCTCGGATATGACTTTGATGATGTTGGGAAAATTGCCTTTCACATATATGGGGAATCCAATTACCATAGCTAGACTGAGAGCTAGTGACTGTGATGTTCTGATTAATAAATTTACTACTAGAATTACTGGATGCATGGAGCGCTTGGATCTATCATATATATATGGCCAGAATCAGACTTGTTAACTCTGTGAAAATGAGGGTGATTACATTCTAGAGAGATGATAAAGGTCAGAGACGAGTTGGGAGACATGCCCAATGGAGATTGCTATAATATCTGGCCAACCAAGCTATGATTGCCTTCAAGGGGAAAGAATCATGCCCAGATGGAAGGATTGGGTCTGGAACAAGTACACCCCCCCTATATTTCAAATTCTTTTCAGGTTACTCATGGGAGGGTGATTGCAAACTAGCAGGTATCTTTCTATCAACACAAATTATATTTTATGTGAGAAGAATGTGGAAACAGATTAGGCAAAATTGACAAGAATACTCCCAAAAATTACGGATTTTACATAAATACTCCCAAAATTGTTTATTTACATCATTACTCCCACATTTGTCTATTATTTACATCATTGCTCCCAAATTTGGTAGTGATCATTAGTGTTACTTGGATGCGTTTTTTTTGCGCTAAGAGCAACTCCAATGGAAGGGGTATGTGAAAGGGTAAAGAAGAATAATTGTGATATATACCTCTTTTCATCAAAAATCATTCTCCAATGGGAGAGGTAAATAAGGAGACATTATACCTTTTTCCATTTTGAAGATGTATCTTTACCTTCTTCATTTGGGGAGGTATATCAACTTTTCCCATCTTTTAAATTTATTTCATCAATTACTTTAGTTATTCTATTTTTGCTTGAATGTATTATTATAAATTTTTAATTTGTATTTTTGTAATTGTAAAACTTAATGAGTCAAGAATTAACAAAAAAAGGATACTTTGTTTTTTAATTTTGCACCCTGTATTTTTAAGTTTTTTCTATTCGAATATTTATAATTTTACATGTGCAATTGGACATAATGTATATTTAATTATTTCAAAACTGACATTCTAATTTTTTTCCAATAAATTAGTTGTATTTTTATAAAATCTTTAAATTAAAAAATTTAATCAAGAAAAAACAAAGGCAACAAACCTCAAATTTACCTCCCTGTGATTTTTTTAAGAATGTATATTTTTTTTTCTAATAATTGAAATTTGATTTAAGAAGGTAAATCAACTAATTTTTCCCCAATAATGTATGAACATGGATTTTTTTCCTCTTTTGCCTTTTGATTTACCTTCCCCCATTGGAGTTGCACCTTTTTTGAAAAGGTAAACTTGATCACTTGGAGAGGTAAATGAGATATATACCTCACCAAGATACCTCCCACCATTGGAGTTGCTCCAAGTGAACAGTTAAAATGCAGACATGTATTTTTTTCACTCTAATATATCAAATTCACCTCAACTTATTCTCTCCATCGACTTTCTCACGTCTTAGTAAACCTAATCATTGCCCTTATTTCAATCACTTTTTAATAAAATTTCAGATTTCAAACTTGCTAAATCTTTTAATATTTAATATCAAGTCTGTTCATATTAATTTAATTTGAATTCAATAAAAAAAGATGAAGAACCCCGTTTAAAAAGACGCACATGAGAAACACTGATGATGAAGCAATCGCGGAGTAACGACGTAAATAATAGACAAATGTGGGAGTAAAAATGTAAATCAACAAATTTGGGAGTATTTATGTAAAATCTGTAATTTCTGAGAGTATTCTTGTGAGTTTTGCCAACAGATAAACATTTGTTTGGGAGATGTGGATCTGCAAAAAACTTATTTAAACATGTTATGAGTAGTAGAGGGGTTCCGTTGACACCAACCCCAGTTGACACTACGGTCCTAGTGAGGTTTTGTGACACCTATGATGTTTTTTTGTGTAAGTTTGATGGTTCACACTCTCTAACCCCACCGGGTTAACCCCTTCACCCCGGCTTGACCCGAGGCCACCCTCTAACCCTTTCAATTTCATCCCCAAATTATTGTTGACTTTGAGTTAAAAAGTTTTACTTCAAAGTCAACAATATTTTGAGGATAAAATTGAAGTGGTTAGTGGGTGGGTTCAGACTCGGCCGGAATGAGGGGTTCGCTCAGAGTTTTAGGGAGATCGAAACATCAATTTTACAAATGGAGTACCGTAGATGCTTCAGCTGGACCCGGTGTCATTTGTCGGGGTAGCCGTATGAGTAGACACCAAATACCAGTGAAGGGTGTTACTATTAAAGGGATGAGGAAGAATCTATAACGGATAAAGGAAAAGAAAGCAAGACCGAAGGAACAGAGCTATACATTAAAAGCAAAGTACGTTTGGGGAGTTTCTTGAGGCTTTGTTTGGGAACAATGATTTTGATTAGTCTTAGGGGCTGTTTGACAACTTCTGAATCGGTAAGTGCTGAACCAGTAAGAGGTCTGAACCATTAAGTGCTGAACCAGTAAGATGTCTGAACCATTAAGAGCTAGTATATTGCTTAACTATTCAGAGGCAAATGTCTGATCAATTCAGATAAGAGGTATTAATCATTCAGACTCTGTATAATACTTAACCATTCAGAGGCAAATCTCTTAACCATTCAGACATCTGAACCATTAAGAGGCTGAAACAAACAGTCTGAACCATTAAGTGCTGAATCATTCAGACATCTGAACCATTAAGAGGCTGAAACAAACAGCCCCTTAGTATTTTACATAAAACATTAATGGTGTAGATTAGTTCTGAAAATGCTAAAGCTAAAGGCTACCGTCAGATAGTTTTTTCAAGAAATATTTGCACTAAATAGCATTAAAACTTAAATCATTTCCCTAAATAGCATTTAAACTGTTTTATTCCCTAAATAGCACTTAATAATGTCCATTGATGACAAATATTTGCTTGAATAATGACTAATGCATAATGACTAAAAGTGCTACATTAGGAAGAAAAACACATGTAGTGCTATTTAGAGAAAGTTATTATGTTTTAATATTATTTAAGTAAATTCCTCTTTTTTCAACGCGCTAACGATAATTTTTAACGTTGATGCCAAACAGGGCCTAAATATGTTGAGTTTTAAACTAATAATTTCGTTTTGTATAGGGAGGTTTCCTGATGTTTTGGACTTTGTTAGCTGTGTTTTCGCTGCAAAAATGAAAATCATTATCCTAATAAATTACTGTATGACAAATCTTTAAAAAACGTACACTCCATATCATATGCTCCGTACTTGAATTAAAAAACTACTCGTAAACAATAGGGATAGGAAAATGCCAAAAAAGACAAAGAACAGGAATATTAGTGTTGATGTCAAACATGTGCATCAAACAATGAAAAACCCCAACCAATTAACAACCTCAATACGCCAAAAACTGCTCATACAAACAATTAACGTGGGGTAAAAACACAATACATTTCAAACGCACGCATAATACTCGGACATTAAAATGACTTCAGTCAAACATCGTAAATTGAAAATAGACAATTTAAATTGGGACGGAAGCAATATTAGTTATATATTCTTATTAGAACTAGATCAGATCAGAAATATTTTTGAATGCAAGTACAATTAGATTCGACCAAATCATAACTTATTTTAATCAAATTAGAATCAATTAGATTATGTGAAAAAAACAAGCCCTAAACTTGGTATTGGCAACTTTGTTTAGTACGTACCATCAACTGGATCATTACAATTGTATATTTATATATGCATTGAATTGGCGATATGTGTAGGAGGCGATTTAACTCTCACACTCAACTGACTCAAGCAAATAAGCAAAATATTTTTTAAATTTTCCATATAGATCAACATGCACAACAATAATTAATTTTAAAAGAGAAAGTAAAATATTATGTAGACATATATAGATAGATAGATCGGGGATTTATCGAATAAACAATTTGCGAATGTAGACGTAGTATGGATGCATGATCGATCATCTAGCGGGAGGAATTAGTCCAAATCTGTTCAAGTTCCCTGGCAAAAGGCTTCTGCCTTCCCACAACAATGGTAATGTGATCTTTGTCGTCCACGACCTTGACGTTGGCACGGGGTACTTTGGATTGCACATTGTAGCTGCATTCCAAAGGGATGAGCACGTCGTCACGACCGTGGAAAATCGTCACCTTGCACTTCACCTTGTTTCTCACCGCTTCCAAATATGATTCAATTTTCGACGCCGTCCCACATATCACGTTGTGTAGCGTGTGCCATGCCGCATTGTGCGTGTGGCAACAGAACCCTTCCACCAAATACGTCCGTATCCTGCAATAGGAAACAATATTATTATTTACTTACTGTCCTTATTTTATTGCTTTTATAATGTTTATTCTATTATGATAATCGTTCTCTCTTGTAATCCCTATATATATCTAGAGACGATGGAATAACTTTCATTATTCAATAACACCAATTAATACCAAATTGTATCATGAAATCGTAATTAAAATCTCTCATCTAGCTCAAAAACCTAGCTTTCGTTCTATTACGATTGTACGCCACTGATGGTCTTCATCATCATATCGACGGTTAGCCGCCACTGATCATGGTCTCGCCGTCCATTTTTCCTCTCTCTATCATAAAAAAAGAATAATGAATGTGCCTAACTGTCCATTATCCCTCTCTTTATCTTCAAAAAAGAATACTACCTCCGTCCCATTTTAAATTGCCTATTTGCCTTTTTTCTCTGTCCCAAAATAAGTTGCCTGTTAGTTGTTTTCGTAAACTTTTAAAAATAAAATACCTAAACTACCTCTAAAATAAGTCAATCTTCTCCATATTATATTCTCATTCATCATCATCCCTTCTAAAAAGTATTGCCAATTTCGAAAAATCAACTCTATTTTTAATTTTCCTTAAATATGTTCAAAAGTCAAAACGAGCGATTTAAAACGGGACGGAGAGAGTACTACTCTTGGGTTTTTAACTACAAACTTTAAGTTTAAAGGAATTAATGATAAATTTGTTGAGAGGGAGGGAGTAAGAAGAGACTTTAATGTGGACTGTGGAGAGGGCGGGCAGGAGTTGCGGTTGGTGAAGCATTGTTATTATGATTAATGAATATTTATAATGGATCGACACATTTCTTTTCATACACCAAAGTAGAAAGGTTCTTGGAAAATGAAACTACGTTTAGGTCGGAGAGGCCCATTTTCTTCTCATCAGGCATTTTTTTTTTAAAAAAAATTGTACTAAATTCCCTAAGTATTACGGAGTATTTAACTTTTGTATTCCATAAATAATACTGTAATAATGTTTAGTGGCGAGATTAATGTCCAGTGATGGCGGACATTTAAAAATGTTAAAATTAAACATAATTATTTCGTAGATAACATTTGATTTGGTGTTCAAAATGTGACTTCTTGATTTTGTTTTCGATATGTTACTTCTTGATGTTTTAATAACCCTTCAAATTAAATTAAAAGAGAACGAACGTGAATTCCAACAGAAATTAATTATCGTTACAGTAGTCGTACGAAGTTTTGTCCAAAAACTCAAAGCATTTTTCTTTTGGGGCACGATGGAACAATGTTAAAGTCCTATGCGTATGTGGATAAAGTTTTTGTATTTAAAACTCGGAAAGAAATTCATTGGGAAATTATTGACAAAATGAGGCCTTAATTAATCGCCGCAATATAATTAGGAAGGCATAATAACCGGCCGGCTATCCAGTTGTAGATTGGTTGTGACTTGTGACAGCCACACTTTCATACATCTCCTGACTTGTGACAACTAAACCTAATAAATGAATTAATCAGTCTTACATCTCTTTTTTTTACACGACCCACTGCAGATAATTAATACTCCCTCCGTCCTATAATGATCTTCCCGGTTCGCAAAACGATGAAAAATCCCAAGTTTTTTCAATCTATTTTATTTAAATATTGGTATAGAAATAAAAAATAAAACATACATATTTAAAAACTACATCAAAAGTTCAACAAAACAAGTGGTGACAAGAATATTTTATTTTATCATATAGGCCATGAAAAAACACAAATAAATATAAATTCTCGTGAAGTTAGAATAATGCTCTGGGAAGATCATTATAGGACGGAGGGAGTATTTCTACACAGTTGGATTTCTTTTGTGTTTTTTTACAAGAAGCACAACCCGATAATTACAGTGAGTTTCTCAATGTAGTATTATTCGTTTTAATTTTCGAATGTATAATATTATTGTTCATGTAATATTTACCGCCACCGAACATCGTTCTACTCCCTCCCTTTAATAAAACGATTCCTGTTTTGGTTTTTAGGAGAAATAAGGAGTGTATATTTATGGTTGATGAATAAAAGTAAAATGCGATGGATAGGTAATTAGTGAAAAAGTATAATGTGATAGGTAGAGTAAGAAAAAATAGAGGTAAAAATAGTTTTGTAATAAAAAATGGAAGTGTTTTGGGGAAAACCAAAAAACGAAAGAGGAAGTGGAAATGTTCATCGCCACTAGGCATGTTCCTCTTACCGTGCATTGTTCAAATACTATTTAAGGAAAAGACATATTTTAGTACTATTCAAATTGACTAGACGCCAACATGTGTGTGTGTGTGTGTATGCATCTGGGGGTGATCCAATTCTTCTTACTGGATTGGTAATGTGTACGTACATGAAAACCAGCTAGTTAAAGTAATTGGTTCTGTACGTGTTGACCGCTGGCCTTTCTTTAATTCCTTCAACCAACCAACCAACCAACCATATATACTCAACCATAATAATACTTACTTAAGGATATCGGAGATAGAACATCAACGTAAAATTAACTAACCTGTTTCTCGTAATGACTTTGGTGAGAAATTCCCATAGCCGGTGGTTTTTGCTGATCACCAGGCAAAGCGTCCGGTTAACATGCTCGTACCAGCACGCTAACGACGCACCGAACGCGATGGGTGGCCACACCCGCCGCGGTGCCACTTTCCTCATCATGTATTGCGTAGCCTGCTCTCCCTCTGGCGCCGGGAAATATGGCTGCACATTTTTTTATTACATTAAATAAGACTAAAACATGAAATTTATACCAAAACAACGCCTCTAGCGTGTTTTTATCCTCTTAATAAAAGTGGCATTGCAAGTTGCCATTTCATATACATTGGATTAGCTGGAGATGAGACTGGCTAGTTACTTACGGGGGCGATCAACGTGAGGGACTTGATGAGACCGGGGTGCTTCACGGCGAGTGCGAGGGCCAAAATGCACCCCAGAGAGTGAGCGACGATGTGGAATGACTTAACCTTGTAGGGGGCAAGAACAGATTTTTCGATCATCTCAAGGTGCTCCCTCAACGTGAAAAGCGAGTCGTTCGGTTTGGGACTCCTCCCGAACCCGAGCAGGTCCACCGCGAACAAACGGTACTTAGATTTTGCCTCCTTCGAGAAGTTGGGAAACAACGTCTCCGTCCAAAACGCAGACGATGAAATGAAGCCATGGATGAACAGAACATCTTCTTGCACATTATTGCCTAAAATAAAAAAATAAATAAGTTGAAGAACTTAACAAAATTAACTTCGAATTTCTAATTTTGAGTATAACTAAATACATACATACCTTTGGCACCATCTACTTTGACGTACAATGTGTCCTTGCAAGAAGATGCCCAAGAATGGCAAGTCTTGCAATCGCAATCGGACCATCTCGGGGCGGGACAATGCGGCTGCTGCCGACCTCCAATCCTACCTTGAAGAATCTCAGCAATGGTGGAGCTGATTGTGAATGTTGATCTCCCCTCCTTGATTTGATGATGATGATGAGGATGATGATGATCACAGGATTGTTGGTGAACCTTATTCTCCACTTTGTGCCTCATCTTAAGCTCATTCACCGTTGATTTCGAAATTTCGGCGAGATACGAAGGTCGGTTGAACAAGGTGTCCGAAACTTCTTCCAGCTGAAGCTTGCTGGAAGAAGTGAGGCGAAGAATCTTGGACTCCCCTTGCTCGGAGACCAAGATTGTGCCCTTGCTGGTACTGCCTTCTTTGGCATACCAGCAGTAACACGACCTCCATTCCGCCTCTATCGCGAAATCGAGGACCTTAAAAGCGTAACAGAGGACAAAATCTAGCACGTCCAAGAGGGAGAAAACGACAAAGCTAAGGATGTCGTTAACGATTCTCCCCGTGATTGCTATAACCGATTTGCTCCGCCCTAAAACCCCAGTCATTGCCACTGCCACCGGTGCAACAACGGACATCAACCGCGAAAGGTACACTAGCTGTCTGCTAAAGGCGGGTTTGGCGCACAGAGGGCTGCGCCAAGCCGCCAATGGCAATATGGTTATACCTTTTCTTCTTTTTGTTTTTGCACCAATCTAAATGTATAAAGATTGTACAAATAAAAACTATAAAAGGAATGAAAGATGAAGAGAGAAAGGGAGAAGGGTGTAGTTGGATATAGAGAATGGGTTTTGTACTAATATATAAAGGTCAATGGAGAAATTAAAATAAAGAAGTGGCAATGGGGCAGTTCGGAACTAAATGAGCTAAAGCTTATTATTGAGTTCCTGACATGTTGACTTGTAGTAATAATGTGTCCACAATTCGGTGAGAGAAGAAGAGAAATGGGCCGGGGGAGATACATAAAGAAGAGATTAGTGGGCAAGTAAACGCGGCTTGTTCACATGGATGGGAGAATAAACAACTCCAAAGAAAAAGAAAATTTAAAAAATTACTTTTTCTTTTGTCAAATTGACCTCAGTTACCTTTTATTTGCATTACATATTAATATAGTGAAATAAAATTTTGAAAGTTTTCAAAAAGATAAATCTAAAAAAAATAATTTAGGACGTCGTATGTGCTAATATACACTTCTATTACATTTTCATACAATTTTGAAAAATTTTAACAATAGAAATCTTAAAAAAATCATTTATGTAGCATGTACTAATAATATACACTGCTATTACATATTAATACAATGAAATAAATTTTTACTCGGCAGAAGTTTTTTCGCAAGATAAATCTAAAAAAATCATTTAGGTGGTAGTGAAGAAAAAGTGTAACGCCTCCCAAGTGCCGCACACACTGGCTCGACGGAGTAGTGAGTAAGTAAATCGCGAAATAATTTAGAAAGGCCGGGCCGTGTCCTCCGCGCGCAAAGAGCTATTACATCGGAAGAAACTTCCACACTGGTGATGTCGGAAATCGACACTAATAAAACCTTGAACTTAATGCTTCTTCCTATGCTGGCAAAAAAAAAACCAAATGGGAAAGAGTTCGTTGGTGGTTGAACGCTTCTTGCAACCATTAAAAAAAATTTCATTTTCAGAGCTGAGCTTTCAAAAAATAAAGTTTGTAGCGCCGAGAGGAGAAGAGTGCCGAAAAACGGGGAAGAAGTCTAGGGCTGCTGACTATTAGTGCACCGCAAAATTGGCGTTATTTATTTGAATTGTTCAGGGGAAGTGCTAGACCAAACTGTTCTACTATGCCAAGTTGTGACACTTTAGTTGAACAAGCTCATAGAGGAAAAGGTTAAGCCCATCCAATACCGGCCTAAATAGAATTATACTATCTCCCCGTCCATTGTCTTTGTCTAGTTTTGACTTTTGTAATTGTTCATCTAAGCACTTTGACTCATCAAATTCTCTCAATGTGTAAGCCTAAAAAT